>CM076408.1:34189937-34546384 GCA_038363315.1 Mugilogobius chulae
ATCTGTTATTATTTATCTATTTACACCTTTGTGAATGCTGCTCTGTACATAAACATAGTCATACTTTTACCTCATATATAATTAAGGTTATTTATTTATTCTGTTCATAAGCTGCAGTTGTTCATAATCATATTCCTATATTGTACATCTGTCTGTCTGTCTATCTATCTACCACAGCTGTGTCCCACCAGAGTGGGGTAGCTGAAGCAGGGCACACATTCTCGCTCCACCCTCTCTCTTCCTCTCCCCAAAACCCTCCTCCCTTTGTGTGTGTGTGTGTTTGCACACAGTACATAATACTATAATAATATACTGATGTTACTTTATCTATCTATCCTGTCATATTCTGCACTGTGCCATAGCAAAGACTTATTAAATAAGAGTTTTTAAACTATTATAACTTTTTAAACTATTGTGGGACAAATAAAAGACTCTTATCTTATCTTACCAATCTCAGTAACTCAAGATACTTGCACAATAAAAGAATTGTGGCACAAAAGAACTTGTGATTTGATTAAGTAAGGTTAATAAAATATTATAAGGTGACAGTAATAAAATACAAAATTACTAGGATTAGTGTTAAGATTAATGTACAATGAGTTACATACCACAAATGTGTGATTAGGTAAAAGTAACTCATGTAACTCACATTTTAGACATTTTGACTTGAGAGTCACTGCTCGTGAACAGGAGAAAATCAGAAGTTTAAGATAAATTAAAAGAAAAAGAAAAGTGGTTAATAGATCTCTTATTTAGTATTTGAGTAAACTAGATCTTGATACAAAAATGTAATTCTTTTGGAGTTTAAAATCAGACAAAGAATCAAAGAGTTTTAGATTTATTTATTGTTTAAGGATGTATTAGTTGGTTGTTATTTAATTCTGAATAGGTTGATTTAGTTGAGGTAGGATTATCAGTGTCTTGTTGACTTACATGATACTGGTTTGGAGCCGGGGTGCCGTGTTTGGGCGTGTCCGGCTGGTTTGCCACTGGAGCTCTGAAAACTCTGGAGACTCCTGTGTTAAAGTCACATTTGTTTATGAAGGAGCTTGTAGATTATAGGCGTTTGGTCCCGGGACGTGTCTCTGAGGGTGAGAGAGGATCCTGGGAACCTGACGAGAAAAATAGAATCAGCTCATGTGTTTTATGTTTTGATGATAAAGTTTACAGATTAATGTGCAGTAGTCTGGATGTTCATAGAGGAGAGAGAGAGTGGATATGACTGTACTGAGGAGAAAAGCTGTGACTAACAAATGTTTTGGAAATGAAATAACAAGCCCTGCTTAGAAAGTTATTTCTGACTGAATTTTCTTTGGTTTATTGTAAATATAAGGATCAGTGAAGCTGGTATTTGAAGTAAGAACCTGAATGACACTAGTTTTAACATATTTTAGGTTTTGACAAATCTTCAAAAACACCAGTTTAACTAAACAAAACATTTTTTTTTATTATTATTTGTTGTTATTTATTTATTTTATGGTTGTTTTTTTCATCTTCTTTTTAGGTTTAGAATACAAACCCTTTAAAGTCTGATTCATAACAGAATAATAGCAAAATAATAGTTGTTGTATTTTTTTTTATCAAATTGTCAGGGTTCGCACAGATTTTAACTTCAGGTTTTCCATAATTTTTCCATGACTTCTCCAAAACAATTCCCAACTTTTCCATGATCTTGTTTAACATACTTTTCAGTCAACAAACGTCTACAGATGGAAATTATCATGTTAAATCTGCTAAATCTGTTGCAGCCATCTTTTCAGTGTAACTGCATAGTGACTTTTAAATAAATAAAAATAATTTACTGATTAAGACCAAAACACAACATTTTTATGGATTTTTAGACATGATAAATTCCAAATAATTTGGATTATAAAAAACTTTCAAAAGCTGTGAATTTTATTCCACTTCCAAACAAATGTGTAAAATCTTTCGGTTTAATAGAGTAGCATGTTTTCCCCCATCTTATTAAATGTATTTTTATACAATTTTATTCAGCCTTTCCAAAAACAAAATACAAAGTGCTTTAAGTAATGATTTTATAAACATAAATGACTCAGACATCCAGTTTATTGAAAACATAATATTATATACATCCATATTCTGCTTCAAAGTTTGGCTTTTGATCTAGACTATAAGTTTTTACTGACAACGGGCTGGTTATTGATCTTTCGATTCAAAACCAAATAACTGACGATTGGACATGACAGAATCTTGATCTCTCTGCCCTACCAGCGGGACAAATCAAATTATCCCCAATTTATTTTTAAGCCAAAATCATTTAGATTTTTCCAAAACTTTTCCAGGGCTTGGAAATTAGAGCTGAATTTTCCTTGACTTTTCAAGGTTTTCCATGACAAAAGAATAAAAAATATAAGAACAAATCAACTAGTCTTAAGAGATTATTAATATTAACTAGAATGTTTTATTTTTATGAGCTTACTGTGTTACCAGAGACTTTGTTAAAACACTTTGAATATTTGACTCTTTTTCAAACCTTTGATGAATTAACAAATCCAGACGTTCCTTTGTTGGAGAAAGAAGGAGAGTTCACTTCACCATTATTGAAATCGTAGCTTCCTGGTCCAGGGTTTTCTGTCTGAAATTCACACAATGCACATTAAATTAAATAGACTGAATTTTAAATTTCCTTATAAAATATTCATACCGGGATGTGCTGTGAGGGGAATCTCTTTGTCTGCGAACAAAAGCCTTTCCTCTCTGTGTTGCTAATCGCCTCCATTGTTTTGTGCTTTGATGGAATTGAAACCACACGTTCTGAAATATCTGTTCATTATTCACATTAACAAACATATGCAGTCTTACAAACACAATTAATTACGATAAAATTGTGTCTAGATTCGTGTTTGTTACCTCGGTACAAGCTACCCATGGCTTAAACGCACAAATGTCCCATAAAAGTGAAAGTTTTCTCATAAAAATCCTTTAAACTTCGGGTCGGACATTTTTAGCCGTTGCTATGGTGACGCAAAACAGGGCGGAAGTGATTTGACGCAGCGCCACGTCGTACGGTGCGTGGTCATACAGCGCCATCTGGTGTAAATAAAAGTATATGTTGTTTGAGAATATCTCGATATGCAGATGATAATTGGAGCTCCAACAATAAAGTGACTAATTATATAAGTAATAGTTTTTTGTTTGTTTGTTTGATAATTGGAATAATTAAGTAGACTAAACTAACTCTAAATTACATTTAAAAAGAGCAAAGACTACTCTATTATAAACCAAAATGTCAGAAAACAAACTACTACTAATTTCTACCAATAATACATTTTATTTGTATTACTCTCCAACTAAATGCCTTCTTATTATAGACTTTGCTTTGGTTAAAAATGACTAGTCGATTATTAAAATGACCATTACAGATATTTAAAATGTATCCCAAAAAGAAGAGAAATATCAACTTTATGCACATATTTGAAAATATACAATAGCCATAACTATTTTGATTTGAAAGTGGAGCTAAATGACCCTCCCAAAGTCTTGCAAAAAGATACTCGATATTCCATTTTTGCATATTTTCAAAACAACATGTACGATTTACTGTGAGATTTGATATATTGCCCACCTTTAAATATGTCCCTTTTAATTTCTGTTTTCTCTCTGTGCTGATCTTGGAGTAAAAATCAGAAATATCAGAAGCCAAAACTACAAAGCCACCACTTCACAAAACAGTCCAGCAACATTGTTTGTTTGTGCTCTAAAGGCTCAGTTTATGTTTGAAATGATGACAGTTTCAGTCTGGTGTTTTTTATGGAAAACATTGTGTAAGTTAGCTACAACATACTTTATTCATTCCAGGGCGCCCTCCTTTAGCCGGTCTAACAGCGCCACCTCCCGCCGGCCTCAGAGCTCCCGTTCCCCGCTGGAAACCGCTCCTTCTCCGGCTGTTTTGTTTCGTCTGTTTCGGTCATGGCGATGCACGCAAAGGCCACTCCGCCCCAGATCCCCGACACCCGCAGGGAGCTGGCCGATCTGGTCAAGAGGAAGCAAGAACTAGCCGTAAGTCGATCAAAACAGACAAATATGATGAGGAAAAATTCTGTAAAATGTGAAAATGTCGCTAACGTGCGCTGCTGACTGGAAGGCCCATGGATGCTAACGATGCTAAGATTGGCTAACAACAATAGGATCTGCATTGTCTAATTTATTTGTTATTTTATGCAGTAGCTTGCGTTACAATTATTTATGAGCATCGTAACCACCTTCAATTGAATGAGATATGCCGTATGCTCTCCAAAGTGATTGTTTTCTATGTTATTTTTGTGATTTTGTGGTAAGAATGCTAATTCGCGTTAGCTAGCCACCCGGTAGAATGTTCTCGCGATATCTGGAAATTGCGCGTTTCTTACAGCTGAGAGTGAAGATTTTTATTTACCCAGTATTGTAAATAACAAAACTTATAAATACTGAGCAGTAAAAATAGTGGTCTTGGAACTTCTGCAGCTTGTTTGCATGAAGTTATTTTTTACAAATATTTTTTCATTATGTGTTTTTTTTCATTATGTGGTGTTTTCAGACTAGGGGTGTCAAATTAGTGCATTAATTGCGATTAATTGATGACAGACATATTAATCGAGTTAATTTCTTTAATCACATTAATCTATTTTGAAATCTTTAACTTCATTGAGACAAAAATAAAGGAGCATTCGAGAGTTATTTGACTGATGAACGGGAATTTTATGTTAAAAAAAATCAGGTTTTGTTAATATTTCCCATCTGCAACAATAATGTAATTCATTAAATTGGATAAAAACAAAAACACTTCAGTTGAGTGTTTTTCTCAGCAATTTTTAGGTGAGATTAAAAATAGATTTGATTAATTAATTACAGATCATAATTAATTTATCTTTCAATTTTTTTAATCGCTTGACAGCACTAATTTAGTCATATATTTTGACAAAATAGAGTTTAAAGTTCTTTCTTCGTTTTTTGACTGATCAAATACCAAATAGCAATCTAGAGTTTTGATTGTACTATTTCACCTCAACTATTTGCATACACTCGGATGTTTGTGCGAATTAAAAATACTAAAATGTTTGTGTGTTTGTTTAGGAGACCTTGGTGAACTTGGAAAGACAGATCTATGCGTTCGAAGGCAGTTACTTAGAAGACACTCAGATGTACGGCAACATCATTCGAGGATGGGACCGCTACCTCACCAATCAGAAGTGAGCACCGCCCAAGAAGTTTGAGATCTTTATGTTCTGTGGAAATGTTTTTATTCTTTATTTTTTGTCTTACAGAAATTCCAACAGTAAAACCGACAGAAGGAACCGGAAATTTAAAGAAGCAGAACGTCTTTTTAGTAAATCTTCAGTCACTTCTGTTGCTGTAAGTTCAATAGTCTGTTCATAACATAGTTTTGTAAACTACCAGATTGTGTAGTTTGTAAGTTAAGCCGGCTGCAGACTACAGGAGTTTTGGCCCGATTTTAAGCCCGATGTGCCCCTCTACAAGTTTGGGGAGGCGTGGTCAGAGTAACGATTTTCGTAAGAGATTTTTTGTCGTTTCTCTCCTTATGTCTGTGCATCACTGCGACTATTTGTCGGGATGCATCATCGCGAGGTCCACATGCTGTGCACGTGCACATAAAAATAAGGAAGAAACGATCGCCTCATCATCTGTAAATAAATGTAAAGCGTTGTGCTCATAGTGAAAGTGCGGGATTACGATCAGTACGATCATTACGCACGTCATCTCCAACGCACCTATTCCAACATTAGCTAGCCTACTATATAGAACATGGCCAACAAAGAGTTTGTTTAAACTTTTTCATTTCACGCCCACAATGCGTCAGTGTAACAGCTCCTTACCTGTAACAAGCGGCTGTCCTGTGACGTTGATAAACCTGGTTTAATCCACTCGCGTTTCATTGTTCACTTTTATAACCGCGCACACGAAAGAAACACCTCGATCACGTGACACACGCGCTGTTCACTTCGCTCCCCAAGTCCGTGTCGTCTCTGTTCTTCCTGCGACGATGATGCGACTCTGAGACAAATAATTGTTGTAAATGTACTTATGTCTGTGGCCTCGTCCTTTCTTTGGTGTGCAGCCGGCTCTAGCTATAACAAAATTAAGTTCAGCAGATTATTTGACCTTTTTTTTTCACTATAAATAAAAGGCTATTTCAAATTGTGCTTACTATGTAATAGATAGAATTTTTAAAAGATCTTAAAGTTATTATTATTTGCAGTTTATTATTATGCAATACTAACTTTGATTTTGTGCTAATAAATTTGTACCAGTATTTAATGTGTAACTTTTTTGTTTAATAGTTTGTGAAAGCTCACCGCAAGCCTGTATGTACAATACAATTATGTGTTTTCCTTTACAGGCGGTTTGTGCACTTGGTGGACTTCCAGAGCACATGAACGAGAAACGTGAGTAGTTTTTATGTCAATTGTATTTAACTCCGTATTAGACACCGATGATTATATTTACTTTGGCAAGGACATTCTAGTTCTCTTGACATGATAACATAGCTTGACTAATGTTACTTTCACTTGTGGTCAGATAAAAAAGGGGATGTTGAACATAATGCTCACATCATCAGTGCTGACTCTTTTCTCTCACACGTGTCTCCAGGTGAAGCGGGCAGCGGCACAGAGAGCGACACATCTCCAGATCTTCAGAACCAGGAGAACGAGCCGAGCCAGGACGACGCAGAGGAGCTGGACTCGGCACTACAAGACCTGAAGCCTCAGAAAGCAGCGTCATCTTCCTCCTCCAGCAGCCATCACAACTCCCACAAGAAGAGGAAGAACAAGAACAGGCACAGGTATATGCAGTAAAACTCTTTAGTCATGCCGGCGTTCGATCTTAATATGTTTATAAGGCGTGAGAAATTTACCTTTTCCTTCATTTTGTTCTACCATTTACAATCAAAGACTCGAGATGTATTTATCTTCATTCACACTTTTCTCTCCTCCATCTCTGATTGCTCCATACACTGTGGATCAAAATCTTAAGACCATTTGAAAAATAGCTAGAATTTACCTTTTGCACATTTGGATCAAAAGTTTCATTTTCTGTCAGGTATTCACAAGGCTTGCCCTCCCGATGGCTAAAGCTAGGAAGCTTTCTCTTTTTGAACGTGGTCGGATCATTGAGCTGCATAAGCAAGGCCTTTCACAGCGTGGCATTGCTGCTGAGGTTGGACGCAGTAAGACAGTTATTCTACATTTTTTGAAAGATCCTGAGCATTATGGAACAAAAAAGTCAAGTGGTAGACCCAAAATAATTACACCTGCGCTGAGCCGGAGGATCCGATTGGCTGTCTGTCGAGACACAGGGCAGTCCTCGACCCAAATTATGGCCCTCACTGGTGCCGACTGCAGCGCAATAACCATCAGGTGGCATCTGCGGGAAAAGGGTTTCAAAAACAAAAAAAACTTGAAAGTTCTCATCTAACCTTCAACGCCCCTCGTTTAGACTTTGTCAGGAGCAGCAAACATAAGACATGGAAAGGTGGAAGAAGTTTATTCTCTGATGAGAAAAAATTTACCTTGACGGTCCAGATGACTTCCAGCGTTACTGACATGACAATGAGATCCACCTGAGATGTTTTCTGCCCGACACAGTGGAGGGAGCTCCGGTGCTTTTTCATTCAGTGGAACGCTGGAGCTTCAGGTGGTGCAGGTCAAACGCTGGAGCTTCAGGTGGTGCAGGTCAAACGCTGGAGCTTCAGGTGGTGCAGGTCAAACGCTGGAGCTTCAGGTGGTGCAGGTCAAACGCTGGAGCTTCAGGTGGTGCAGGTCAAACGGCGGCTGGTTACGTGCAGATGTTGCAGGAGCATCCCTCATGACTGAGGGCCTGGTCTGTGTGGTAACAGCTGGGTTTGTCAACAGGACAATGCTGCAGTTCACAATGATCACTTGACAAAAGACTTCTTCAGGGAGAATAACATTACTCTTTTGGACCATCCTGCATGTTCTCCTGATTTAAATCCCATAGAGATTGGGAATGGATGACAAGGGAAGTTTATAAAAATGGTAATTAGTTCCTGACAGTTGATAATCTTTGTGAAGCCATCTTCAACACTTGGAGCAATGTTCCCACTAGCCTCCTTGAAACACTCGTATTCAGCTGCCCAAACAAATTTTTGAAGTGATTAACAAGAACGGTGGAGCTTTGGAGAGTTTTTTGTTGTTTTTTTAGCGATGGTCTTAAACTTTGATCAGGTGATAAACAACATTTCAGTTTAATTGTTGTTTTCAATAAATTTTTTATTGTGCTTTTTGTCTCACTCCCCCTTCTTGCTTTTGCATATTGTAGGTTTGCTTAAAACCTCATTAAGATCCAAACGGATAAATTTGAGTTATTTTTCAACTGGTCTTAAGATTTTGATCCACAATATACAGTATATGCAGCAAAAGCCTTAGTAGCCGGCGTTAGGTCTTAACAAACAGAAATATGTTTTTATGGCATGAGAAATTGACCTTTTCTCCAGTTGTATTTAGCTTCGTTCACACTTTTCTCTGCTCATCTCTGACTGCTCCATATTTGTGATGTCAGATGTAGAGACCTGGAGGACTGTTGCTGTTTTTAAATCTGTTAGTCATCATCAGACTCGTACTGCTTCTAGTAACCTGGCTTTATTATTGGTTTTCAGTTTGTGATGTCATAAGGTCAGATGGTGGTCAAGAGACTTTAATATAAAATATAAAAAATACCATGTCAGCTCTGTTGATAGAATTGTTATTTACAAAGATAAGGCATTTTCGCACATGAAAGTACCAGTCTTTAGTCAGATGAACTAGTCTGTCCCCATGTTTGTGTTCACACTGCAACAGTTTCTGAAAGTGGGTCTAACTGGCTTTAGTCTGGAACATTCAAACAAGGCATTAAGTGGTGCTTGGAGAGCAAAAGTTGTGTTTTTTTTCCCCATTCCACATAAAACTATGATGTAGAAAAGCTATAAACATCAAATGTGCTTGTGTTAAAGGTTCAAGGCAAGAACACACAAGAACATTTTCAAAACTAACTTTTTTTTTTTTGGAAACATATTTTATATACCGTATTATTACATTTAGATAAACTTTCCTTATCCTTGAGAAATATTACTTAAAATCTGTAGCTCCAAAAATAAATGTTTACATTTGTAAATAGTAACTATTTTTAGGAATAACACTGAATAATTGCCTTTTGTTGTTAATTTCAGTGATTTTTTTTTTTTTTTTTTTTTTTTTTTTTTAAGCTTTTGTAAATCATGGTTAAGTCTTTGTTTTTCTAAGGCGACTAAATTGCCTATTTAAATGTTCCAGACTATACAGATGCTAATGTTAAAAGCTAGTTAGGGCCAGTTTACTCGGCGAGTTTTCACGAATCCGTGACGTTTCCATGTCAGATTATCTTCTCTTTTACACGACAACGAGCTACGTGTTCATTGAATCGGCATTCCTTTGGATACGATTCAAGAGGTAGTTTCGCCGAGGACGTTCAGTGGATACCCAGTGTGTAAACAGGAAAAAACAGCTGTCAATGAAGACAGTTACGTCACTGATTTGCGCACAGTACTAAGACCGTAGAAGAAGACACCACAGTCACCAAAAATGTCTCTTTAAACTAAAGCACCTTTCTTTCTTACAAAGTAAAGCCAACAGTGTCTGCTTTCTTACCTGCGTATTGCAGAGGAGAGACACAAAACTAATCTTCCAACGCCTCTCCGGGTGCTGATTCAATTAGTCCATTAAAATTCGTGTGTTCAGAAAAAAAGAAGTTTGAAGCTCCACAATAAGTATTATTCCACCGTGAACATGGAGAACGGCTGTGTCTGCGCCCGGGAGCGAGCCGTTCTTTCCCTGTTTGTGTCCAGCTCTCGGCAATTTACTTCTTCCCCGCGCACTGGTCCTCGCGCACAAGTCCTCGGTTCTCAGTGCTTTTTCGAGCGATCTCCCTTTTTCCTCACGCGCTGGTCCTTGTTGCTTCCTTCGCCATTTTATTGATATGAAGACAGGGTAGTTCCTCTGAATAAACAGGGACTAAGGGAATGTGGGGACTTAGTTCTTGGTACTTTCATGTGCGAAAACGCCTTTAGATTGTGGTAACTGGCAATGTGTGACGTCACAATCCATAAGCTTAATAATTATTGCAACATAATTAACGGTAGCCTTGTCTTACTTTATCCCTGAAACTTGGAAGTGTTGTTTTTATTGGTTATACCAGTCATAAGAAGAAGGTCCTGTGCGGCTCAGGGTCTTTCTTTGTGGCGTCTGCATGTTCACCTCATGTTTGCGTAGGTTTCCTCTGGTTGTTGCCACTAAAAAGATGTACAATAGACACCTTCCCTCTCCCTGCACTGCCCTCACAAAGAGATTCTGACTTTCCTGGTTAGACATATTACTATTGCAAACTGTCACGAAAAAACACTGCATCTTTTGTCTCTTATTTATGTAACCACACTAACATTAGGCCCTTTTATACACATGCACATAAAAGTGAACTATTACTCTGAACTAACCACTGCTGCTCTCTGTTTCCCATAATCCTTTGCCCTCCACAGCCCGTCGGCCATGTTTGATTATGACTTTGAGTAAGTCTGTCGATCTGCTCGCCTCACCACCGTGTCTCTGCCTTTGGTTTGGACTAGACTCTGCTTTTATACTACTGCATGTCTTCATCATAACTTCAGTTTTTGTCTTTTTGGGGCAAAACCATGTGCCTGGCCCTGCGTTTTTTTTTTATTTGACTCATTTCTTTTTTTTTTTTTGAAGCAGAATTTGAACAATTGAGTCCTGCTTCAAAGTTAACGTTTGTTTTTTGTAGATTGAAGATTATTTTTTGTCATTTTAATGTGTTTTTGTTTGAGCATTTCAGTGGCTTTTGTTTGGAGTTAAACGTAGATGCAGCTTTACTAAAGAACGTCAGCCGGAGTTGGGTTTGTCCGTATTAAATGTGTTTTCTGTTGCAGGTTTGACATGAAGGTGAACAAGAAACCAAGAGCGGTGAGTTTGCTGTGTATTGTTTAAAGTTTTTATTGTTGAAAATTCACAAATACTTCGTCACATTTTAATTAATGTAGAATGTAACAGGTGTAATTTGTAAATCCTTACTAATTGTTTGGATCTTAATCGAAATCACAATTATTCAAGTGATTAATTGCATATAGAAAAAAGAAGTGAATTAGTGCCTCTTAAAGTTGCCGTAGTTAACTTTTTGGTTATAAATGAGTAACCTTTGTGCTTTCTACTAAAAAAATCTATGATAAATGCAGCACTTTGTGAAAAAATGAGACCAGTAAGTACTGTCTAAATTGAAAAAAAAAGTGTTTTAGTTCTCATCAAGAGCCGAATGCTGCACTCTGATTGGTTAAGCTTGGGTGGGCCACTCCAGTGTCACTTTGTTGTTCATAAAAAGTGTTTTTAAACCATAATTGCAACCATTATGACCATTATGTTGATATTAACCATGCGTCTAAAGATTTATAGGAGAAAGTTGTCAGATTTAAAACCTAAATCGTGTTTGCGTAGTAAAAATCAGCTACCCCACCTTTAAATGAAGAACTAGTGTTGTCACAATACAAACATTTTTTAATTTTGGTGCTTGACACCAATTTCAACATCACAATGATAATTAAAAATGCTTTTTTCTCTGTTGGTTCTCACGTGAAGACTTCTAATGTTCTTACTTTAGTCCCAATACTCCACACTATGACCTAGGACTGCTCTATTATAGTGAAAATAATAATCACCATTATTTAAATCATGATTGAAAATTGTAAAAAAAAAAATTGTGTCTGGGACCTACCAACTCTAGGAAATATACTTCAATTACACTATTTTTGGACTTGATAACAGCAATAATTGTTATTGAAATTGAAATTACCGTAATTTCTGGGTTATAAGCCGCTACTTTTTTCATGAGCTTTGAACTATGCGGCTTATACGGCAATGCAGCAAAATTATAGATTCTCATAGACTTACTAAAAACAAGTGCGGCCTATATATGTACTTCATCATTTTTCTTACTTAAAGGGGCACTGTGTAAGATTGAGAGGAATTTTAATTATCACATGTAGTCCACAAACATTTAAATCATATTTATTCTTTACAACATGAATACTTAAGAGAGCACTGTTAACCACTCCACATCAACTGTGATACATTTAAAGGTATTTGAAATGTTTTATTATGGGCCGGAATATGGATCATTGATGCTAGATGGCACCATGCTTAATAGGCAAAATGCATGTGAAAGGCTCCCTCTAGTGTTCAAAAGTGGAAATCACTTTGTTTGTTTTTCTTACATAGTGCCCCTTTAAATCTAGTGGGTGCGGCTTATATTCAGAGCAAAAATTACTGTAGATTAATTGCACAGTCCTACTATGACCTGGTTTCAATTGTCCTGAAACAGAGCTGCCAGTGCGGAGCATCGTTTTTTATATATTTGGAAAATTTATTCCGTATTAGTTTATCTTATTTTTTCTTGTATTAAGACAGTTGTAATAAGCTAGAGACTTCTGACAAAGGCGGAAGTCCTACCACCGAAACTGTCAGGTAAATGAGTACCTAGCTTATTACAACTGTCTTATTACAAGAAAAAATAAAGATCTTTTTAGTCTTGTCAGTAGAAGAACTTTTTATTTACGTTAAATCAAGAATAATCCTGTTAGCAATAGTATACTTAAGTTAAACGAAATATTTTCTCAAAACAATATTTTTTAATTGATAAGGTGATTAATATAATGCAACTTCCCAGCTGAACCAGCGTAGTGTTAAATGAACATGACCTTCTGCTTCCTCCATGGTCCCGGTCAGTGGTTCGGTATGTACTGGTACTAGAGTAGTATTCATTTCCTTTAAAAATGTCTCTGGCTGTGCGCTGTCAAACTGTGCTCTCACTCTCCATATGGCATGATGCCTTAGTACATTCAGCTCCTGAACACTTACCAACAGCATCTCTGGGGGATTTGTGTTCTGGGTATTGAAAGAAGCTGATGAGGTGCTCAGGGCGGGTTGCCATCATGTGGGGTTACTGTGTGAAGCATCTTGGAAGACATTTGTCTTTGTACATGTGTTATAAATAAACGTTTCATTCATTGAAGCAGAGAACAGTACATCCCGGCCCACTGACAGCTCTGTGTTTTGTTACAATATTGGTCATAGTGTGGAAGATTATGATGAAGTAAGAACATTTGAATGGAAACAAACAGGTCCTTCTCAAACTTTTCAACCCGGAACCCCCAAAATAACCTTGCAACCAACTCGCAACCATCACAGCCAAAATTATATACGTTTGTTTTGACTTTAAGTTACAAAACCGTTTAAATTAGGCTTAATTGTGTTTATTTTGATAGTGTAACGCTTTATAAAACCCCATTTTCTCAACAACAAAAAAAGATTAAATGCCAAGTCATAATTGTAAAAATACATTTTAAAATAATCTTGCGACCCCCATATTTTGCTTCGCAACCTCCCGAGGGGTTCCGACCCCCACTTTGGGAACCACTGCTCTAAGCCCCAAAAATTTCTGCCATTTTTAATTATTATTGTGGTATCAAAATAGAGGTTCTGCAGGTGACATCACAGCATTCTAAATGTGAGCGCTGAGTGGAACGATGCATTAGAGTTAATGGAGAGAAAGGACATTTTCTCTTGTACGAGTTCAATTAACAGCTAAAACAGAAAAAATAAACTACAGTTTGATAACAAATTCAACCCACAAGTCTACTGAGTACTGGGTTTGTAACTGACATATAAAATGAGAAAATCAAGTCAACAGTTGTAGCAAAGCAGATAAACAACAAGACTTTAGCTTCTCACATTTATCAGGCATTAAAATCACACACAGTTGAACTTCTTCTTAAAAAAGATGTTTTTGAGTGTGTTTGTTGCAGTTAAAATGTCCTAAATCATCAACTGTTGTTAGCAGACAAGCTCTTGCCACGACAACAAAGAAATACATTGAAGAAATGCCACTCATTCTAAATGTTTTGAAGCATTTTTGGAATAAAATGATGTCAGTGCATAACCTCTATTGGTATTGTGAATCTCTGTAGCCATAACGAGGGCAGCTGATAGTTTATTATATTGTATTAGTCCTGCATCCACCTAAAAGTGCTCTAAACTTTTCTCTGATCTGTTCCAGGATTACTCGACCTGAGCCTCTTCGTCTCCACATCACAACGTTTTTCTGGACTTTTGTGACTTTTTTACATCGTTTTTTCCACATCGTCGAGTGTTTTCCCTGCACATTCCCTTTCACTCACGTGGATCCAGGACTCCAGCTGTACATGAATCTGAACATGTCCCACACTGCCTCTGCTTAGTGTCAAGAAGACTGTATTTATTATTGTCCTCAACGGAGAATCACGCCAGCTTCACATGTGTCGCTTTGTTGAACATTGTACATCGGCCCGTGTTATTTTTACATGGTTTGTTTTACAGAAAAGAATAAAATACCATTGGATGAAAAATGTTTTGGGATCTTTTTTTTTATAAAGACAAGAGCAGTGACACTGTCGCTACTTTGAACTAGAAAAAACGATTTAGTATTTCATCACTTTAGCAGAAAGCAAACTGACAACGCATCAGAATTCAGAAGCAGAGAATGTAATAATTTTCAATTAATAAATGCAGCACTTTGGGGAAAAAATTAGACCACTGTGTACTGTCTGAAATAAATAATAAAGAATTGTAGTTCTAACTAGGCCGAATGCTGCTCTCTGATTGGCTGTGCTTGGGTGGGCCTCTTCTTTTGTAGAAAGAAGTTTAAAAGCCGTGATTGCAACCAAAATGAATAAATGTCAGTATTAACCCTCTATCAAAAGGATTTATGAGAGGAAGTCAGATTTAAAACATTGTGTTTCCAGTGTAAAAATCAGCTACCACACCTTTAATATCCACAAATTAACACAAAATATTAAACATAATACATGCAAGGGAACCCAGTTTACAAAGAAACAGTGCTAGACCTACTCTGAGAAAAAAAGTGTTTAAGCAGAGTTGAAGGCCAAAGCAGGATGAAGTAGAACCAACAGGACTGTGTCAGAGCAGTGATACACACTGAAGCTTTTCCAGGATAGATGTTTGAGACAGTGCCATGACAGCAGGATTATTTAAAACCTACAATGTCGAGCCTGTGCGGAGGGGAATGTTGGATGTTGTTGGAGACATGATCATCGTAACAAGGTCACTGAAAGTCAGGGGTGGACAGCAGGTGCAGGGATCAGGGTGTACGAGGATGAGGGGTGGACTGGCCAAATGCAGGGCACAGGGACTGCAGCGGGAACAGGAAAACATGATGTTGTTTGAGAGCTTCATATCTCAGGTGGAGAAAAACTACACAGAAACGGTGCAGCTTATAGGGTAGACTGTTAATCCAGAGCAGCAAGGTCACCGCAGACTCTCTCTCAATCACTTTATAACTAATTTACCCTCTTACTGTCAGGGTTAGGGTTAGTGCAAATAACTTTTTCCAAATGCCATTGTTTCACTGAACAGTCACAAATGAGTCCAGACCACAGAACTGTTGTTTGTGAATTGTAATGTGTTTTTTGTGCTTCTTATAATGACCTGCTGATGTTTGTGTAGAACCTTATCAAAGAAAAATTTCTGCCACCTGCTTAGGCAGTTTTTTGAGTCCAAGACCAAGTCTAACACAAGACCGAGTTTAAAGCAAAACAGTCCAATACAACACGAGTCCAATACACAGTGGCGGATCTAGGGGGATGCTGAGGGGGGCCAGTGCCACCCTCACCTAGCGGCTGGCCACCCCTCTGGCCACCCCCACATGTCTTTGTTTTCATGTAAAAACCTAACTGGAATAGCCACTTTTTAAGTTTATGTTAAGTGTCTTTTTATTCTTGTAAGCAGCATCTTAACTAAGCATTTTTAAGTTCATGCTTTGGATTGCAAGCAGTTTTGTTAATTTTTTTTGTAGATGATCTACAAACGAAATATCCACATAAACTATAATTATACAAAGAGCCAAAGGGTGTATTGAGTTCAAGACAAGACCAAGTCCAAGACAAGACTGAGACCAAGACAAGACCAAGTCTACGACAAATGAGTCCAAGACAAGACCAAGTCTAAGACAAAACGAGTCCAAGACAAGACTGAATCTAAGTTTGTATGCTATCGATCTATATTCTTTTCAACAAACAGCACCTGTTGTTGTCTTTAGGCCGACTGCACTGACAAAAAAGCATCTTGTCGTGCAGAAACCGTGCAGTCGGTGTCATGTCTGGAAGTCCTCCAGACGAAGCTTCCACAAGAGCCTCACGGATCAGAGCAGACGAGACAGCGAGTACAGAAAACACGGCAGATCCTGGAGAAGCACATTTCAAGCTGGTAGAGGCATGTTCACTCACGGGAAAGGTAAATGGCACTCAAGTGTAGTTTATTTTACATCGCCAACATACAAAAGAGGAGAAATCTCAAAATGTCATCAAACAATCTTTGCTAAGAACAAACCAAACCCCCAAACCCTGATGGATGTTAGAGATAAAATAAACACTCACTCATACTTAAGGAGAATAAAGTGCCTATTAACACAACAATAGACTGATCAGATCAAATGCTGGCTCCCTCTTCATCCTTGTTTCTTCTTCCTGGCAGCAGTTGTGTACATTTCAGATAATCCAGAGAAACTCCAGGCCTGTGACATGTTTGTTCAATGAAAAGATTCTGTCCAGTGTTAGATGTGACACAGGCTTTATATGGAATACAGTCTACACCAGCAGGCCTATTCGATTACATTTTTAAGTGGGACAGATTTTTTAGAAAGCTCTGGTGATGAGGGCCAAACTACAAAACTGTGTGCCACAAACCTATGTTGTATAACATCCAGAAACAATTCAAATAATTGTATTCCAGACCAACAGAAGGAAACAAAACAACATTTTTGTCAGAAAAACAGGATTAAGCAAAGATAGATTCAGTGTCGATCAATAACTGGAGCAGGACTTGCTTGGTGCACCAGCTGACTTTATTCTTCATTTGTTTTTCAGATAAAGAGAAAGTAATTCCCTTTGTTTTAAATATACAGAAAGGAAATTATTCTGGCTGCAGGACTTAATCTAGTGCTAAAAAAACCTAATAAGTAGGTCTACATTTGGGTTACTTGAAGTGTGAGTGAGTAAAGCACAAAATATGAATCAGAACCTAAAACAAATAAAGGCCTGGAAAACTACTCCTGCTCGTCTGCTTCACCTTCCAGTACCACAGTCGGCCTGCTTTATTTAACTCAGCTCTCACTTTCTCATTCTGCAGCCCTCCCCACCTCAGCACCACCTCATTTTCCTTCAGGTTTCACCACTACCAGGTCTAGGCTCCTGTTCTGCATTTTTTGCTTCGATCAATTTCTTTGACGTAGTCTAGTACCAAATCTGTTGATATCATCTTTATCTGAACTCAGCTGATTTCATTCATAACTCCACATGTATCAACATGTTGTTCTAGTTTCTCCAGGTTTCAATGCAACTAACACAAGAAATGTGGTCTAGACTATGGCCCAGTTTAACATGACGTACCAGACTGTACTCGCACCAGCTCAGCAATAGTGGCAGGTAATTAAGTATTTTTACTCAAGTACTATAGGACTCTTACTTTAACCATTTTCTTTTCATTTCACAGTCATTTTGCTGCTGCTGTCACTGCCTTTGATCCTGCACAGTGTTATTTCTGTTATTTGTGAAGGAAAAAGAGCAGCATAAAGCTCTGGTCTACTGAGAGTTCCTCCCAACGGAAAGAATCTAGAGTGCCTCTAAAGAAAGGATACAGACTGAGCTGGGCTAGTGGTATATCTTGCTGCATTTTCACCAGAAACAGTGTTTTTCCAGATTTCTTAGCAATGTGGTCCAGCCCACTGTCCATTTTACTTAAATGAGGCCAGATCATATTGCTTAGTGAGCCTTAATCTATAATGGCCTTAATTGGCCCACAAACCGCCATCTGAACAGCCCTGGTCCACAGTTTAATAGCGAATGAAACCAGACATGTAAAGCATTTGGCGACTTGGTCTGGTTTATATTGAGGCTTGTCTCAATAATATTTAAATGGCATTTGATTTTCTACCTTCAGAATTTTATTTGGAAAAATGTTTCTTAACATTCTGACTATTTTTGAATGGTGACAGGAGCATAAATGGTTTGTATCATGAAAAAAACAATCTCACAAATCATTTCCTTATCCACGATGCATTTTATTAAGTATTTATTATTTAAAAATGCAGTTGACAAAGACAGAAAAAAAATGCTTTTAGGAGCCCCTGCTTGAAGTTCCGTTGAAACTACTCTTCAGAAAATATCTTTTAGTAATAAATCCATATATAGTGGAACATTCGTACAGTTGCACCTAAAAAGTTCCAGCTTGCATCTTTAAATGTGCTCTAAAGGCCCTTATACGAGTCTGTTTATTCTGTCCTAATTGTTTTGGTGTGAAGCCTGCTGTAGAAACGACCTTTCAACTTTGACCTTTCCTCTGGGACCAAACAATCTCTGATCCGACGATTCGTTCAGGGCCAAATCGTGGGAAGAACTAAAATAGAAAGACAAACGGCAGCTGTTTTTGATCTGTCCTTTCAAGAAACAATAATTATCAGGCAGAGGACAGGCTAACCACTCTGCCACGCTCACATGTTTAAATATATCTGACTCTGTGTCTGTTTTTAAGGAGGAAGTTAAATAAACATATGACAAAGAACAAAAAATATATACCACTTGGAGCTGAAAAACATGGCAGATTTCTGCAGAATCAAAGAGCACAGCAAAAAAAAGATTTTTACTGTGTAGTGAGTGAAGTTAGATTTTGGTTTAAATGACCAATCAGTTTCTTTGTTTCATCTGCGTCACACAAATAAACTAATCTGATTGGACGGTTCGTTGTGGAGTTGATGTGAAACGCAGATGGGGGAGTAGTGACCAGACCCACTCTTCACAATTTCCTGAAGCTGTTGCTCTGGGTCCCAGGCAACTTTTGCCATTTTTTAAGTTATTTTAGATACCTAAGACTAATTTTTAGCTAAATTACCATCTGCTTATGCAGTGGACTTTCCTAAATCCAAAATAAACTGAACCTAGTGTAATTGTAATTCAGGCCACAACTCTGCACACAACAAGAGTTTTGGCTTGATTTTTCTAAGCGCAATGTTTCCCTCTACGAGTTCAGGAGGTGTGGCCAGAATAAGGATTTTCGTAAGAGATGTTTTGTGGTTTCTCTCCTTCTGTCTGTGCGTCACTGTGACTCTATTACGACTATTTGTCAGCAGCATCATGGTGAGGTTCACCTGCTACAGGAGCGAGGACCTTTACAACAGAAGCATCTGGTGCATCTGTCGACTCTTCAAATGTCAAATAAAGAAGAAACATTGCCACATCGTAAATAAATGTAAACTTTGTGCTTGTATCAAAGTGCAGGATTCTTTTTTACACACGTCATCTCCAACACACCTGCTCCTTAAATGATGTGAGAAGCATCTTTACTAGACAATAGAACCAGGGCCGGCCCTAGCCCTTTTGGCGCCCTAGGCAAGATTTCATTTAGAACCCAGCGCCCCGCCCCACCACCACTATATTATATATATAGGTCTATGATAACTAGTGTTGAAGGCAAGATCATGTTTGTTTTTTTTTATTTATTGTATTTTATTATTATTTTTTTTTTCTGAAGAAAATAGATGCAATTTCCTATAATCTGGGGTATTTTTGACCAATTAAAGTATCTTTTACATTAGTAAAGTTATATTATATTATGTAGCATATATCCTCACCAAGATACAAATTATTTGGGGCCCCAATTTGTAATGTGGCCCCAGCTGTTTGTGGTCATAACTTAATCAATATGTGTCTTAATGACAAAAAATAAAAACTGGCAAATAGCTTATGAGTGGTAGAACATGATTTTCATATTGGGGTGCAATTTGGCGCCCTCACCACCAGATGGCGCCCTAGGCAACCGCCTAGTTCGCCTATGCCTAGGGCCGGCCCTGAATAGAACATTAATCTCGGCTCTCCTGTGTCCTTTATAAACCTGCTTCAATCCACTGGTGTTTCATCATTGTCATTGTTGTTTTCACTTTTCCAACTTTTATAACGCTAATATTTTTGCGCACATGAAAGAAAACACTCTGCGCTCGATCATGTGACACACACACTGTTCTCCGCTCGCTGCTGCTGCTCCACAAGTCTGCGTCGTCTGTTCTTCTGACACACGATGCCACTGTCAGACTAATAATCCTGTCACTTTAGACAAATTTTGAGTTTTACAACAAACAAAAACTAAATTATGAATCTACACATGTCAAAGTTCATCACCATACACATGAAAATACAATCAGTCTTCTTTAATTTCATGAAGTCTGACATTGAAAGGCTGGACATGTTTTTTCTGTGCCTCTGATCCATCATCTTTATAAATATTTTCTCTTCGTAACCTCGTCTCAAACTGTTCTGACGCTGTTTACACTAAAGTAAAAATGTAAACAAGGCCTGACGTCTGACTTTCAAAGCTTTCCCAGAAACTGAAACAGCTTATTAACTCAAAACTACGCTGACATAACAAAACAAATGTTATAATTGACTCAAACATCAGCCTTGGCACAGTTACATCGTTCCTCTTCATCTTCTATTATTATTACTTTAGCTTTTCTTTTCCCAAAACTTTAAACAACAATATGTTACACGTTGTATTGAAATAGTTTATTTGTTGCAGAGAAAATAAACATTATGGTCAAGAAATTATATTATAGCTTTGGTTTAGGAAACGTTAAATTATGATAACATGTATGTTTCCTTAAATAGTTTTGCATAAAGGTTATATACACATGTGTAGCTTTACTTTGCATAAAATATAGACAAAAAGCAATAAACAAAATGTGCATTAGTCAGAAGGAACAACAGGGATCATTAAGTAGTTTTGGGTCTAATTTTTATTTACCAATCAATGATGATATAGGTCTACACATCTTACATAATAATAAATATGGTTGTTTTAATCAATCAAAATATTTTTCTAATACACTCCAGGAGGGGGCCATAAGGCTGTCACTCACTCTCGTCAACTTTTCAGCCTTCTAAAACAATTTCAGAGCATAAAAATCGGCCCTGTCCACAACCCGATAAAGGAAAATGTATGTAGAGAAGAAAGTGTGAGTCCTGTTGCTTTCATTTGACCGTTGTTCCTTAAATGTCGCTTTCTGTGTCTCTTATTTCTTTGTTTGTTTTGTTACATCACTTATTAATGTAAATATGTAAAGTGTCTAATTTCTATCTTCAGGCAGGTTGATGTTAAAGTAAATAAGGGACAGAGTTACGGGACATGTTCGGGACATTTGCATATGAAAGAAAACAATTAAAGGTGTGAAAGAGAAAGACAGGTTTTTGTTGTTATTTGTCTTATTGGGGCGAGTCAAATGCATGATTCTTTGGAGGATGATGAGGTGTGGAATAAGTTTCATTAAAGTTGTAGAATGTGAAGAGTCCTGATGGTGACAGTTTTTCTTATTAATAACTTTATCATTAAAAATGTTCTTTGTGTGGACTAAATCCATTGTCTTTTTGTGCTACAACAAAAATCTGCATTTAAACCATTTTAATTTTAGCTGCCAAACATCTGTAATATTAACAATATAAGAAAGAGACGCTGTTGTCAAAAACAGTTTCATCTTGTCTTCTTTTTGCTAGAACAACAGTCTTAATAAGTTTCATTCACATTACATCATGCTTAACATTCAACAGGCCAATGATATTTATTACAGATGTTTGGTAACTAAAATGTATCATTTAAATCAGTACACTAATACACTAGTGCCACTTTATCTATTCTGTCATTTACTGCTCTCTGCTCAGCCACGAGATATATATACATGTTTTAGTCTATTGTAATTGTATATTTGTCCTAGATTAGTATTTTTTTATCTTGAATGATTGCATGCATATTTCCTTGTTCTTCTTGAGCTTTGTGTTGCAACACTGGAATTGTGAAACAAATACTGGATATTTTATCTAAATGTAGAAACTACATTTTCAATATGTGAAAGTACAACGTCATGACGTGATCTTTTAATGAAGATTAGAGAGATCATTGCCATGACTACTCAAAGTTAAATATTTATAAATTCATGTTCTTTCTGTAAAACACAATTGTGTTCAAAGTTCTCTCAGAACAAACAACATATTTGATCTTATTTGGGTAAATATTTTGGTTCTTCTTCCCAAAGTCGCTATTTAAAACGTACTACTATATCTATATTGAAATATCTCAGTGAAAGTCCTCAGAATAATGTTGATAAAGCTTTTTGTGTTTAGTCTTCAGAGTTGCAGTCTGTGCAGAGGATCAGGTCTCGGTCCGGGAAGAATCCAGATCCGACCAGAGACACGGAGCAGCGCGAGCATTTGAAACACGGCTGGTGCCACTCACGCTCCTGGAAAGACACGTATTTACCGTCACCAAAACCTGCAAAAACACATACAAGAAGAAAGGTTTAAACATGCACTGTGTCACTTTCCAGAAGTAAGTAAGTAGTAAGTCAGTAGCAACAGAAAGTTAAAAGTATGTTTTATGGCCAAGTGTGAAAAAATACAGTGAAAGAAACAGCTTTTCCATGGAATCATACAAAAGTAATTTTATTTTTTAGCCTTGCTTCAATGGCCCGCTCGAAGTATAGATGTTACAGGCAAAGTTGATAATCCAGGCAAGAATGCCTGGATTATCAACTTTGCCTGTAACATAGACACTGATTTATAATCATTATTTAATCATTTTTTTAATGCGTGGCTCGCCTTGATGTGTGGCTTCCCTATGTCGATGGGAAGCTAAACTTTTTTACCTCTTTGAAGATGTTTTCTCGCGAATCAAGTGTATTTTTAGCACAACTAATTCAAGTCAAGTCAGAACGAAGTTTAAATTTGGGTTGTTTATTTGGCTTTATCTCAGAAAAGTCTCAATGTTAACCCCTCCCTCTGATGCCGACTGTATCTATGCAGTCGGCAAACATAACATGAACAGTGCAGAACAACAGCTTTATCACTCACTGTTCAACAACTACAACAGCAACAGTGATCCAACGGTTCAATAGTATAAATATATCCAAAATGATAAGTAAGCAGCAGTCCTGGAGCAGCTCAGCAGAAGTGAAACACTTGGCACCTCAACCTCCGACCACCACCAAGTGTTCTCTAACCTGCATGTTATTGGTTGGTGGAGAAACCGGAGTGCCTGGAGGAAACCACCAAGACACGGAGAGGAACATGCAAACTCCACACAGAGTTGAACTCGCGACCTTCTTGCTGTGTATTTTAGCATCTTTCTTTAAATTTCTCTTTACTTTTCTGCTATAATGGCGCATCAACAACCTCCATTTAAATGCTATTGTGACTCAACTTGAACTGGTTGTGCTAAAAACACACTTAATTTGTCAGAAAATGTCTTAAAAGAAATTAAAAAGTTTAGTTTCCCATTTAATTATGCCGCAACCAGGTTAGCATCCTTAAACTTAACTAAATTAACTTAACTTAACCTAAACTTAACTTTCCCTAAATTCCTGAAGTAAATATTTTAATATATAAACTAAAGCCACCAATGCAAAGTGATGGTGTATGGCATTCTTGAATTGGAGGAAAATATCAAGCTCCCATGCCTTAACATTGAATTTCCGGCCACAACTTTCCCCTTCAGCAGGACACGTCCTCAAATATAATGACTTGCCAACTATTTACCTATTTAATGTTGTTATTTAAAAAAAAATCTGTTTCTTTTAAATTTTACAAGAAAGAAGTTATAAAGAAGTGTAAATGGTTGTGTTTATTTCTTGACATTCTACGGCTAATAATGTTTAATATAAATGTTTGTCAGGGAAAATGAATAAGAAACTGCAGAGAGTGTTTTCTCCTAGCTAGCTTTTTGGTTCCACTTGACAAACTTCTGATTTTGTCCTTCTTTTACAGACATTTAAATACAGTTATAAAGATTTATGGCTGATTGTGTAAGTTTTAGAATAGTTTCCTGCTCTGGATCGGGGTTTAAGCTGGTGCGGCTTCGACTCGAGGAATCCCTGAAAGTCACAGCGAGTGGAAAAGCGTCTTAATAACAGCTTTTGTGGTTCTGGGGAAAAATTATTTCCAGATCACGTCACGGTTTGGCACAAAGAGGCAAATATCCTTTAACGATCAAATGTTCCAGTTTTTACACCTCCCGCTGAGGAATAATCTGCATGCTTACAGAATTAGTAATGTTTAAATTTAGATCATACGGCTCTTACTATAACTTTTACTAGAACTGCTACAATTCATCATTCACATCTTTTGCATGACTAATTTGTAAGTCCGCATACAATTTGAGAGATTTTAACAATGTTTTTCACAATTTTGACAAAAGAAACAGCAATATTGCACCATCAAAGTCGTCAAAAACTGGGACGTGTCTTGTGTAAAACTGGGACAAATCAGTGCTTTTGAATACTTTTGCTGGGACATGGGACAAAGGGCTTTAAATGGAGAGTGTCCTGGGTAAATAGGGACGTCTGGTCACTCGACTCAAGTCATGGCGAACATCTGAAGCTGATTGGTCAATGCCCAAACATCAAATTCATCCAGTGAGAGAAAAGCATCCATCCGTCCACTAATACCGTATACTTCTAAGTAAGCGGGCAATATACTGGGTTTTAAATAAATTAATCATCTTGTTTTAAAGATATGCAAATTTAGAATATTGAGCATCTATCTATCTATCTATCTATCTATCTATCTATCTATCTATCTATCTATCTATCTATCTATCTATCTATCTATCTATCTATCTATCTATCTATCTATCTATCTATCTATCTCTATCTATCTCTATCTATCTCTATCTATCTACAACCTAATAACAACCTAATACAGCTTTTTGAACCAGGGCAGGACTAGAAACTTCTGGTCTCAGAAGTTTGACAAGTACTTGCACACAACTTATGTTTCATCACTTTCACCGAGCCTTACCCTAGGGACACACTGCAAGAGTATTTCGCGCTACGCAAGCCCTACGCGCGTTAAAAAAAGCCCAACGATGCACGCGTATCGTTTAGAAAACATGCAAAGTCAATGAGACCGGCCACACACCCGGCGCTTGACGCGCGTAGCGAGCGTGACGTCGTGCGAGCGTTGGGCACGCGAGAATCGGGAGCGAAAGAATCCAACCTATTTTTTTTGTCGCTTGACGCTGGCGTAGCTGCGTAGAAGCGTAGAATACAGAGAATACAGAGAAATCAGGCTTCTACAGTTGTATGTGTGTACTTGCCATCAGCACCACGCGTCCTGGGACAGACCTGGACTGAGTGACGGAGCCCTGCTTCAATAGGACTGCCTGCTTGAGTTTTCATATTTACTATTGAAAACCTCGCGTTTGCCGTGATCAGCCTGTTCAGAGGGGAAATATAAACCTGTTCATGTGATTATTTTCACTATATACAGGATACATGAGCAGAAACACAGACAGCAAACTTGAACAGCTTTCAACACGGGGCAAGCACACGTATTCTGCTGCATCTGGCGGTGTGGCCACCCATGCCTGGACGCACGGCTGTCGTTTCGCTTGTTCACGCACGTCATTTTTGTCGCTTGCTGTGTGTCTGGGCCCTTACGCCATGCACATGCTCACTTGACATTTATTCAGCACTGTTGGCGGTCTTGGATCGTGTTTGTGTGAATGTTCTTTCACATTGGTGCGACCCAAAGATTCGAGGACCAACGCTGCGTCGCTCCTCCGAAAGCGACTGGAGGTTTGTTGGTGTGAAAGACCCTTAAAAGTTTTTCAAAAATCCAAAAAGTACTTTTGCTAAAACAGGTTGAAGTGCATCGCTAAGCCTCGCCATGTTTGTCTGGTACTTCTGCCCAATGACACTGCTGCGCTGTGATTGGCCTGATTGGTGATTCAGAATCTCAGACCTAAAGTTTCTGAGCTTACACAGTTCACATGCCGGAGCCAGTTAGAGGACTGGACCATGATCATGTTTTATCTGTACCTGTGATGGGAGTGTTGCAGCCCGCACACTTCTTGGCGTAGAGGCTGCTGAAGCACTTGACACAATAAGGTTTGTCTCCCTGTGAAGTGAACGTTTGTCCAGAGAGAGGAAGTCTGCAGCCGGAGCAGAAGAAACACTCTCGGTGCCAAACCTTGTCCTTGTAGGTCACCCCACCTTTAGTCAGAGCCTGCAGAGAAAAACAGAGGAGACAGTTAATACAGTTAATTTGGGTCAAAACATAAAGAGTACAGGGCAATATAGCCTTATCTTTTCATTTGAAAAAAAAAAGAAAAGATGCTACACATTCTAGAACGTGAATATAATCTATAGGTTGCGTTTACAGTCAGATTGTGATAATGTCATAAGTCTAAATGGTGGACAAGTCTGCTTTTCCTACTAAGAACATTGTAAGGTAAGGTAAGTAAGGTACACTTTATTGTCCCGTAGGGAAATTTGTCCTCTGCATTTAACCATCCTTCAATGCCTCTGGAGCATCTCCTCAGGAGCAGTGATCGCCACAGTGCAGCGCTCGGGACCCATCTCCAGGTGTTCTTGCTAGGCTTGGTCAGGACTACCATAGCTGGAGGATATTATTCTAACGTGCATGTTATTGTTGGTGGGGGAAACCGGAGTGCCCGGAGGAAACCCACCCAGACACGGGGAGAAACATACAAACTCCACACAGGCTCGTGCGGGAATCGAACCCGCGACCTTCTTGCTGTGAGGCAAGACGCTTTCCGCTCAGCACCGTGCCGCGTGCCGTGTACTTGACCTAGTTTGAGACTTGAGACTTGACTTAGACTTGAAGTTGAGATTTGAGATGACTTACTGCTTCTCCTCAAAATAAATGGTGTAATTTCACATTAACAAACTGCAACATATATCTACTATTTTTGTGATCAAAAATATATTTTAAGCGGAATCATTTATAAAAAAATATGAAATTGTAAAAATTCAAGATGTATTTGTTTGGTAGAGATGCAGTGATGCAATACTGGGATCAAACATCGGTGCCGATCTATTCAATTTTGCAGGTATTGTCCTCATGACATCGGTTCAGCCGATATTCTGGTTGTGTCTTTGATTGGACATAATAAAATTCATTTACAGCTGATGTTGACCCAGTTTCATAATGTATGACATTTTATTCACATACAGTTGTTAAGCTGGCATTTGTACAATAAATATATGAAAATATGACCAATTTTCTTTAGTTTTGAGAAAGAAAAAAATAAATAAAAAATTCAGTGCTTAACCCATTATCAATACTAAATCGGTTTCGGAATTGTAAAAACTGAATCAGTGCCTCCAAGAAAAGACTTAAACTAAACTCAGAAGGACTTGTACTTGTCTCTATTTTACTTGGAACTTGACTTGAGGCTTGCAAAACAATTACTTGGTCCCATTTGGTATGTTGTAAATGAGAATTTGTTCTCAATCAACCTGTATGGATCAATAAAGGTTAAATTAATTAAGTAAATAAAATATGATAATTTCTGTTAGTAACTACACTCATTTACTTTTAGTATCACAACAAAAATGCATTTAAACATTATTAATTTTAGTTGGCAAACATCAGAGTTAAATATTATGTTATTGTGATGGCACATGAACACACCCTATCACAGAGTAAGCCTGTTGTACCTTGTTGCAGAGAGCGCACTGTGGGGCCAGGCGAGTCTCGTAACAGGACACACAGTAATAGTTGTTGTTGTCGGGGATAAAAGCTTCGGCTCCGATGGATTTCCCACAGGCATGACAACAGAAGCAGTCCTCGTGCCACGTGGAGCCTCCGTACTCCAGCATCCGAGAGCCTGGAACGGAAAATACACTCAGAGTAATGTCGACAATAGAAGAGCCTGGAACACAGAATACTCAGAGTAATGTCATTTATACAAGAGCCTTAACGGAAAATACACTCAGAGTAATGTCAGCAATATGAGAGCCAAGTTTAGACCACTTGGAAAATATTGATTTCAATTGAAAAAGTTGGCTCCGTTTCAGAATCCTAAAATTGTGATTGCATGGTTAAGGTTAAGGTTAAGGTATACTTTATTGTCCCCGTAGGGAAATTTGTCCTCTGCATTTGACCCATCCTTCAATGCCTCTGGAGCATCTCCTCAGGAGCAGTGATCGCCGCAGTGCAGCGCTCGGGGACCCATCTCCAGGTGTTGTTGCTAGGCTTGGTCAGGACTACCGTAGCTGGAGGATATTACCCTAACGTGCATGTTATTGGTTGGTGGGGAAACCGGAGTGCCCGGAGAAAACCCACCCAGACACGGGGAGGAACATGCAAACTCCACACAGAAAGGCCCGGGCCCGTGCGGGAATCGAACCCGCGACCTTCTTGCTATGAGGCGAGAGCGCTATCCGCTCTGCCACCATGCCGCCTTGGCAAGGATAAAGGATGCTTGGTCACAGGAACAAAAGTAATTCATTTAATATTGCCAACACTAAAAAAAGAGAAGATCAAAGCTTGAAGGAACTGTATGTAAAATGCACAACTGGTTTAAAAAAGGTATTAGATTAACGTGTCTTGCCAGAGTGTGAAAAGACCCATACATGCATTTATTTACGATTAAGAATGACTTTTAGACTTAAAAAGGAGTAGAGACTGGTGAGAACTGTGTGGAAACAAGTGGATAGATCTGTCACAAACAGTTGTGTCTGTGTCACGGTGCAACCTCAGTTCAAACATGTACTGCGAGATCAGCTTCAGGTTCTAAGAAACCAAACTCAACACGAATGAGAGAGTGATGTGAGGCTCATTCTGCTTTCTGATTGGATAATCCTCTTGAACCGAAACACCAAATGAACATCATGTCTATTGGGTTTTTAATTAGAATAACTAACTTTACAATGACTTTCAGTAAAAATAAGAGTACGGTACATTAGAAAATCGGATCTGCAATACACAGGTCGTGTTTATGAAATCTCAAATTCAAATTCTACATTTGGTTTCTTTAATAAATGGCTCCCTGACACACCACATCTTAAACCGCCCAGAACATCTATAGAGGTGTTATTTGTAGTGCTGTCAAGCGATTAAAATATTGAAGAGATTAATTAATTATGATCTGTAATTAATTAATCTATTTATAATCTCACCTAAAATTGCTTAGTTTGTTTATTGTTTAGTTTTTATCCAATTTAATTATTTACATTATTGTTGCAGATGGAAATATGAATATATTGCAAAAAATGAAGATTTTAGGAAGTGTTTTGTTGCTAAGTTGTCAAGTTGAACAACCCTTATGTCACTTTGTAACTCACATATGGAAACAATAAAGTTAAAGATTTCAAACTAGATTAATGCAATTAAAAAAATTAACTGATTAATATGTATGTAATAATTAATCTCAATTAATGCACTAATTTGACACCCCTAATTATTTGTTTATCACGGTGCACCCGACATGCAGCCTCCACGACTTGTGTCAATCAAGAAGCCGAGCCAGCTCCGTTGTCAGTAACTACAAGAATTTATCACTGTGTGAAAACAAAACTGATGCTGCTAAATTAACATTTGTGAATGAAATTCGACCTTAAGTATGACACATCAATATTACAATCAGGAAAGTGACAAAACTGCGAGAAAAACACTGTTTCAGGAGCCAGACGTCCGTCAGACCGATTCAGACGTGATCCAAACAGCTGCTTTCGTTATGTTTGTTGTTTTAATCAAAGAAGTTTCCTAGTCAACCTGATGGACAGTGTCTCTTTCTGCATGGAGCATGTGCAGTAGAGCGAAAAGTGACGTTGACCAATAATCTCTCTGTAGGCTACACGGTCCACAAAAAACAAAGAAACTCAAAGAGTAGCTTTGAGGATGACACGGCAGACAAGAGTGTAGGCTTTATACATAACAAGTACCTCTAATGATTAGATGTCAGTTAAATATACTGTATTATGTTTGCTTCACTTCACATCCTTCAGCTGCCTCTTTTCTGAGTGGTGGAAGTATTTCACCAAGTTGGTTGTGGATATTGAACCCTAAACCTATTGTGACTCAAATAACTCCATCACCTGCGATAAAGTGAGTCTCAGGTATGAGGTTATTCTTCATGTCTGTGTAATTATCAGATCTAGTTTCCCGTGTATTTTATTACAAACTCATCTTAAGCTCGAGTTCCAGTCAGACTTGTGGATGTGTTAATCTGGTTTCGTTTTACGGCGGCGTCTCTGGAGCCCAAAGGCAGCAGGACTTTTCTGCAGCTTAAACATTCCTGAGGCAGAAACTTGACAAAAACAACGTGAAACCCATTTATTATCGTCTGAACGCCGCGGCCTCTAATTCACAGACATTCAACACCGAAAACACAGACGTCACGAGAGGCAAGGATATATTTAGACGTGAGTCACATCTGAACAGGGACAGACGCAGATTATACATTTAAACACAGGGAAGTGCAAAGTGTTTAGCACCTAAACATGACAAACTGCTATTTAATCTTGTTTTATTTATGTCCATCATCTGATAAAAAATAAACAACCAAGTTCCAGGACTGGTTAAAGATAAAAAAAAATTGTAACTTGCACTCTACGTATCTATCTAAATCTTGAGAATCCATTTGGAGAGACTTCCAAAGTACGGCCACAGTGAGCTGGACCAATCACAGAGGGAGATTTGGGCAGCACTCTCTAAAACTTTTGTCAGTGCAAATGTATGCATTGTTTGTTGTATTTTAGTTATTTTCAAGCACAGTTTTGTCTAGTATGAGTAAAGAAATAGCAATATATTCCTCCATTCACTGTTGGGAAGGGTCAAAGTGTAAAAAATCAGGACATCTGGGACATGTCTTATGTAAAATTGGGACAAAGCAATGGTTTTGGCTTAAAATAGGGACTGTCCTGGGTAAATAGGAACATCTGGTCACCCTATGTTAGACGAGTTGTTTATTTGCCTGGACAATCCAGGCTTTATTTTAAAAAAAATATCGTCTGGCCACTGTGTTCCTTATTCAAATTTCAGTGAGCATGACTGACAGATTAATTGGCCAATCATGGACACGCATCGTCTCTCATATAAAAAACCAACATGGCAGCTAACAACAACAGACCTACTCTGGGTTCTGGATCGCAGGCAGGGTGTTTATTTGTCAACCAGTTTTATGTTTCAACTGCTTGTCTGCGGTCATCTTCAGAAGAGTCACATGACTTTCCGACTGTTTTACACAGACTTTGGTGCCATTTTTCCTCCAAGAGAAGAAGGACGACAGCGCCCTCTGCACTCCGATTTCTTTAGAACAGTGTCCCAAGTGAAAGCCCCCTCATCTCAGTTTAGTGTTGCAGGAGCACATTTTCATATTTTTATTTTCCCATTTATCCACTTGGATAAATAACACCAGTGTTGTTAAATAAACAACCACTGGTCTGATATAAGAAATTAAAATATAGCTTACAAAGAAAACCAAATGAACCTCTTTGGAGTAAAATCGCAAACTATTTTATCTTTTGAAAAACTTGCAGATAGTCTATTTATGTATGGAAAAAATGTCATAATTGGATTTAACAAAATGATTACTACCGCTTTGAGACTCTTTGACCAATCAAGACAGCAATGATTTATGTTTTAGCGATGCAGAAATATAAACTAATTCCCCTCTGAATAAGTCACATTTACAATACATCTGTTTATATCTGTTTAGCACTGTGACTGACCTGGTTTGACGTTCTTGTCACAGGCCACACATTTGGAGGCGACCTCGTTGCAGAAACAGTCACTACAGACCAGGTTCTGTCCCAGGCTGGAGAAGGACTCCTGGGCCAGAGATCGACCGCAGTGAGAGCAGCGGAAACAGTGTTCGTGGAAGTGACGGTCCTCGTAGTAAAGCTCCTGAAGAAGACACAAAACACACGGATAAACCTGCGTGAAACCAACACCAAAACCAAGACTTAAGGTGAGTCACAGGCAAAACTCATATTTTTCTATTTCTGTTTTTTAGTCAGTTTATGTGGAAATAACACCATTGACATGAGGAGAACATGCAAACTCTTCGTAGAAAGGCTCCACGTTTGCCTAGGAGTCGATCCCAGGACCTTCTTGCTTTGAGACCAGCACTAACTGCTGTGCCACCATGTTGTTTTTATGTCACGTTGTTATATCACTAATGGTAAATCACTCCCTATTGTCAGAATATATTTTAATGAACACAACATTTTGTATTTAGCAGTTTAAAGGTGCACTGTGTAACTTTTTGGCCAGATTTAAACTGTCCTTGTTATTTAGCTGTCTTTGTTACACTAAATAAATAATACAAATCTGCACTTTTACTTTGAACAGGCTTGCATGACCAGTGGCCACAAGATTGACTGTAACGGAGGTGGACCTGCCCATGTTTGTTTCCATAGAAAAAGCTGTTCCTTTAGCTAAATTATTCAAATTATGGCATAAAATGTATTTATCAGAATGTTCCAAAGCATGGTTTTGACTTTGTAATTTTACTGAGCTGTGAAGATGGCTTTTCACCTCCAGAAAGTTACACAGTGCACCTTTAAGGGCTCTTTTTTTTTTAACATTAGACGCACTGAAGACTGCACTGATGTGTGTCACAATCTCGAGAGCAACACCATGTCAATTCAATGCATTTAAAGAATGTATGCTAAATGATGTGTCATAAACCCATCAGAAAAGAAAAATTCGTGGTCATGACATTTACTTAGAACATAAGAACACGTTTAAACTGCTCTTTTATCATCTTTCATTCGGTAGTATTGTTTCCAGTTAAAGACCTGACACTGTCCGTCTTGTTTTTCTCATAATGCATTGTGGTCTTTACTGACCAGTCATATGACCTTTGCTGTTCACTCCAATGCAATACATGACCCCTGAATAATGTCCCAAGTAGACAGTGTGGACTTTCAGACACAGCTCAGGTCTTCCTCAGGACCATGTGAGAACAAAAGCCCGGAGCTTGAGGCGGACACAGGATTTGTGGTAATACTGAACCAGCCTCATAAAACAGTTTAAACACAGCAGACAGGTTTACTGCATCGTAAAACACTCTGACACAGAGAAGTGGCATTTATATCTTTAAACATTAGCTCATAAACATAATATATGTTTTACTTTTGGACACTTAGATAATCTACTTTAGCTTGAGGTTTAAATCCTGACAATACAAAATGATGTCATTAAAGACGGGATGGATCTGTGTTTGGACTACTCATTCAGCTAAAACAAAGATACGGTCATTATATTTAGGATTTGAATTTTTTTTTTTTTTATAAAATTTTACTTTCTGATTTCAAATGATGATAACCATGTTTGCACCTGGATTGATAAATGACCCCCTTTAGTCTAGAGAACATTTCAGTCTTAACTAGTCTTGAATGACTAATCAAATATAAATACTACGACTATAAACATGGAAAATACAATAGTAATGGTCCCAAGACTGACCCTTGTGAAACTTCCAAAACCATCAGACATAAAAACATATTTTATTAGTCAGGGCTTAATTGGGTTCACCAAAACTGTGTAAAATTGCAGGCGATTGCTTGTGTTTTTTTAAAGACAGCATTCATAAGCCACGTTTCCATTAGCCCGGGTCCCTCAGACCAGTTCACTTTGGAGCTGTTTAGGTCGCTTATGTTAATGATGGTGAGCGTTTCCACTGCAGATCCAGGGTCTGATACATGAGCAGCTGAAAAACATTACACATGCTTTCTAATAAATAAATAAATAAATAAATAAATAAATAAATAAATAAATAAATAAATAAATAATAAGAAAATGTTCCTGAAATATACTTTTTGTTCCTGGCGTCAATCTGAGCGATTCACAAAAAGATGTGTAATAATAATAAAAGTCTGTGTCTGTAACACAAGCAGCAGGCTGATTGAAACCAGAAACTACCTCCTTTTTGCATTTATTGTCGTGTTCATGTGGTCCTCGGGAACTTGGAAAAATGTTATTTTGAGTTAAAAAATGCACATGAACGCTTGAGCAGCTCGGAACAACGGTTCAAAAACTCGGGACAAACTGAGTTGCCTTGACGTCACTGAGACATGGAGACTGATGAAAATCAGTTAGAAAATAAATACTAGCAACCTTTAATGTTTTGGACAGGCATCATTACGCCTATTAAGCTCTGTTAAAAGTGCTGTGTCATTTATTTACTGTATTATGATTAACAACAAAAACACAAGCACCTGAGGACCACATGGATGTAGCATATTTCACTTTTTTGCAAAGCCTCTGTGACTCTGAGCTGCATTTTAAACTTGTTTTATTCAATGCACTGAAGTTGAATTATGTTCATATGTAGTTTATGTTTGTGGTTTTACCTTGGTGTTGTGTTAGTTTATGTTTGCAGTTTTACCTTTGTGTTGTAGTTTCAGTTTGTAGTCTTACCTTTGTGTTGTGTTGGTTTATGTTTGTAGATTTACCTTGGTGTTGTATTAGTTTCTATTTGTAGTCTTACCTCTGTGTTGTATTAGTTTATGTTTGTAGTTTAACCTTTGTGTTGTGTTAGTTTCAGTTTGTAGTCTTACCTTTGTGTTGTATTAGTTTCAGTTTGTAGTCTTACCTTTGTGTTGTGTTAGTCTATGTTTGTAGTTTTACCTTTGTGTTGTATTAGTTTCTTTTTGTAGTTTTACCTTTGTGTTGTGTTAGTCTATGTTTGTAGATTTACCTTTGTGTTGTGTTAGTTCATGTTTATAGTCTTACCTTGGTGTTGTGGGCGATGGTCTGGCTGCACTCGTGGCAGGTGTGAGCGAACAGTCGGTCGTAGCAGGGAACACAGTGAGGTCTCTGATCCACGTCGATGTATTTCCTCCCAAACAGAGACTCGGAGCAGCCACAGCAGTCGAAGCGATCCTCCATTTTAGTTCAGACAAGACAAGACCTGAGAGAAGAAAGGGACAAAGAGAGAGAGACAGAAGTTCAATGATGTTAAAGTGACAATTAAGGCCTAAAATCTGCCCACAGTGTAATCAGACATGTTTAACTCAGTCCAGCATCATGTCACATAGAAACTAGAAAAGTTATTAGCCACTGCAGTTAGACACAATCTGTTTGAGAAAGTTTTCATACAAAATATACTGTTTACTGTTTACTTGAAACGACAGCTGATTGAAAACACTTTGGGTCACATTTCACATTTTTCTGTTGCCAATACATCCTTTGTCTTAAACTCGTCTCGTGGTGTCGACGTGTTTGTGAATAGGTCTGTTCATGCTGCATTCTGCATTCATATGTTTTCATGTTTATGTGGCCTAGCAACGTTCTACAAAACCATTTTGTTTTTGCGATTAGACTGCGTATACAGGGTCAGATTTATCAAGCATTTGCCAATGTGCAAAATAAGTTAGGGGGAGCAAAAAAATTGACGGGACTGGCATATTTTTCTCTCACACAGACAGTAAAGATGCAGAATTTGAGGTGGTGCAGTGTAACATGTTATAAGTTCATCTGCCAACATTAAATTGCAAAATGCCGACAGTTTGCACCCACAATTTAGGTTAGGTTAGGTTACTTTATTTGTACCCGTAGATAAATTTGTCTTGCCGTTTGAGAGTGCTGCCGCCACAAACATCAAATACAATCAAATAGACAAACAAATACCAATAAATATACATTCGAATAAAACAGTGTTATGAGTGTTCCTGTGCACAATTGTAAAAAGAGTCCAATGCATTACAGTTTATTCATCAGAACAATCGCGTCTGGAACAAAGCTCCTTTTAAAAACGATTAGTTCTGGATTTTGGGACTAAAACTCTTTGTCCAGAAGGAAGCAGCCGAAACTCTGAATGTAGAGGAAGCTGCTCATCTTTAAGAATACTTTAAAACAAGCGCTTTAACTGATGAGCATAGAGAATCCAGAGTTTTCTGAGGATGACCAATACCTGGATCTGTGTTGAACTCCTGAGTTCTCACTATATAAATCTGGAACTTTTCTAGGTGAAAGCGTTCGAGAAAAGGCGGGGCGTTTAGAGAAATACTTCGAGCTGATTGGGTGTGGGGCCGACCTTACAAGTACATGTCACACATACGGCTCTTCTTTCAAAAAGAAATGACTCCGTATTTCTGCTAAAACCGCATCAAAAGCAGCAGAAACACGTACATCCACGAGAGCTGCCATCTTTGTTTAGCTTTAATGTGACTCAGCAGCGGCACCGCGGCGCTAACAGCTGTCTTAACATCGCTGAAACACCGCTGGTTTGGACTCCCAAACCAGTCGGGCAGCTGGAAGGGTTACAATAACTTTGCTTGCCCATTTAACAAGCTGATTGAGAGAGTTTTTATTTTTGCCAGAAATGCTCCCAAACCATGAGACCAATGCAAAGGTCAAGACCGATTCCATAAAAGCCCAATAGAAAAGTGTCATTATAGTTTTGCCAAATTGAAAATAATTTCCTTAGACGATACAGATGCTGGTGACCTTTGTTGCACACAGCTGCACAGTTGTTCAATTTTGAGTCAATCAAGGTTCCAAGATACTTGTAGGACTCTACAGATTCAACTGGCTGCCCTTGTATGTGTGTGACACTGTGTGGAAGTGCACTTTTCCGAAAACCAACGATCATATCCTTTGTTTTAGACACATTTAAGTCTAGACATGATTCTTCACACCATGAAACAAAGTCTTCGACAATTAAGCTCCTGGCTTGATAAATCAGACCCATAGTCTTTAATAAAGCTCTGTGGGTGATCTCAAGGCCCCTCTGTGTACAGTATACTAAAAAATGTCTACTGTTCTGAGTCTTAAAAATGTTTGTGCAAACTTAGCAAATTTCAATAATTCGAAGATATCAAATTATTCATCTGTTCTATGACCACACCTTTACCAAAACTAGATTTACTGTATATAAACAACAAACATCAAATATGATCAAACGTAACCTCCGTAACAACTTGTCAAGATTTTAATCAACATAGAGTTTTGTCAACCTGGTGAAATGCTCTGGTTTCCTTCTTACTTTGACAATTTGTAAATCCCAGTGTAAATATAGTCCTCATTCATTGTCTCAAATCCTGATTGAATTGTGGCCTTCACTGTTATATTTCTTCAACTCAGTTTAATCCAATTTTAATTTTCACTTCACTTTTTATCTGCCCTGGTAATGGATAGTCAGGACTAGAGTGAGAACTAAACGTGGACCAGAGTCAGGACTAAATGTGGACCAGAGTCAGGACTAAACGTGGACTAGAGTCAGGACTAAATGTGGACTAGAGTCAGGACTAAACGTGGACCAGAGTCAGGACTAAATGTGGACTAGAGTCAGGACTAAATGTGGACTAGAGTCAGGACTAAACGTGGACCAGAGTCAGGACTAAACGTGGACCACAGTCAGGACTAAATGTGGACTAGAGTCAGGACTAAATGTGGACTAGAGTCAGGACTAAACGTGGACCAGAGTCAGGACTAAACGTGGACCAGAGTCAGGACTAAATGTGGACTAGAGTCAGGACTAAATGTGGACTAGAGTCAGGACTAAACGTGGACCAGAGTCAGGACTAAACACGGACTAGAGTCAGGACTAAACACGGACCAGAGTCAGGACTAAACACGGACCAGAGTCAGGACTAAACATGGGGAATCAGCGTTTCAGATGTAAGACAGGCCTCGACTGTGACAATGTTTAAATCTCGGCTCAAACATTTCTTTTAATCAGTGAAAAAGCTTTGTCTGCACTCTTTATTTATTTACTTCTTTTAAAGTAAATTTTATGATGATTATTTATATATTTTCTAATAATGTTGTTTTGTTTTGTTTTGTAATTTTGATTTAGTCTGTGTTTCAAACTGTGTCCCTTGATGAAAAACATCTGACTTCACAATTCATTTCAAAAACATCCACCTTCTAATGCTTTGCTGAACTTCAGGGCCACCGTAGTTTTCTTCTTTCTGAGTCTTTTTAAAGTCTATTTCTGTCGTCTGCTGGCGGAACAATGCTTTTCCTTCCTCTCATAGTCTCTCCACACTTGTGTTTTTGTTTAGTTTTCCTTTAACATCTGTAAATGCGTTCTCCGTGTGTTTTCCCTCATTGTGCTGTTAATGAGCACTTCACCGCAAAAAGCCAAAGTTACAAGTCTGCTTCAGTAGAACGACTTTAGGGCTTATGTTTTTTAACTTACACATTTTGATATTTGAAGTTTTTGTACTTGTCAAGTGACTTTTCATAAAAATCGTAGTTGTGTGTGATCTCAAAGTTTTTCTGCCACTGTTTAATTGATTTTCTGACTTTACCTACCAATGGCATTAATTTCTGTCATTGGACTTTTATTCTATGCAGCGATGTTCAAATGTTTAAATTATGTAAAATAATTTGTTAGAAGTGGGTTAAAAAGTTTTATGTGTGTTTGGAGAAAGCAGACACTCCAAAGCTGAATTCTGAACTGTCATAGAGACTTGTCTCCGAGCTTGGACACGGGAAGAGATCATCAGTGGATGGGTTTTGAGAAGAGACAAGTGACAACCAAAAATGACAAGAACCAAAGACTGGAAGACCAACGTATTCTCATGGCTTGCGTGCAAATACCGCGCCATGACAACGCTTCTGCCTGTTTTGCACGACCGTTTTTTCTGGCGGGTATTGACACGCGATGTAGGACAAACACAAGGTTTTTTGGGGTTAACGGCTAAGTTTAGGTCTGAAGTTACAAAAATTTAGTTTAAGTTTAAATCTGGGGCCTGAAAGTTGGTTAAGATTAGGATTGTGTTAGTCTTGATGAATAATAACACGTCTTTACATTCACAATAGAAATGAACTGGGACAGAACAACACAGTCTCAGATGGAGTACTTTTACCACGACACAAAAACAGCGTATTTGGACTTCGACTTCACAGCTATTTTTAGTACTTATGTTTTACTTATGTTACGCCGTGCATTTAGCACGATATGAAAAAGCGTAAAAATGACTGAGATTTCACTGCGTCAAAAAACACGAGTTTTAATTGAAGCCAAATGGGGACGTTTTCTTCTGGTGAAACGGGTAAGTTCAGTCATAAAGTTACTAAAATTGGTAAGATTAGGTCTGGGGCTTGGGGCAGGTTAAGATTAGAATCAGGATTTCATGAATATTCATAAATAAGAACACGTCTTAACAACCACCATTAAAACAAATGGGGACTGTGATGCATACTATAATTACTCTGGACGGCCGTAAACTCGTGCTAATCATACCTAATTTACATATTGTGTAATGTCGTGGTAAATGTACGCTTTCTTGTGAGATCGGGCTCGACAGAAACACGAGAAATACACATGCAAAAAATAGAAGTTGCGTTCATATGACACGCTGTTTACAATAGCGTGGTATTGACACGCTTATCTGTGAGAACAGGCTGGGAAGACCAATCACCTTAACGTTGTTAAAAGAGGGAGAGGAGAGACTTTTGAAAGGAGAGATAAAGGAGACACTCTGCTTCTTTGTGAACACAGTACGAGTGCATCAACGTAAGACTGTCAACGCTGGAACAAGAACAAGATAGAGACGTTGTAGGGTTTAGATCAGGAAGGACATGTTTTTGTAATGTTGTGTGTTTTCCCTGTGAATTTAAAGTAAATTTTATCCTAATTTGAATCTTTTGAGTCTTAAAGTTCGGAGATTACACGTGCTGACTTTGTCTACAGTCAAATACATGATGCAGTTTCACAGATTCACCAGCAGAGGGAGTAAGAGCACAAGGACACTGAGAATGTCACATGACCGGGAAATACATGTGCTCTTTGTTGACTTTTGATCAGCTGATTCTGGAGGCGGGTGCACGGTAGCAGAGTGGTTAGTGCTCTGGCTTCCCAATAAGGAGGTCGTGGGTTCGACTCCCGGGTCAGACCATATCAACATCTCACGATCTCTCTGGGTGGAGTTTGCATGTTCTCCCCGTGTCACCGTGGGTTTTCTCCGGGTACTCCGGTTTCCTCCCACCTCCAAAAACATGCATGTTTAGGTTCATTGGGCATCACTGGAAATTTCCCTTAGTGAGTGAATGAGAGAGTGAATGTTTGTCTGTCTAACCCTGCGACGAGTTGGCCACTGTCCAGGGTGTTCCCCTCCTAAGGCCCAAAGTCACTGGGATAGGCTCCAGTCACCCGCGACCCCTAACGGGATTAAGCGGAAGAAAATGAATGAATGAATGAATAATTCTGGAGGCCAACTTTCTTATTTGATATTTGATCTTTAAACTGAAGAAAAGCCGATCCTACTGGACTAGGACTCTGAGGAGAACGACACATGCAGCGAGTCTACAAACTTCCTCTTCTAACTACTGGATTTATTCAATCTAATCTCTGCTCCATGAAAGAGGCTGAATCTATAGAATCTGCATCAGAAAGTAGAAAACGTCTGTCACAGCTTTTGTTGGTTTAAAGATGAAAAAGACACTCGTCCTCATTGTTTTAATCATGTAAACCTTGTATTTTTTTTTATCCCAAAAAAAAAAAAAATAATGTCTATTTTATTGTAATAGCTCATATTCTTTCACCAAAAAGTAGAACAGAGGAAAACAACACTGACATGAGGTTTGATTTAAAAAAAGGTCGTTTTCTCAAAAGTTTCTGGTCAAACGCTGAAATCTAATGAAAACAAGGTATTTCAAATGCCTATAAAAAGGGAACTAATTAATGTAGAATAACAATTCTTTTTTTTTTTTTAATGAAAGGAGACACTTGTAGATCTCATTTGATGTACAACATGTCATGATTACAGTTGCACAACGTTTTTTGTGGAGCTATGAAAATTGTTTAAAATGATCAAAAAGGCCTGGCAGTGAAAGAGTTAATATTCAGCAGGATTATATTTGTTTGCAATCTAGCTGTCTATTTTTTGTATTTTTTGACAAACCAGGGCAAAACACCTTTATTGTTATCCAGCTGATTCTCAAAGTTGCCATAAATGTTTCGTTTCTGTCCCGTTCCTCCCTCCATTGTCTGTTCCCCTGAGAAGCTCCGGCCTCGGCTCAAACTCTGCAAAAACCAAAACAATGAGAACTATTCAGACTCAAAGACAATGCTTCTGTTTCATCTCCATTTTGGCTCCGGTTAAAAGTGTGAGAGGCGCGTTTATATCACGTAATCATGCAAACACGCAGCTTCACTCTGATTACAATTCACTGTAACTTAATCAGTTTGCTTTAGTCTTTCTCTCGTCTGCCTCCTCCAATGAAGAACCTGTTGCATATTTTTTGGCAGCGGATCCAAAATGACACTTGAACCCTGGAGCAAGTGTAGTTTATTTCACAACGCCAACACACGATTGGCATTGTGAAATAAACTACACTCTGGCCCACCTCCTCCAACCGCGCTAGTGTCAGATCTGTGCTGAATTTGAGCATGGTTAGTTTGCACTCACACTGGACAAAAGAGACACTTTTTAGAGGCCGTCCGGGCTTGGGCACAATTCGGTTGAGACTGCACCCTCAGATCGCCAACAAACAGAAGAAAAGTCAAAAGACTTTACAAAATAAATGCTTTCAGAACAGACCACAACCTAGAGACTAGCTTTATAATGCACTATAAAGCATTCACAAGCAGGACAATAGTAACCTGGCTCACGCTAGATGGATCTGTGTTGAACTCTTATCTGAGTTCTCACTATATCCATCTGGGACTTTACTTGCTGAAGGCGTTCGAGAAAAGGTAGGTCGTTTAGTGAAATACTTCGAGCTGATTGAGTGTGGTGCCTACCTTATTTGAGCTAGCCAATCACAGCAACAACTCATAATTGTGTATCCAATGTCCGCGTAAGATCGAACAAGTACGTGTCTTCTTTCAAAAAGAAATTACTCTGTATTTGTACTAAAACCGCATCAAAAGCAGCAGAAACACAAACATCCATGAGAGCCGCTCTTGAATTAGACTCGGCGGCGGCGCCAGGGCGCTAACAGCCGTCTTAACATCGCCGAAACACCGCTGGTTCAGACTCCCAAACCAGTCAGGCGGCTGGAAGGTCAGAGGGTTTATCTCGTGTTTGTGAATTCACAAATATCGCGAGATAAAACATCTGGCTGGCCAGGTTAGGACAATGGGCCTAATTCATGAAAATCTTCCTAAAATCTGTGTGTAATTTTCCACTTTCTACATCAGATTCACTACGTGTTCATAAGGAACCAAATTCCTTCTTAACAGCCTTTACACCAAATTCACCAAACTCCAGCTACAGTTATCTACATAAAATAAAGAATGCATTAAGGATCTGCTTCCTTATATGGCAAATATGGGCCGTCACCCAACTTTTGCTAATTCAAAACTTCAGCGTTTTTAAAAATGACCAAACACACATCAACACACTCAGAGGAAACATGTGAAGTGAAACAACGCTGGGCTTTTGCTGTTTATATCAAGTTTTACGTCATGAGTTCTTACGAGTTCTCCTGAGTATTCTTTGTTCTTACAGATGAACATTTTCCGTTAAGAACAAATTTAGTAAATGCCAAAAATGTTCGTAAGGAGCCCATAAGAATACATTTGTTCATAAGATTAGGCCTAATGTTCTTATTTTTGCTGCAAGTATAGCCAAACCATCTCACCCAATGATCAATTATGACTCTCTCCTCAGAATCTTTGCTTTCGAGGCCTTTTACCAATATGACACAACTTCATATGGACTATTTTAGTGCTAAACTTGGGTTGGATGTTTTTGCTGACCCTCTGTAACAACCAGGAAGTGGGGTTATCTGCAGACAGGAAGTGCTCTGCTTGTTAGTAAAAACATGTTCTTTTTTTTATAGTAAATGTTCCTGCTTCAGTGCGTCAACAAACATAGAAGTGGTAAAATGAAACAGAGACAAAGGCTGGAGTTAGAACTGTTGTGTGACCAAAGAATGATAATATTTTGGAATTTCTGTTTCCAAGTGAGACGTCCTATCGCTGCGTCTGAGGCTGATCTTTGTCAAAACGCGTAAACAAGAACGCACAGGAGCTCTGGTTTGGTTTGGACTTTGGTCTTGACTCAGACTGAAGGCCAAAGACTTGAGACTTACTTTAAACTTGCTAAAACATGGTCCCACCTCTGCTGAAGCGTAAATCAGATCCAGAGAATGAACAGTATCTACTTCAGCTTCTTAAAGACACTTGTAAAACACTAAACGTTCCTTGTTTGGAGGCTTGTGTCTAATCTGTGAACAGCCTGTTTTCTGTCAGATGCCTTTATCCAAATTTGTTCATCTCTTTGTGCGGCAGAAATCTCCTAAAAGTCAAACCGACCAGAGAGCTGTGGCGGTGATGGAACACAGACTGAGAGAAAACAAGAAAACATGTTGAGTTTGACACGAGCCTAAAGATTAGAGCTGAATCACACTTTGTACTAAGTTTAAAATGTTATAAGAATATGTAAACGCAACATTACTTTGTTGGAAATGGTTTGCATCAGTCAAAGTTTATTGATTACAAGATATAATTTTGTAAAAAGGTCCAAATGTGTGCTGTTCTCTGTGGCTGTAGGTAACCCAGCTGTTGCCCTGTTAGCAAGCTAGTTGTTGTTAGGTAAATGATTAAGTCAGGTTTTCCCTCTTCAGCCCAACACCTCAAAATGAACATGCAACAGACTTACGATCTCGAAATGTAATAAACTTTTATTATAGTTTCATTTTGACGTAAAGACATTCAAAAAATGGATCTTGCCAAATAGTATTTTAGTTTAAATAGATGAAACACATAGTCATAGTCAGTGTTGTAAGTAACTCATTACAAAAGTAACTAGTTACTGTAATATATTCCTCTTTTCAGTGACTAAGTAGTGTAACTCATTACTTATAAAAATGTTGACAATATATTTACAATCTGAGTAACTCAAGTTAATAACATTAAAGGAAAGCGACACTTCAGGTCCACAACACCAGTAAAATACTGTCTGTTGGTTTAAAGGTGAATAAAATGTTAAGTGGAAAATCTGTAGTGACGCCACATTTTCATAAATTGATCCATAATCATGTAAATGTAACAGAATTAGTGTTGTACAAGGTCTTAACAAATGTGTGATGAGCTCACATAACTCACAGAAGTGTTTGTAAAACAAAATACTAGTGATGGAAAATCGATCGAAGTGCAGCAATGGAATCAAAAGGCCACAATCGACTGACTTAGACACTCTGTAGTTGTATAAAACACACAATATTACAATAACAGCCACAATGTCTGAAGAAGAAACAAAGTGTGAACTTGTGCCAGGCCTGACTGAATGTTCTTTATTATATTGTGTTAACAACTGATGGTGGACCTCTAAATATGGACACAAAATAATACTTCAATATTACTGCTTACTGTTCAAATGTTTGAAAAAAAAAAAAACACTAACAGCACTAACAACAGTGGATTTGTTTTAAATGTAATATATGGTATATTCTGTCTTAAGGTAAAAAAAAAAGAAAAGGAAAAGTGAATATAAACTAACCAAATCAAACAAAATCTAAATTGTGGCCGCAAAATTGAAAACTGAATCCCTAAAATGTACAACATGTTTCTCCCTGTAACTAGTGATATATAATGTACTACAATTTTACACTAAATTACCCAACACTGGTCATAGCAAAACACTTATATACTTAATAACACCAAAATTGGCCAAATTCTTCTAAAATGTACATGATTTTACAGTTCTTCCGAGATATTTAGTTTGACATTTTTGTTCACTTACTTACTAATGTTTTTTGACCCTCAAAATTATTAAAAATAATTCTCTTACAAGACCTTTTTTCATAACTTTCAAAGGCCAGTTTTGCTAAAGCAGCACAACTCCAGTATGTAAGCACACTCTCTAGTTTTGAAGAATTAAAGGCTATGGGCCAATGCAAACATGTTTGCATCAGAAATTGCAGTTAAAATAACCAGAATGCAAATTTTAAACATTTTAGAGTGTTTTTACTCAAACAGAAGTCTCTGTGTTGAGGCTCATTTACTGCAGGATATTTGTGCGTCGAGTCTTAATTTTCTCATTTCCTCTGCAGCAGGTCAAACAGTCAAGTGTGAATGAGCCACACTCTACTGAGCTCTGGACTTCTGAGGGGCTTTTGATTCACTTGAAGGCTCTTTGGACTATTTTTCCATTGCTATGTCTTATCCTTATTATTATATAGCTGTTTATTTGTCATTTTTTTAATGTTATATATAAAATGTCAAACCAGTCAGGTCAAAATTCTAATCTTAACCAACTCCGAGCCCCAGACCTATACATTTTTGTGGCTTCAGACCTTCTCTTAATCGTTACTTCAAATAAAACCTCCCCAAAACATGTTTATAGACACCAAGACAATATCATTACATTTCAACTCTTTTCATTGCATTCCACATGCCACACTTTAGCAAACTGTGAAGAGTGGGTCTGGTCACCACTTCCCCGGGCTTCCACAACGAACGACCAATCAGATCAGTTTATTTGTGTAATTCAGAGGAAACAAAGACGCTGATTGGTCGTCTGTCATTTAGACCAAAATGTAACTTCACAATAAAACCTTTTTTGCTTCGCTCATTTATTCTGTAGAAATGCACCCTGTTTTTTAGTTCCACTTAAAATTTGCTCCATGTTTTTTAATACTTATTTTTTTGTCGTGAGCAACCATGTTGGTTTTCATACAAGAGATGATGCGTGTCACTGATTGGCTAATTAATCTGTTAATCACACCCACTGAAACTCGTAAGAGGGACACAATGGCCATATAATATATTTTCTTTTTATCATATGGATTTTGCAAGCTAAATAAAAAAGAGTGTCAAAAACCTCTTTGTATGTCAGCCGCAAAAACAGCAACTTATTATGTTTCATTCTAATTTTATAGAGGGAATATCACTTTAGGTTAAGGTTAAGGTACACTTTATTGTCCCCGTAGGGAAATTTGTCCTCTGCATTTGACCCATCCTTCAATGCCTCTGGAGCATCTCCTCAGGAGCAGTGATCGCCGCAGTGCAGTGTTATTGCTAGGCTTTGGTCAGGACTACCGTAGCTGGAGGATATTACCCTAATGCATGTTATTGGTTGGTGGGGAAACCGGAGTGCCCGGAGGAAACCCACCCAGACACGGGAGAAACATGCGAACTCCACACAGAAAGGCCCGAGCCCGTGCGGGAATCGAACCCGCGATCTTCTTGCTGTGAGCGCTATCCGCTCAGCCACCGTGCCGCTCTACTGCACATGCTCCATGCAGAAAGAGCCGCTGTCCATCAGGTTGACTGGGGAACTTCTTTTAAATCAACAAAACAGGACGAGAGCAGGTTTGAACCGGTCTGACAGATGTTTGTCTCCTGAAGCTTGAGACATTGTTTTTCTCACCATTTTTTCACCTGAATGTAACTTTTAAGGGTCATAGGTCAAATTTCATTCACAAATGTTGAATTAGTAGCATAACTTTTGTTTTTGCACAGTGATAAACTCTTGTAGTCACTGACAACGGTTCTGGCTCGAGTTGTTTACACGGCTCTTTCTGCATATCGGTTGTGCGCATCGCTCGTGGTAATAAACTAATAATCCCTCTATATGTATAAAAATATCATCCCTAATTAAGACGCACAAAGCTAATTTGAAATCAGAATTTTAATCAAATTAATCATTTAGATTTGTTCAAACATGTTCCAAAACACATACGGTTCTTATTTAATGTTTGTGAGTTCACATATTTCAGTTGTTTTGTCGATTATTTAGGATGCAATCAAATACTGGTCATAAAAGTCATAATTAGATATATTTTCCCCATTTTTCCGGCTGTTACGAGGTTGATACTGGAGACTCTGGAATAACTTGGTGCTACATTGAAAATGAACTTAAAACGATGTCATTCTGACCTGATGCAGACTTAATGCTGACTCGCTCACTTTCTCATTCCTGAGCCGTGACTTCACTTCACACATGTTGCATGTTTTACTGCCGTGTTTACTCGCCTGTTTCTCTCTCACGTCATAAATCTGTGGACGGAGCAGAGTTTTGTCCAAACGCCTGGTTCGCTGTTGTTTTGGTCCACACCTTCAGAATAAACTCCACACACACTGGGTCCATTCAGTCAGACACAGCCACAGGTCAAAATGTGCTTTTAATGTTTCAGGAACAACGGCTCCAGTGACACAAACCTCACACAACCAGGTCTGGAGCAAAACATAAGAGGCAAACATGAGCGTTTTAACTGTACATTTGGGTTTGTCAGAAATATCAAACATCTGATACTAAATTATATTGAAATTATGCAAGTTCACTGACTGACTTTATAACTGAAAACAAATTCGGCACAAAAGAACATCAGATTTTCACTGGTGTTGTGACACTAGATGTAGATGTGGTGGGGGTAATATTGTTACTGACTGTTTTAATGTAGTTTTTAGGCATTTAAGTCAGGAGTTTATCAACTTTTCCCTGCCAAGGACAGAAATATCTGTCATTGACTTTTAATTCTCTGTGACGACGTTCTCTCTGATGCATGTGCTGACTTTGTCTACACTACAGTAAAACTCATGGCGCAGTTTCACAGATTCTCCAGCAGAGGGGTGAATAGTGTGAGCACTAGGACTCAGAGGAGGTCACATGACCAGAAAATAAATGCGCTCTATCAACAACAATCAATAACAGTAACACTTATTGACAAATGTGCTGACCCCAAGAAAAATGTTGTTGCTCATTGTAATCTCTTTTTCATCTCATGAGACAAAACCTCCTAAAACCTCTTAGGAGCAATAAATGAGACTAAAGAAACTTTTTGAGAAATACTTGATGTGAGATCTCAGTCATATCTCAAATGGAGCTGAAACTGAGCTGTGGCTTTGATCTCATGGAGCAAAAGATGAGAAACAGGAAACATAAGCTCAAAATGGTCTGGGAGCAATACATGAGACCTTAAGATCTCATTCTTATACTATTTCCTCTGGGGAGGGCCTGATTAAAACGTTTCCATTGGCCTGGGTCCCTCAGACCGGTTCACTTTGGAGCGGTTTAGTCGCTTATGTTAATGATGGTGGTGTTTCCACTGCAGGTCCAGACTACATTACACATGCTTTCTTAAATAAATAAAAAACAAAATGTACCTGAATTATACTTTTTCTTCCTGGGGTCTGTCTGAGTGATTCACAAAAAGACGTGTGTGAGGGTCGTGGTGGAAACAAGAAACTATTGTCACTTTTTAGAAATTTTTTTTACTTTTTTTGCAAAGCCTCCGAGACTCGGAGCTGCAGTTTTAACCCGTTTTATTCACTGCATTGAGGCTGGATTATGTTGGACACATTACGCACAGGATTACAATTTTTACAATGCTTTGCCTCGACAAACAAGAAACAGCACCAGCCTTGCTTTGTAAGTCTATCGGAGCAACAAATAAAGTTTTCATCAGTGGAAATGCGGCGTTTGACAGGGGATCAAGTCAGCGTTAGGTGAGGAACATTACTTCATGTTTCTATCTTCTCTTTTCTGTCTGGTTTTGGCCTGAGCCTGTGTTTCTCTTGTCCAATCATCGAACCTAAAGGGGGGACCGCTGTGAGGTCTGCTTCAGGGTGAAAGCAAGACCAAAAGTGGCTCACTATGGACCCAGCAAACGTTGCAGAACAGGTCGCTTTGCGCAGTAGAAACAGCATAGGACTGTACCGACCCGAGCCCGAGGACTAAAAAATTCTTACTTTTGACCTTTTTAAACTAATTTGAGTGAATAATAAAACCTGTCACATGTAAACCCTGAGATAAATGTCACACTAAATGTTTCTTTTTTCAATAATTAGCATGAGCAGCTCCTCAGATGTGAAAGTCTGCCTTGTGCTGCGAGTCTCAGTGGGCAGTTTTCGTCTCTGGAGGAATGTTTTGTCTCGGTCCGTTTTTAGCCGAATCCAGGGCGGACCGGAGTGGCAGAAATACATGGATGTTATTTTCTCCTTTGTTTCTCGCCACGTTTCCACCAAAGTCACATTCCTGCCACATTCTTTCAGCTGGAGAAGGTTAAGTTTAAGGACAATCTACAGAGAGACAAAAAGAGAGAGAGAGAGATGTGTTTGTGCAGAGGCTGAGTCAAGGCCGGTCACTGTCTGTGCATTTGACTCTGACGCAAAGGGAAGGATTTAAATGACCAAAGTGTGAAAGTATTTAGCAGTAAGTTCATGGTAAATGGTCAAACAGTCTCATTCATTCAGAAAAACTAGTCTGAGAGTAATCCAGCTTGTGGACAATCATTCTGGGATGAATCAGACTCAAACCTAGTTTACAAGACAAGGTTCCCAGAAAACAGTCGTAACGTTTTGTGCTCAGTTTATATGTGTTGTGGTGAGTTATTCTTGCTTTACATGGAAACACAGACAGACTGAATATGCAGTAGTTTTTATAGACAGATTTTTGTTTTTCAACACAGGCGATACATCGTGTGCACCTCGTCTGTAGAAAGAGCCGCCACTCATAAACACAAACAGTCGAAACAAGTCAATAAAGCACCGTTGTCAGCTAACAAAAGTTCTGCTGCTAAATCAACATTTGTGAATGAAATTCGACTCTACGACCATTAAAAGTTACATTCAGGTGAAAAAACAGCAAGAAAAACATTGTCTCAAGCTTCAGGAAACAGACGTCTGTCAGACCGGTTCAGACCTGATCCAAACAGCTGCTTTCATCTCGTTTCGTTGTTTTATTCAAAGAAGTTTCCCCAGCTAAAAAAGCTTGTTTTGGGATCATTTATAAAAATCAATGAAGTTGTAAAAATATTAGATATATTTGATTGTAGTTTGATTTAAAGACTTGAAATTAAAAGCAGAGGACTTGGACTTGACTTGGGACTTGACTTGGACTTGTTCTCTTTGACTTGGTCTTGTCTCTCTTTGACTTGGTCTTGTCTCTCTTTGACTTGGTCTTGTCTCTCTTTGACTTGGTCTTGTCTCTTTGACTTGGTCTTGTCTTTTACTTGGTCTTGTCTCTCTTTGACTTGGTCTTGTCTCTCTTTGACTTGGTCTTGTCTCTCTTTGACTTGGTCTTGTCTCTCTTTAACTTGGGACTTGACTTGGACTTGTCTCTCTTTGACTTGGTCTTGTCTCTCTTTAACTTGGGACTTGACTTGGACTTGTCTCTCTTTGACTTGGTTTTGTCTCTCTTTAACTTGGGACTTAACTTAGACTTGTCTCTCTTTGACTCTGGACTTGTCTCTCTTTGACTTGGTCTTGTCTCTCTTTGACTTGGTCTTGTCTCTCTTTGACTTGGACTTGTCTCTCTTTGACTTGGACTTGTCTCTCTTTGACTTGGTCTTGTCTCTCTTTCACTTGGACTTATCTCTCTTTAACTTGGGACTTGACTTAGACTTGTCTCTCTTTGACTTGGTCTTGTCTCTCTCTTTGACTTGGTCTTGTCTCTCTTTGACTTGGTCTTGTCTCTCTTTGACTTGGTCTTGTCTCTCTTTGACTTGGTCTTGTCTCTCTTTGACTTGGTCTTGTCTCTCTTTGACTTGGTCTTGTCTCTCTTTGACTTGGTCTTGTTCTCTTTGACTTGGTCTTGTTCTCTCTTTGACTTGGTCTTGTTTCTCTTTGACTTGGTCTTGTCTCTCTTTGACTTGGTCTTGTTTCTCTTTGACTTGGGACTTGACTTGGTCTTGTCTCTCTTTGACTTGGACGTGTCTCACTTTGACTTGGGACTTGACTTGGACTTGTCTCTCTTTGACTTGGTCTTGTCTCTCTTTGACTTGGGACTTGACTTGGACTTGTCTCTCTGTCACTCTGATAAGCTGCTGTAGGTTTGTTAAAACTCTGGGCTTGTGCACGTTTCCAGGACAAAGAGGATGTGTTTCCTTTAGTCCAGAGGAAACAGACCGTTTTGTTTTTAGAGAAAGTGAACAGAAGTGTGCAGGATTCACATTGTTCTGCTTTATGACTGAAGATAAACCTGTCAGAATTAGAGAGACTTTTATAAATGTCTTATTGTATGCACAACATTAAATTAATTAGAGAATGAGTTAATTGACGTTGTAGGTCTGGCACTGGAAGAGTTGAAATAATGTCCAAAGAATTTCATATTTCAGTCGTTCCTGGGTTGATTTTCATGAAACAAAAAGTGACAGAATGATAAATCTCACCTCATTAAGAACATAACGACAATAAGCTGACTGAGAAATGACAGTGGAATCATCTTTTAACTGCACTAACATGACAAATCAGAGCTATGAAGGGACGCACAAGTATCAAACCCAACACAATCAATCATCAAAAATCATCAGAAGAAGAAGCACAGTCAGAATGTGGCAACAACAAACAATTTTAACTGTTCTGGTGTTTGCCTCTTTTAGCCAAAGCACCTTTCATTCTTACAAAGTCTCACAATGTTAAGCCAACAGAGTCCAGTGTTTCTTACCTGCGTATTACAGAAGAGACACAAAACAAATCTTCCAAAGCTCTCCGTGTGCTGGAGATTCGATTAGTTCAATGAAATTCATGTGTGCAGAAGAAAAAGTTTGAAGCGCTTCACAACAAGTATTACTCGACCGTGAACACACAGGACAGCTGTCAAACTGTCTGCGCCCGGTAAAAGCGAGCTGTCCTCCCCGTGTTTGTGTCCAACTGTAGGCAAGCTTCCTTTTCCCCTGGTCCTCAGTCCTCCCTGTGTTTGTTTCAGGCGATCTGCGTCTTCCCTGCGCACTGGTCCTTGTTGCTTCCTTTGCCATTTTATTGATTTGAATAACTTGTAAACCTGCACATTTGTCAGTGTCTACATGAACTTATTGTGCAGTCTTACTGCAAACTGTGTCTGGACAACACAGTCTCACAAGAAAGCGTACAACACAAAAACAGCTTAATATGAGCACGATTTCACCCGTTTTGTGCAATTATGTTACGTCGTAGATATAGAGGGATTTTCGATCGTCACTTTCCACTCTACTGCGCATGCATCATGCAGAAAGAGCAGCTTTCCTTCTGATAACATGGGGAAACTTCTTTGAATAAAACAACGAAACGGAATGAGAGCAGATGTTTGGATCAGGTCTGAACCGGTCTGACAGACGTCTGTCTCCTGAAGCTTGAGACAGTGTTTTTCTTGTCGTTTTTACACCTGAATGTAACTTTTAAGGATCGTAGAGTCGAATTCATTCACAAATGTTGATTTAGCAGCAGAACTTTTGTTTTCTCACAGTGATAAACTCTTGTAGTTAGCTGACAACGGTGCTTTTTGACTTGTTTCCACAGTTTGTGTTTATGAGCTGCGACTTTTCCTGGAGGCGGGCTGTTCGTGCATCGCCCGAGTTGATAAACAAAAAATTCCTGTAGCACGATATGAAAAGCATAAAAACACACAAGTTTTGGTTGAAGCCACGTGAGGACATTTTCTTTAGGGTTAACAAGTAAGTTTGAGTCTGGAGCCTGGGGCAGGTTAAGATTAGGATAAGAATTTAGTTTTATTCATAAATAAGTACACATCTTAACAACCACCATAGAAATTAACTGGCAACGCGTAGCATAATTAAGCAAAAAAGCCGTGAACTTGTGCTAATCATACTCAATTTACATGTCCTATAATGTCGTGTAAATGTATGCTTTCGTGTGAGATCGGGTTGGCCTGGGACATGTCATCGCTCTCCTGGTGGAAGCTTAGCAGAGCGCGGTGGTAATGAAATGTGGTCTCTGTGTCCAAGACAAAGCAGAGTCCAAATGTGCTCGAGTCCAAGATGAGACCATGACCTTTAAAACAAGTACACTAGTATTTTTAGATCTACAAAACAATCTGTTCACTTTTCTGACTTAACACCTCATCAACAACCTCCATTAAGACTCAGCTGTGACTCCACTTGATCTAGCCGTGCTTAAAATAATCTTAATTCACCAGGAAATGTCTTCTGGTTGTTGTGTTTTTCTAGTTACTCAGCAGAAACATTTCCAACACGACAAGCCACGCCCACAAAAAATGATCTATGGAGCTCCAGTTAAACAAATAAATTAATTAACTTTCCAAACTAACTGTTAAGTAAGACATAGTTAATAGTTATCTTTTAAATATATTTAAGCTTTTGGCTGTTTTTCCCAAGTTTGGACATTTTTATACGTTTATAATTGTACTTAAATCCACAGCTGTCACGTTGCAGTAATTGTTTATTGTTTATTATTATTTTTTTATTATTATTTATTTTTTGCATCTTTTGAATCGGAGTGGTTGGCTGCTCTCTTGCTGTCCCTCTGGAGGCACTGAGCTCTTTTTTAAACTTTTTTGGTTTTTAGCTCAGTTTTTGGCAAGACAACTTTGGACTTCAACCAACTAAGACGTGTGGCCTCTGATGTTCAACAAATATGAGATAAGCAGTGGTTAAAGTGGGATTTGGGAGGTGGGGGAACTCTATTTTAGGGCCAGGGCCGTACGCAGGATTTTGAATATACCGAAGTCCAAAAGGATTTGATTAAAAGCAAATAGTCTTTTCTTTTCTTATATTGTAAACTTATATTTGCTATTGGAGGTTGCAGAAGAGAGAAATTGTCTGATGTGTCTTGACATTGAGCAGCTGGAATCAGGCTCTTCAAAGAAAGGGGGGTCCAGGGAATTTTTTAAAAATTCAATCTATCAATCTATCTCACAAAAATAAGACAAGACAATTTTCTTTAATTTAGTCCCTCCTGCTCCTGTCACTGCTCCTGTCCTGTCTCTCTGCCCTCAGTGCTGGCTTTAACATATCTGTGCCAATTTATAAGTCAATTTTTAGCGCGGTAAAACCACACGCGGTTATTTGAAGCTTATATCGCTCTCTCCCGTTCGTGCGCACCGCGCTGTTGGACTTCCTCACACACGAAACAGCATCAGCGGGAGGGGCTCGCCCTCCGCGGCCGAGTTGTCTTGTGAAACGCGCGCGATGATCGCATCGTCTTTTACGTCGCCTTTAGCTTTGAGCTCCGTGTTGATATAGTTGAAGAGAAAAGTCCTTAAAGTTTTGTTTTGGGGTCACTCGTCCCGCTGTGAGATGAGCCCTTTCCTCAGACAGACAGAGCAGTTTCCCCGTGACTGACACCATGACTGTGCGCTGCAGCGAGGGGCTCGCGTAGTTCAGGGTCCAGTTGTTCATTTCGCTGTTGCCGCTGTGAGTTGATCACTTATCAAATTTAAGCTACAAATAAATGCAACTGCAACTCAATCCCATAATTACTTTAATCATTTTGCATGTGTTTGTTTTATTATAACAATGTTATTTTTAATCAAATTAAAATATTTATTTTTTTTGGAGGGCATTGAAGGTGCCGGAACGCCGTTCCTGACCGTTCCGGCCCACTTTAACCCCTGGAGATAAGTACTGTCAGATTTGTGAAAGGGAGACATCTGTTTTTCTCGTTACCATGGATACCATGCAAAAGCTAATGCTACCTACGCTAGCTTTGGACTTCTGAAATGGCAGACTTTTTCACACCTGAAACAGCAGAGGACGTTGCAGTGAAAATAGTTTGATTCTTGAGATTTCATCCACCCTGTGATGTTCAACACAAGTTAGGATTTAGTGAATGGAGTTGTTTGTTTGTCTTGTAACCATGGAGATGGTACACGAAGCTATGAAAGCTAACTTTGCTACCTTTGGACTTCTGAAATGCTACAGAACTTTTATATCTGCTGCAGCCGAAGCTTTTGCAGAGGAAGATTTTGTGGGGATGGTCTTATCACCGACTGAAACAACAGAAGTTCACCTGCTCCACCTGGACCTGACTGTTATGTGTCAACAGAATCTACTTGCTCCACCTGCACCAGACTGTCATCTGTCTCTCACTCCAGTTTCCACCTCCAACTGCTCCTGCTCCTCCAGCTAAGGCCCTGACGAAGCCAAGCACAACATCATGGAGATTGTCCCCGAGCGCCGTTCAGTGGCAGCACACTGCTCCTGACAGACGCCCCAGCGGCTCTGCAGGATGGGTCAAATGCAGAGAAGGAATTTCCCTCTCGAGGGATCAATAAAGTATTATCTTATCTTATCTTATCTTATCTTATTAAAAGGATCCCCATTAGCTGGGCTTATAATAGCCAGCTACTCTTCCTCTGGTTCTTTATTAAAATACACATCATGTGACAAACAACCATTCATCATCAACATTACATTATCATTTACAAACACATGCAGTTACATAATACAGTACGTACTTAATTTAAATCAACTCCATTTCATACCAAGTCCAGACACAAACAACCGAGACACTATTTTAATAAAGATTTTTTAACTTAAATACTTGCATGCAAAACTTTACTTTAATTGCATTTCTTTTATGAAACCCATTCATAAATTATATGGAATTTAATTCTTAAACTACATTTAATTCATAGATAATTTGTTCCTAAAAGACTCTTTAAAGAGAAACTAAACTCAGAATCAACTTTTTTCACTGTCACACTGTGTATATGGGGTCAAAAATGAATTATCTACTGTTTCCAGGCCTTTTTCGGACATTTTTGTGCAAACTCGCTCATTTTGCAGTTATGTGCAAAAAAAAACGCGGCTGTACTGCCACGATGGGCAAACGCTGTCAGTGCATTTTCAGTTCACGCTGACATCACAGTGTATTGACGAGGCAGACGAGCCGCCCAGATGGTTTATCTAAACTCCTCCCTCTGACACGCTGCTGCAGAGAGTTGGAAAGGATCACCCGCTACATAACTTCATCAGCCATCATTTGGCTCAGCTGGATCAGCGAGTGGCGCGTTGTGCCACCACTTAATAGGCTCATGCGCTTATGTAGATTAAAGCAAAGGTTTTGTATGTTTTGCAAAGTAAATATAAAAAAAAAACTTGACGTGCAAGTAAGCAAAGACGGTGCCTAGCCTACAGCTTCTGCTGCAGCAAATCTCACGTCAGGATATGGAATGCTCCGACATAAAACTCACATCATTTTCCAAGCTCGCTGTTCATATTTGGTGCTGTCAATCAAATCTGTTCACACCCACTGGGCGTCTCTTAAAAGTCCTTTTGCAAGCCTGTTAGGGGTTCAGTTGTGGGCGGAGTTAGTCTCTGAACGCCTCACTTTAATTTAACCTTAAAAACTTTCTTTTGTTCAGTTTTTATTAAGAATGAAGGCAACACATTCCAAGTACATTTGAGATTATTATTTGCCCTGGGAATCAGAAAACGGCCGTCAGAAGCATGTCTATTCTTCACAAACTTCAGCTGCACAACTGCATCAAAAACATGAAATCTATCATAAAGATAATCTAACTTTTTACCTGCTTGTCGCCATGGAGATGTTAATACTTTGAACAGTGTAAACCCGACTCTGACACAAAACATTTTAATCTGTGTGAGCTTAAACTCATCCTGTCTTTTGTCGCGGCTGCATTATCTTTTTACTCTTCCACATAGTTTCTGAAGGTGTGGAGCCACTCGGACCATTTACATTTCTCTCACGGTGACACGGCAAGATAAAATACCAAAGCGACAACTGGAGCGGAAACTAATTATTATTTATGTCACACACGCCGATGTTTCAGACAAATAAACGTTCGGGTTTGGTGACTAACTGTATGAACATGCTTTTGCTTTAGACCAGTGTTTCCCAACTTTTTTTGAGTCACAGCACACTTTTTTAGTTTCATTTTTTCCACAGCCACCACCTACTAAAAATAGCAAATAAAATGATGTAATTGTGTTAATATTGTCTATTACACTTTGTACCTTTTTGTCTTGCTGTGCTTGGTTGAAATGCTCCTCTAAACTCTAAACGTATGTATCGAGTAAAGAAAAGCATGTGGCATATAAAAAGGTACAGGTCAGATCTATGGACAGGCAACCTTTTTCCACATTAAGACTCTTTTTTCACCAAGCTATTTTTCAGGAATAAAATGAGCAATAGTGGAACAAATACTAGAATAGGCTATATTTAATATCTTAGGTTGGAATGTTCCAGTCAGAGTAACTACAATTTATTTTTATAGCCTATTTGAACATTAAATGGTGATTCACAACTTTGTTTTTTTTTAAAGACAATGGTTTTGATGTATTTACCTTGTCCTTTACCTTTACCTTGTTTCGGCTGCTGTCAGCGAGCCATCTCCCAGGCAGTCACCGGTTGGGTGGTGACCAAGCCCCGGTGATTAAAGCCATATTGGCCGTTAGCTTTGGCCTTTTGCTAGCTGCGCTATGGAAAATGCACAGTTGTCTTTCCCCATTATTCTTTGCGCGAGGAGCGGAACGTTCTGACCGTTCTGACCAATCAGAGCGGGAGTTACAGTATAGTAGCCAAAGCTAAAGCTTAAAAAGCAATTTCATACGAAACTAAAACCTTTTGAACCAAAAAAAAGTTTATGATGTGAAACTAAGAATCGCCACAAAATCCGACATTTTTAAAGCTGTAGATGCTGTTTCTGCTGAACACGAGCGGATTATGGTTTGCAGAAACAATGGAGCGACCACTGGGGCTGATTTACAACGCTACAAGCTAGCAATACCGTATCCAGACAATATAATAGATCCATGGTGGTGATTTGTCATAGATCAGCTACTTCCTGGAGGCGTGGTCAACCGTCGATCAGACTGACCACGCCTCCTGTGCCTGGTGTCTCTGGAGGAGGGTGTCCCAGGTGTGGGACAGGAGGAACGCCCCGTCGTCGCGGTTGATGCTGTTAGTGTTGGTCTCTGCTTTCTAATGTCAATGGCCTCCTTAATCCAGCATTATTTTTCAGATTTTCAGATCCGCTGACTCAGTAAAATACAATATTTAACATGAGATTAGGCCCAGGTTACTTTGCACATGAATATTTGAACCTCAAGTTCAAAAAGGTTAAGAACCCTTGCATTAATACCATTGTCTTTAAAAAGAAAACAACGTTGTGAAGTAAAAGAAGACAAAATGAACATGGTTAGAGTCATTAAATGGTGATTGTTTTGTTTTCGTTCTGCCCATGTTTTTCATGCAGTTAGGCTCCCATCTTTACAAGATGTGTTAAAAGGCTAAATCTTCAATAATGTGTGGTCGCATGACTATTTTTTTCTTCTATGGTTATTTAAAAACACTGGATGACACAACTGCCCCACTGGCACAAATCACCCCAGTTTCCCTACACTGTAAGTGAGAATTTTACACAAACTTTAGGTCTAATTAAATGGAATCATTTGTAAACAAACAAACACACAAAAAAACTTTAAGCAAAAGACTTGAGAATAACTTGAGACTTGCATAGCAATGACTGGTTCCACCTCTGCTCAAAAATCTATTCAGTTATGACTCAACACTACACTGACTGAAAGTTCTGCAAAAACTATTATACAAAAAAGAAATTACACCTGTGTGTTCTTAACATTTGGAAGGAACTTTAATTCATCTTTAATCATTATATTTGATTAGTAAACTACACGTGTTCCAAAAATATTAATTACAAAGTGTCTGTGCCAAAATACTTTTACGATAAACTTGAGTAAAACTTCTTTCACATGAAAAAAAAATGTTTTACCCGCGAAAACACATAAGAAAACATCGTATCCAAGCACTCATTGTCCATATTTGTTTGTCAATTTCAACATTAACACACTTTCCACTCAAAACCATTTAATAAAACGTGCGTAAAACGTAAACTTACCTTTCGCCGGTGCGTCAGTTACGTACGATGCTCCGCTGTTCTTCTTCTCTTGTCGCTTGTGTGGTCTTCTTCTTCTTTCTGTTTCTTTCCGTCTTATTAAATGTCCAGACGTTTCTCTCCCGTGGATTCCGCCGCAGCCGCGTTGAACCTCGTGGAAAAATGACTCTGTTTCCACTGACTGAAGCGTCTGCGTCCCGTGCGTAAAACCAGAGAGAGAGAGAGAGAGAGAGAGAGAGAGAGAGAGAGAAGAGAGAGAAAACCACGCCCCCTTTCTTCTGTCTCTCTCCGCGTGCCGTTGACTGTTTCTTCTCTCTCTCCCTCGTTTTATTCTCTCTTTCTCTCTCTCTACTCCCCCACCTTCTCTCTTCTCACTCTCACTTTTAACTTCCCCTCTGTCTTCTCTTTCCCTCCCTCTCCACATCTCTACTTTCTGTCTCCCTCTTTTGATTTTCTTCTTTTTCTCCCTCCTCTCTGCCTTTCCCCCTTTTCTCTATCTCTCTTTGTCTTTCTCACCTCTCTCGCTCCCTCCTTTCTCTCCTCTCTGTGTTTTCTCTATATTCTCACCTCTCTCTCTACATTTCTGCTCCTACTTACTCCCTCTCTCTCCTCACCCCCTCTTTTCTGTCCTCTCTCTCTCCCTCTCTCTACTTTCATTATATCTCTCCCTCTCCTTTTCTCTCTCTCCTCTGTCCCTTCTCTCTCCCTCCCTCTCTCTTCGCTCTATACTTTCTTTTTTCTCTCCTGTCTCCTCTCTTTCCCTCTACTTTAACCACTGCTTTCCACTCTTCTCTATTCTCTCCCTCTTTTTCTCTCTCCTCTTTTCCCCCCTCTCTCCCCCTCCTGTCCCTTCTCTCTCCCTCCCCTCTTTCTCTATCCTTCTTTCTTCCTCTTTCTCCCCCTCTCTTCTCTCTATACTTTCTTTTCTCTCTCTCCTGTCTCCTCTTTCCCTCTCTCTCGTCGGTCCCTTCTCTCTCTCCTTCTCTCCCCCCTCTCCTCACTGTCTCTTGCTCTTTCTCCCCTCCCCCTCTTCTCTACTTTAACACTGCTTTACACTCTTCTTCTCTTTTCTCTCCCTCTCCCCTTCTCTCCCTCTTTTTCTCTCTCTCCTCTTCCCCCCTTTCTCTCTTCTATCCTTCTTTCTACCCCCTCTCTATACTTTCTTTTCTCTCTCTCCTGTCTCCTCTCTTTCCCTCTCTCTCTCTCTCCTAATCTGTCCCTTCTCTGTCTCTCCTCTTCTCTTTCTCTCCTCTCCTCACTCTCTCTTGCCCCCCCCTCTACTTTAACCACTGCTTTCCACTATTCTTCTCTCTTTTCTCTCTCTTTCCCTCTCTCTCTCCCTCGTCTGTCCCTTCTCTCTCTCCTCACTCTCTCTTTCCCCCCCCCCTCTCCCTCTCCTCACTCTCTCTTGCTCTCTCCCTGTCAAAACCTGTTAAGTCTGAGGGAAAAAGATGGATTTGTGGATGTAACTGAATACTTTAAGCGCACAGTAGTCGCCTCGTTTAAAATAACCAGCAGATGTTCGCCACCATGATGGAAAAAACAGTTTGTGCCTGAACTTTCGTGGAATGATTTTGAGTTTGACAAACATTTAGAGCTTCAGCTAAATATAATAAAAAGGCTTACAAGTTAAATGGAGATGTATTAGCATTTTAATATAGTGACTTAATGAGCTTACTCATATTGTTTGTGTGTTTGTTTATTTTGCATTTTTGCTGTGTAAAGTCAGTCCAGTATGAAGTCACATTGAAACCAGAAATGTCCTTGGTCACTGAAACAAACAAACAAACAAATGAACTGGTATTTAATTCCGCTTTAAACAAGGGTACAATTCCACTTTGCTACACACTTAATTCAATTTTAATCTATTCCAAACTTTTCGAATTTAAAATTCTGAAATAACCATTTTAAAGTAAGTGGTCACTCTTAAATGAAACTATGTTCTAATCCAAAATAGGTTGAGGTAAGTCATCTACTGTATGTGAAAGTCACAAGTAGCCTGTCTCAAGTCATAACACTCAAGTCACAAGTTTCAAGTCATAAGATCCAAGACACAATTAGTCTTAAGTGTTAACATTCAAGACACAAGTCGTAACATCCAAGTCACAATTAAGTCTTAAGTCCAGTGTCAAGTCACAAAGGGTCAAGTCACAAGTCAAGTCCAGTCCAAGTCACGAAAGGTCAAGTCACAAGTCAAGTCAATCTCAAGTCACAAAGAGTCAAGTCACATGTCAAGTCCAGTCTCAAGTCACGAAGGGTCAAGTCACAAGTCAGTCCAGTCTCAAGTTACAAAGAGTCAAGTTACAATTTAAGTCCAGTCTCAAGTCACAAGTCAAGTTCAATCTCAAGTCACGAAGGGTCAAGTCACAAGTCAAATCCAGTCTCAAGTCACAAGTCAAGTCCAGTCTCAAGTCACGAAGGGTCAAGTCACAAGTCAAATCCAGTCTCAAGTCACAAAGGGTCAAGTCACAAGTCAAGTCCAGTCTCAAGTCACAAAGGTTCAAGTGACAAGTCAAGTCCGGTCTCAAGTCACAAAGGTTCAAGTGACAAGTCAAGTCCGGTCTCAAGTCACAAAGGTTCAAGTGACAAGTCAAGTCCAGTCACAAGTCAAGTCCCGGTCTAAAGTCACAAAGGTTCAAGTGACAAGTCAAGTCCAGTCTCAAGTCACAAAGGGTCAAGTCACAAGTCAAGTTCAATCTCAAGTCACAAGTCAAGTCCAGTCTCAAGTCACAAAGGGTCAAGTCACAAGTCACGTCCAGTCTCAAGTCACAAAAGGTCAAGTCACAAGTCAAGTTCAATCTCAAGTCACAAGTCAAGTCCAGTCTCAAGTCACAAAGGTTCAAGTGACAAGTCAAGTCCGGTCTCAAGTCACAAAGGTTCAAGTGACAAGTCAAGTCCCAGTCACAAGTCAAGTCCAGTCTCAAGTCACAAAGAGTCAAGTGACAAGTCAAGTCCAGTCTCAAGTCACAAAGGTTCAAGTGACAAGTCAAGTCCGGTCTCAAGTCACAAAGGTTCAAGTGACAAGTCAAGTCCGGTCTCAAGTCACAAAGGTTCAAGTGACAAGTCAAGTCCAGTCTCAAGTCACAAAGGTTCAAGTGACAAGTCAAGTCCGGTCTAAGTCACAAAGGTTCAGTGAGAAGTCAAGTCCAGTCTCAAGACACAAAGGGTCAAGTCACAAGTTAAGTCTCAAGTCACAAGTCAAGTCCAGTCTCAAGTCACAAAAGGTCAAGTCACAAGTCAAGTTCAGTCTCAAGTCACAAGTCAAGTTCAATCTCAAGTCACGAAGGTCAAGTCACAAGTCAAATCCAGTCTCAAGTCACAAAGGGTCAAGTCACAAGTCAAGTCCAGTCTCAAGTCACAAAGAGTCAAGTCACAAGTCAAGTCCAGTCTCAAGTCACAAAGAGTCAAGTCACAAGTCAAGCAAAGTGTGTCAAGTCAAGTCAATAAAGTCAGTGGTCTGGTGCTTTTGAGTGAGAACGTGCTGCCATCTGGAGTTTAAATCACACATTGCAACTAACATTACATTTCACAAAAACAAAACAAAAATAGTGACAGAAGAAAAAAGAAGAAATCTTATTGTTTGATAATATATTTAATTCTACAGTAATGAAAAATAGTCTTTGCAATGTCGATACACAGATAAAAAGCCAGTCAAGTTCATAATTGTGCTACACATTTCTATTCGTACATCTCGGATCATCACAGTACCACTTTCTTATTAAAAAAAACATCTCTTAACTCGCACTGGCCAAAGAAGTAAACGTAGTAAGATTCATTTTAATAATACAAAGTGTGCAATCAAAGCAAAAGGTAACAAAACAGAGGTAGAGTTTAAAATGCGTATGACTGATTATTTATCAATTTTATTTCTATTTTGACTTAGTTTGGTGTGATAGTCCTTGTGGTAAATATTTGTGGTGGTTTTACTTTATGAAATTATGAAGAAACTGACAAATAAAAGTTGAAAATTACAGGAAGTAAATTGAGGTGTAAAATAAAATCCCTCCACATGTGTCAGCAAAGAGCAACAGTAGTGTCTTACAAGATTATCATTTGTCAAATCATAACGTCAACGTGTCATTTATTGAACAGAAATAGTATTGTTTCTGATGTAAACACTAGGAATGTAACGAAACTGATTATACTGTGATATAGAGGAATTTTTGGTTTATCAACACAGGCGATGCGCGCACACCCGTTACGCAGAGCCGCCCCTCATAGACATAAATAGGGATGCACCGATCCGATACCTGATCGGATATCTGTGCCGATCCAGGACATTTTGCTGGATCGGGTATCGGCTCCATGATATCGGTTCAGCCGATATCGTGGCTGTGCCTTTAATTGGACATAATGAGACTAATTTACAGGCTGGTGTTGATCTATAGCAATTCATAATATTGGGCATTTTATTCAGATTAAGTTGTTAAGTTGTGACTTGTACTATAAACAACAGTTACATAACACAATATGACCAAATGTATTAAGTTTTATAAGAAAAAGAAGCAATTTCAGTCCTTTCATTGGTATCGGTGGATATCAGGTATCGGCAGATAGTTAAAGCCAAAAATCGGGATCGATATCGGAACAGAAAAAGCTGGATCGGTGCATCCCTAGACATAAACAGTGAAAACAAGTCAAAAAAGCTCCATTGTCAGCTAACTACAAGAGTTTATCATTGTGTGAAAACAAAAGTTCTGCTGCTAAATCAAAATTTGTGAATGAAATTCGACCTACGACCCTTAAAAGTTACATTCAGGTGAAAAAACGGCGAGAAAAACACTGTTTCAAGCTTCAGGAGCCAGACGTCTGTCAGACCAGTTCAGACCTGATCCAAACAGCAGCTCTCGTCTCGTTTTGTTGTTTTAATCTAGGGATGCACCGATCCAGCTTTTTCAGCTCCGATACCAATTCCGATACTTTGGCTTTAAATATCTACCGATACCCGATATCAACCGATATCAGTGTAAGGACTGAAAATGCTTTTCTTTCTCATTAATTTTGTCATATATTGTCATGTAACTGTTATTTATAGTGCAAGCCACAACTTAACTTAATCTGAATAAATGTCCAAAATATGAGACATTCTGGATCAACACCAGCCAATAAATTTGTCTCATTATGCTCATTGAAGACACAAATGGGATATCGGCTAAACTGATATCATGGGGCCGATACCCGATCCCAGTATCGAATCTGTGCATCCCTATTTTAATCAAAGAAGTTTCCCCAGCTAACCTGATGGGCAGCGTCTCTTTCTGTAGGTGACATGTGCTGTAGAGCGGAAAGTGACGTCGACCGATAATCCCTCTATAGGTACCAACGTGGAATTAATTAACTACATAATTACTGAACAAAAGACAATTTTAAATTTCATCAAACGGACAAAACTGGGTGAAAAGGATCAAAATGTTTCGTGAAATCTCAAACATAATCACGTTCACTATGAGTTTAATCTGTCATACGCACTTTAAGATTTGAACGGTGAATACATAATTGAGTTTTGGTCTAAAGAGAAAACAAATGATTCAAATAAAATGTTGGTTTTGTGTTGAGATTAGTTAGGTTGTAAACATTTTATATTTGTACCATTTTAGCGGAAAAGCTGTGGTGGCGTAGTGAGCTAAGCGTTCGCCCAAACACCAGAGGCTACGCTGCAAAAGCTGAATCTCTATGCTCGGATAAAGATTAGTATTCATCTTAATTTCAATGGTTTCAGCCAAACAATGAAACCAGGGAAAGAGTCAATGTCACATAATGAGAAGCATCACATGACAAAATGAATTTAGAGAAAGGGCTTAAAGGAGACATAATGGTAACACTTTAGAACAACTACACCTTATTTAGCCCTAATAAAGATGTAATATATCATGAACAAATATTATTAATAGTCGAAAAAGTTATTAAGACAACCCAAGCTTAAATCCTAACCATAACACCACAATTAGGTTGTTGCTAAGCTTTAACAAACTTTTTCATAATTTTTTCACAATTTGTTCATGAATTAATAAGGTTTGTTCCTGCTTACTAAGCGAATACAATGCAGTTATTATGACGTGATACCGACATATTTTGAGTTTTGTTATTTAGTAATACAGAGTAATAAACTGTGATTTTGTTCATTAGAAACACATAATTGATCTAAAACGGCTTAGAAATACAAATAGGTTCATCGACTTCCTGTTCAACACTGCTGAACTGATAAGCCCCGCCTTTTAACTGATAAGCCCCGCCTATTTATACTGATAAGCCCCGCCTCTTTAGACTGATAAGCCTCGCCTCTTTAGCCTGATAAGCCCCGCCTCTTTAGCCTGATAAGCCCCGCCTCTTTAGACTGAAAGCCCCGTGTCTTTAGACTGTTGAAAAGTGGCTATAAGACCATTTTGAAGCCTACATGTTTTACTCAGATCTGAATTGTTTTTAGAGAATACAGACAAGTGGGCGGGGATAGGTGGTGGTAAAGACTTTTTGGGCACTGGAGCATCAGCTGCAGGACAATAAAAGATTCAGGAGTCAATCCGAATACAACTGTGAGTAAACTAATGATGAGAGACACTTAAAACATAGATACAAACTCAGAAAAGTGGATTTTAAACATTGTGTCCCCTTAAAATGTCTCTCCCCACTCTTCACTCTCATCCAAACTGTAAAAGTCTTAAAATAAAGTCTATATGAAAAAATAATCTGTACTTCTAGGTAACAACAAAAAGATAATGAAGTTATGTCCAAATGTGTAACTGAAGTCGTTCTCTGTGACGTCTTATGGCACTTAAGGTAGTATTTTTATATTTAGTGGGATTTCGTTGATCAAAAATTGTTGAAAATAAAATGTGGCTCTGAGAATTTGTTGAATGTCTCTCTCCATACTTCATCTTGTATTCTTGCACTGCTTTCTGTAAATCCAATGTGGTAAAACGTATAATAATCCAGGACTTCGGTGATAAATTATAAGTAGATCCAACACTAAACAAACGCTGTCTCTTAGTTGATCTCCTCCAATCGTTCTGATGACGTGAGTGTGTCCTATTATGGCACTAAAGGTAGTATTCTAGGATTAGATATCTGTTTTTGCGTTACAGAATGCTGCCGTTGACTTGAGCGAGCTTTAAGCTGCTGTTTCGCTGCGGACACAGAAGAGACGAGACTCCGCCCACTTCGAAAACCTCGTGAACGGCTTTTCGGAAACAGTGGAAGTTATAATCGATCAAACCTGAAAGAAAGAGTTCAGTTATAGACATTAGATCTTCAAACAAAGCTAGAGTCAGACTGATAGATTGACTTTTTTTGCACATCTGCCATATCGGCTTTAATTTTGCCCTCTTGGTCGATATTTGATCTGGGACTTCAGCTGCAGCAGTCCTCTGCACAGAGTCGCGCTCACAATGATCAGCTGAGAGATCCAAAATAGTTTTGAAGAGAAACGGTAAGACTTTATCTCTTCCTAAGTATGCAGCTTTGATTTTATCATTAACATGTGAGCAGTGTTTAAAGTTGGCCAAGATGCACTAGTTCTCACCACTTCCACCTCTTCTAAAAATGCCTCTACTGATTCTTTGGCATCAGCCAAAGAAAAACCCATATACCTTTACTGATCTCTACACCACATCTGTCAAATATGCCTTTAAATAAGCTACAGTGTATCTTACAGTATTGTGTTGTGTAGATAGATGAATTACAAACCTTTCCTCTCGAAGCTCTCTTCTCTCAGGATACAAACTAAAGCCAGGAACTTGGTGACTTCCTTCAGGTACAGAACTGTGGTGTTGTTCAGTTTGATCGTCGCTAAAGACTCGTTGTCGTAGGCACAACCGCTGCCGTCCTGCAACAGCCTGAAAACAGACACAAACATTCACTTTAGGAAATGTTTATTCTTCTCCAGAAGGAACAAGGGATGGGCAGTATATCTGCATATAACTACTTTTAGAACTTTACCCTCTGACCAGACAAAGCTCTGGGGACCCTTGGAATCTCAGGCCTCCCCCAAGTTGGGAACCACTGCCCTAAAAAACTGCTATGTGACATCAAGGATGTTACATGTAGTTTAGCGCTGCTTTAATGCTGCTTTTTTCAGCTGTATTGGAAAAAATCAAGAGCAAGCAAGAGGTCAAATATTAGATATTAATATCGGCTCGGAACGTTTTTGAATGAATGAATTTAGTGGTTTTAGGTCAAATCTACAGACGTTTTCTGTAAAATCCACTTTGACTTTGTAATCAACAGTGTTCTGTCTTCATTAGTTTACTCAAAGAGACCAGACTCACTCTAAGGTTGCCAGTAATTAAAACATAAAGCCTTTAATATTTGCCTCACCCGTAGATGCAGGAGACGTCGATGACGACGTCGATCATGTCGCAGCAGAGTTCGTACGACTGCATGTCCACAGGAGAACTGTCTGTGGCGATGTAGATTTTACTGACCACATCGAACAGGAAGGCCTTCTCTATGCCTGAATGCTGAAAAAACACAGGACTGATGTTAGGTCGACGCTGAAGAGTTTTTGGAGCAAAGGTGTGAACACAACAGCTGCTGTCTGAACTATGTAAATATGGTGTTGTAGAATAAATGAAAGTAACAAGACTTGAAAAACGAAGCATGAGTTAGCAGCACCCTAACACAGGAGACGTTTATTTGTATCGGTACAAAACCCACGACCCAGAGACATGATGAACCTACACATTACGTGACTGAGCATTTCAGTCCGAATATGCTTCTGCAATTGGGACTTTGACTGATGACGTAGGCGAAGATAACAAGAGCTGGGGGAATTATATTTTCTTCCACATATTTAGATTCTGATTAAAATGTCTCTGACAAGTTAAACAATTTATTTCCCTAAAACAAAGTTATCTTAAACCAGATTTAGGATTTCACTAAACATTGCACAGAGTTCATCCCAGTTTAGCCATTTTTTAGGATTTAAAATGTACTTCCTGTTCATAGATGACGACATCACACTAGGGAGTTTGCCTGGGATCCAGAATGACATTTCTCTGTATTTTTACACAGAGAAAATGTCAGTCTGGTCGCCCTCCCCTCCAAGGGCGTTTCCTTCGAAATCCAGATTGTACCGTGCAATGAAAATCGTTTATTTCAGTCACGTGGTTTTTGCTAACAACGTCCCTGCTGTGCGCAGCGCGCATGGATCTAGGCAGCGCGGCGGAAGGATAAACAACATGGCGCATCGGAAAACCGAGAGTTTGTTCCATTCACCGGTAAAGGCCGTTTTAAATTACCAAAAAGACATCGCGTCAATAGTCGTGTTCAAGATGGTCAAGGCAGTGCAGTCGGCTCGAGCCGGTAAGGGGACCGCCCTTACCGGCAGATGACAGCGCGAGAGAAATCCCAACAGCTCACGGCACTAGAAGCCTTTATGCTCTTCTCTGATTGGTTCCCTCCGCTGTCTGTTAGGTGAGCTTTGTTCCGCCCTAGAAATCCAGTTGACTCGAGGGGCGACCAGACTCATCCGCTGGTGCAGCGGTGAGGCTGGATTCTCCAGGCAACTAGGGAGTTGCTTAGCGACCATGTAATAAATTGGGCCAAAACTCTTGTAACAAGCTTTTACTTCTTAAGGAATATAATTACACTACAACATGCTCATTTTGTTAAATTGATGTCTATAGGGTTATTAAATGTGTTTAATGTGGAAAAAATGAAAAAAAGTGTGACTCTGCTCTACTTTCTGTTATTTTCAAGCTTCTCTTCACAAGCTTGTTCTTGATTCATGTTAAACTTAGTGCTGTCAAGCAAATAAAAATTGAAGATAATAATGAATTATGATCTTAAATTAATTATTCTAATTAATCTATTTTTAATCTCACCTTAAAATTGCTGAGAAAAACACTCAACTTAAGTGTTTTTGTTTTTATCCAATTTAATTGATTACATTTTTGTTGCAGATGGAAATATTAATATATTGCAAAAAAATGAAGACTTTAGGAAGTCTTTTGTTGTTAAGTTGTCAAGTCGAACAACTCTTATGTCCACTTTGCAACTCACATGGAAACAATGAAGTTAACGATTTCTAAATAGATTAATGCGATTAAAAAATTAACTCGATAAATATGTCTGTAATTAATTAATCTCAATTAATGCACTAATTTGACACCCCTAATAAAACTATTATTCATATTTACTACTAGTGTTTTTCTACTAAATTAAGATGCTAAATTCTTGGAAATCTGTTATCCCTTAAAATGAAATGAGTGGTGTACTGTAACTCACACAAACAGATCAGTAAAATACATTTTGCACAAACCCAAAATGTCTTAAATCAAATATTTGAATGGGCTCAGTTTGGATAAGAAGCTTGAATAAAGAAACCCTCCTGCCTCTGCTTTGCTGTAACATGTACGATAAACGTTGATTGCTTGTCAGCTCTGGACTTATCAGGATCGTGTTGAACATGAACTCACCGAGATGAAAATGTTCAGGAGGTTTTCGAGCGTCGGCAGCTGAGGAATGAGCTTCTGGACGACTTTACTGAAGGCCTCAAAGATGGAGTGATCGTAGATACTGGTCAGATAGAAACTGTGGGAACATAAAGAGAGCATGCTTAAAGTCTGGATCATTGTTTCTCAAAGTGTGGTGAACGCTTTTGTAGTCCGATTGTGGATGATGTAGAGTCACATGATTAGCCTTGCAGTTTCCCAGATTCTCCAAACACAGCTAAAACTCCTTCTCCAAAATGTCTAGTACTCCTACTGTGACGTAGCTCCAAAGATAATGAGAATTAGGCATTATTGGAGCTTTTTTTTCTTGCACTTATACGATATTATTGACCCTTTGCACGTGTGGCCGGGCTCTTGGAGGGAACGCCCGCTTCTCCATGATGGAGGGCAAAAGTGCTGTCTGTGTGCGTTAAAACTATGGAAACTTTGCAGAAAACCTGCCTGTTTCTAAGTTCATTTAATTGATTTCAATTGTAAAATGGCTGTATTTTGGCAGGAGGTTGTAAGTCTAAGTCTGGAGCTTTTTCATTTACATTTTGATGAAGATAGAAGACACCAGTGGGTGGCAGCAATAAATCCAAAGAACTGGAATCCCCCTAAGTTGTTACAGATTTACAGTGAACGCTTTAAACAAGGTAAGTCAATGCTAATGAGAAAAAAGTAAGACATTTAAATAAAAATGCAATGAATTTGAAACAACCTGCATCATATGTGTCTAACACTAGCCTCATATACAGCCAAGTTACTGAAAACCTTTCAAATCTGCTCCAGTTTAAGACAAAACCCTGTTTACCACAGAATGGTGCAAATCATGAGGAGTAAAGTCAGACAAACTTGTACATTTTATTAAATCTGCAAACATAGCAGGAGGAAGAGGATCAGCTGCATTCCTTAGCTTTTCCAAATATCTTGTTTTGTCTAATAGATGTCCTACTTCCACAGACAAATGTACTGAACATCTACTAGAAGCATCCATTGTTTTCTTTACTAGAAATAAGAAAATATGTGAGAATTTGTCAGTTTTGCGCTCCCTGGAATGTTGCGTACATACACTTCTGACTCCATCATGGTGCACCTACGTGATCATGTGATGTAAGTGCAAAGGGAATACTCATAAAATGTAACTGCAAATAATTTGACTTTTTCTGACCTGAGATGCACTTTCTCCAGGTTGGCGTCGGCTAAGTCGTCGTTGGCTCTTTGGTGAATGTCCCTCTGAGTCTCGATCTTGTGGTCGTCCGACAAACCGTCCACTTTGTGAATAAAGACTTCAAAGTTTATATTTGGATTCACTCTGTAGGCGCGCGACACGGTGAGATGTAATCGACTCAAAGCTTCTACGTAATCATCCTGGAACAAACAAAAGATAGGATTAGTCAACAAATGTTTAACCAAGTTTACTATGAAAGAAGGCCTTAGTTTGCTTTTGTAATGATTAAATCCTGATCAGTTCAAACCTGTGCATCGATGACGTAGATAAGCGCTCCAGTTCCTTTGAAAATCATCTCGCTGTCAAACGTCGGGTCAAAGAAATCCACTTGTCCCGGAAAATCCCAAATCTGAAACTGCACGAACGAGGTGCTGGAGATGTCGTCTTTGTAGATTTTATTTGTGCTTTCCAGAAATAAGGTCTCGTTGGGCGGCATTTTATGAAACACGACCTGAAAAAAGAAACAGAAACAGGGATTACTTTATATATAAAAATATATTACCTGTATACAGTTTATGTATTTGATAACAAACATTTTAACAGTATAACTACTACTATTACTGTAAGCTTGTTTCAACCACAAAATGTAGCACTTCTCAGTTTGAGACTCTAGTTATTCTTTTAAACAGTGTCAGTGAACAAATCTCACAAACTAGTAATTTGTTTCAACAACAAAGACTTAAAACTATTAAGAAGAGAGAGATTGGTTAGACAATTTGAACCAAACTAAAATTGTTTTACATTAAGTTTATTGAGTGATAAACAGATGTTATTTTGGATTTGTGTTTAAAGATCCCACAATAAGTGAGCTTTAGTCATGTCATTTTTTCCACAAACATATGAAGCAAAGACCCCTTCTTGTTCATTTTTGAGTAATCCTGTGTTATTGTTCATTTTACATCTCCATAGCTTCAAATATGTGATGTCATAAATTGAATATATTATTAAAGTTAAAGTTTATGTCTACTTGTTTTTTTATGTGAAAAAAATAATATTGCATAATTCAAAGTTTGTTTAATTAGGAAGAATACAGAAGTACACTAACTGTTCGTATTATTAATATTTCTATTATTATTCATGTTTGTTTGATTTTTTTATTTGTTTTTTTTTTCTTTTCTTTTTTTCTCATTCATCTTTCTACACAGAAATAAATTTGACTGATTAGTGTGAAAGGCCATATATACAAGATATATTTGAATGATTAAAATTTGATGATCTTGTTAAATATAAATCAGTGCAAATTATGTTTAAAGCCAGACATAAACAATTACCTGAAAATATTCAAATACTGTTTAGGGAAAGTGAAAGATATTCCGGGCGATCTTGCCCCTGCCGGTCTAATACTTAAGCGCAAAGCGCAAAGAGTTCTCTGTGTTGGCCGCTATGAGCTCCAGAGAGCAGCTCCAGCTCGTGGCACGACTGCTCTGCTTTGTCTGATGCCAGTTCAATTAGTGAACCTGCAGAACATAACCGTGGAGCAGTGCAAGAAGTTCACTGGAAATAAGAAATAATAATAATAATCATATTTTGCCATCAATTCTAATTTTGTCAGTTATGTAGTTAGAAAAAGCCACGTTAAATGCAGTTATTGAATTAGGCAATATATTTGTAAAATATATTGTACTTGAGCTCTGGCTTCCCAATAAGGAGGTCGTGGGTTCGACTCCCGGGTCGGACCATATCAACATCACACGATTTCTCTGGGTGGAGTTTGCATGTTCTCCCCGTGTCACCGTGGGTTTTCTCCGGGTACTCCGGTTTCCTCCCACCTCCAAAAACATGCATGTTTAAGTTAATTGGGCATCACTGTAAATTTCCCTTAGTGAGTGAATGAGAGAGTGAATGGTTGTCTGTCTAACCCTGCGACGAGTTGGCCACTGTCCAGGGTGTTCCCCGCCTAAGGCCCAAAGTCACTGGGATAGGCTCCAGTCACCCGCGACCCCTAACGGGATTAAGCGGTAGAAAATGAATGAATGAATGAATTTGTAAAATAAAATGGATTCACTTTTTAGTCAGACTTGGCTTCAATAAGTTTGTTCTATATGTTTTAACAATACAATGTTGTGTCGACCTAAACTTATAATAAAAATGATCCGATGCTCGTGGTAAGACCTACCTGAGAATCTTGATCCGTGCGTGAAAAGTTTATGAAAAAGCAGCGGCGTGTCCTCGTTATAATCCTTTTGAATGAGACAACTGCCGGTAAGCAGGCTCCCGGTCCCGGTGTGATGCGAGCGGAGGGTCTTTCGTGTGTGACCGCGTCTGCAGCCCCTGTACAGACGAGCGCAGGGTTGTGTCCACCTCGGGTCGGTTCTCTGGATGCGCGCCGTGGTTCAGGTAAAGCACAGCGCGGGGCTCTGGTCCAGACTGTGCCAAACAGTTTCGCGCTCTTCCTCGTGCTCACTCACAGTGGTCACCGCCGTAAAATTGACAGCCTCTGGTCAGAAAGCGGCCTGGTGCGCGTGCCCGCGCTGACCCAAAAAGCGCTGAAGGGGCCGGACCTCACGCAGCACCGTGCTCTCCTGGCTTTATCTCATGTATCTGTGTCGTGGGCAGAGCTGCATTCACACTTAACACTGTCTCATGTTCACTCTATAATCTAAGTCTTTTTTTATATTAAGTCAACAGGCTTTATGTAAAAGAAAATAAATTTTTTTAGACAAAGTTGTTAAAGTTTGTCATTTGAATAGACTTTTACCAAATACATTTCTATTATTACACTTTTTCCCAAACTGAAGCTCTTGTAGTAACTTTTGCTGTGATATTAATGCACTGCTTACGTGTCACAGACATGACACGTCTAGGCCGTTCACTGAATGAAATTGTACCCCACACATCTGGCGGGCACCACACCTGCTTCACTCACGGCGTAGCTCTTGGAGAGAGCGCACTAGAGGCCAACAGAGGAATAACTGTCTTAACCGGTCTAAACGGGAAGTCTTAAAGGGGCAAGATCGGCGCCATTATAATCTGAGGAATCAGTTCAATTTTTAAAAATATTTCTTTCGTACAACAATGAAAAAAATGGGCATTTCAAGATGTGGGGTTGATCTATGGAATAGTCTAAGTGAAGAACTAAAGTTCTGCTCCAACATTCATTCCTTTAAACAACTATACAAAAAAATGCATTTTCAAAGTATGCAGAAAGATTAGTTTTTTTGTAGTCTTTATGTAAACACATTATCTACACATTGTTACACATGAATAATGATTAAGTATGGTCAATAATTTGTGTAATATGCTGTCTCAATTACTTAGAATTATTGTGCAATAGGGGTAGGAGCCTATAAATTTATACTTCTTCCTACTCCTTTTTGAGCATTTATTCTATGATATTGCCTAGATATTCACCTGTATGATGTTTTAATTTGATTGACTGCTCAAATAAATTTGATTTATTGATTGATTGATAATTTTACAACTTCAAAAATCAAATTATGATTCTATTGGTGACCACACACTGCAAAAAATTATTAAAAAAAAAAAAGTTAATGCTGCTTGATTCTAGGATTGAAACCTAATTTCATGCCTTTTGACTACCTTACCCTTGATTTATTGTAGATAACTGGATTATTTTCTTTGTTTCAAAGTGTTTCAAGACATTGCTTCTTATTTCGAGCAAAATTATTTGTTAAGAAAACTGTTCTTACCCCATGATTGGCAATTTTTTGGATCTTATTGTAAGCCAAATTCTTTTATAACCAGTTAAAAATGTCTAGATACCAGTGACATGCTTTTCATTACTAAATCTTATCCAGTTAAAACAACTCAAATATTGTGATTCCAAGTCATTTTGTAGTTTTTGCAGACCCCAATTTCTAACTTTAATCATGTAAAACCGCAATGATACTTAGTTATAAGAGTTTCATCTCTTTATCAAACAATAATACACAGTTTTATCAGCCTGGTTGTATCAGTTTTCACCTTTTGGATGGAGGATTTTCCACTTCGCCGCAGACCCATCAGCAGAATTCGGGGTTTGTCGCTGGAAGTCTCGCTTTGCGCATCATGTTCCTCTGGTCCGTAGTCAAAACTCTTGGGAAAAGATCCAAAACTCCCCGCCAAACCCCCCTCATCGTACTGAATGGACATTTTAACCACTACGTCCCTTTAAAAACTAAAAACACACCGTTTTGCTACAGCTTGACTCAGATATGTACCCCAAAACAAGTTAGCATCACCAGCTAGGCAGCAGCCGATTTACGAGCTTGTTTAGCAAAATTAACACTTTCAGATTTAACGTATTAATGTGCTCTTCATTATAAAGGCTATTCGGGTTGTCACCTCCCCAAAAAATGTCAATAAATTTGATTATCAAAGCCGAAAAGCAAAGAAAATCCTTTAAAAATGGCTAATCACAGACAAGTTTTGCAATCGCTTCCGCCCCTTTTTCAGTTCTCGATTCTGATTGGCTGTCGCGCCCCAGCTCTGTCATGTGACCGTGAACCCCGCCCCCTCTTCAAACAAGCAGGAAGAAGAAGCGCTCGGTAATGTTTTGGATTTCTAAAAACGATTTCTTTTATATTATTTCTTAATTTTACTCATTACAAACTTATTATATCATTTGTGTTATATTGAGTAATTTTCTGAGTCGTATTTGTGTTGTTTTCGTTTTCGTATTTGATGATTTTACGTTACTTAAGTAGCTTAACGTTAGTTGAATAATCGCTTTTTTGTGATCAGTGTTGTAAGTTCGCTGTTTGCCAAAGATTTATGGCAAAATACAAATAGCTTTTCGCTTCTTGCCACTGACTTGCATTTTTCCTTTCTGTTTCTTGTGTTGCAGAGTCATGGCGGTGCTGTTTTTGAGCTTTCTGTCAGCTGTTTCTCTGCTGTTGGTTCAAGGAAGTCCAATAAATAAATCCAACAATGACACAACTCCAGTGGTTATTTGGCACGGAATGGGTGAGAGCTTCAACTTAATATCTACTTAATTCAATGCATGTTTCCATTTTCTTACAAATGCCATAAACCTTACAAATAATAATACTTTTTATTACACTAAATACAACATTATATTAAGCTCCCAAACATAACGATACTATCAAAAACGTTCTGACATTTTGGAATTTAGTGTGGAGGAAAGATAGAACTAACTAAAACAGGACTATATTAGTTGTAAATGTTTAAATAACTTACAATTACTGCTTTTGTTTATGTGATCAGGTTCAAACTTCTTTGTGATTGGCTTAATCTATCTTTCACCTACTCAAGACATAATCAATAGAGGTGCACTGTAGAGTGGGAAAAGTCTTTGTTAAACGCCAAGATAGTAGGGCTGTAGGGCCATTGTTCTGAGGCAAAAAAAAAAAAAAAAAAAAAAATTCTTTTGGTCTGACCATTTTTCTGTCCAAAAATGTGCTCAAAAAGACTAAATATCTTATGGAGCTCATGCAAAAGCAACAATTTATATGGAAAATTATTAAGAAGCTGTGTGCTTATATAAAAAAGACAGATCAGACCAATGATTCAATCCCAAATTATCAGCTTATTCATTACTTTTTGATACTGCTCAATATAAATCCTTAATAATTGGTCGACTAATAAAAATGTTGGTAGACTGAGACGCCATCGACCGATTAATCGACTAAACGATTAAAGAGTACAGCACCACAAAGTAGCAACTCTGCACAAAGTCATTCCTGTTTTATTAGCTTGGAAAATTCCAAACTCGACTCTGTATCAGCGGTTCAAATAACACAGAGAGATTTCAGTTTGGATTCTCCAGGCTAAAGTTTATGGCTTCTGTATTTACTGGATTGTATATTTCAAATGAACATCCTCAAAGCATACATTAAATAATATTGTAAAAAGTCTGAATATTTTCTCTTCATTTGAGCACTTGCATGATATTTTGTTGTAACTCTTCTTGTGTCCAGGCGACAGCTGCTGTAACCCTCTGAGCATGGGCTCCATAAAGAAACTGATGGAGCAGGAGATCCCAGGAGTCTACGTCCACTCGCTCATGATCGGGAAAAACATTCTAGACGTAAAACTATTTATTTATTTCAGCATGTGTTTAATGAGATTTAAAGAAGAACAGATATTCAAATGTATTGACTCGGAATTTCCATCAAGATAATTTTAAAGGACAAATGAATAAATGAATTTATTTGAGCTGTATGACATGATAAATAAAAGAAAATAACTCTTCAAATAGTTCAATCAGTAAAGGTCACATTACAAACGACAAATGAAGTGTCAAAGAACATTCTTAAACACAAATAATAAACAGCTTCCATATCAGTATTTACAATAATATTTGCATAAATAAAGATGCTCTCTCATATTCAAGAAACCACACATACATAAATGCATTTATAGGCACACTTAATACCATAAGTAAATCATAAAAAATATGTTAAAAAACTAACAAACAAAAAAACAGTGGTAATCAGTATATATATCTTGAAACTACTACACAACATAAATCTTCTTAAAGGGTTGAGCTTCACACTCGTGACCACACGTTTTGTTTATGGAGGGATTTAAAAGTGATTTGACATTGCTTGAGTTCCAACCCTAAATTGATCCACAACATTTAGCTCCTTTTGGTAGTTCTAACTCACATTATTTGCATTAATTTGCTCATGTAAACAGGCTCTTGAACCTTCACTTTAGCCTTTTATGTTTTAAAACTTAAATAAAGTGTTTTTCTCACATCAGGTTTTGAGTTAGAGCTCTGTCTGCTTGCTGCAAGGCAAAAGACATCGAGGAAATTATCACAGTGATCTTGCCTGATATGCTAATGTAGCAGAAATGCTCTAAACCAGGGATCTCAAACTGGTGGACCAGGGGCCAAATGCGACCCTCCAGATGATTTCATGTGGCCCCCAGAATGATTTCTGATTATTATTGATAATATATTGCTTAGATGTGATAAAAAACTGAACATTTCTTACAATTTATCAAATTTTTTTCTGGGCAGAAGAGCTTAACTCTGGTTACCCACTTACCACTGCTGAGTGTGGATTCTTATGATGATATAAAATGTAAAACAATGGAAGTAGACATATTAAAATATGTGCTACATTTGGCTTTACATGGAGTACCGGTAATATGCTTATATATATATTATGAGTTGTGTATTTAAAATGCGACCCTCGGCCAACTCTGACTTTGATTATTTCGGCCCCAGCTCCATTTGAGTTTGAGACCACTGCTCTAAACAAATCAGGATGATTTAAAAAACAGCGCAGAAGATCTCGGAGATCTATCTACTGTGACATCACAGATCTGGGACATACAAAGCTGTGTTTTCTGAAGCAATGTTAGAGCAGGTTTAAAAGCTCGAAAAATAAAATCAATTTTGTATCTTATGTCAGGGTGAAAAATCTGGAATGGAAAACACATGGAAAATGAGAAAAACAGCCAAATGTTTTGGAAATTAAAAATATTTCTGGAAAATTATTGAAAATTATAAGGTTTGTGCACCTATTTGTAGTGCACTAACCAACCAGACTTTTGTAATGCACACAGCCGATTCTAAAATGTCTTATGTGTAAGCTAGTTGAAATAATAAAAAAAAAATCTAAAAAAAATAGGATCTGCAAACCCAGATTGCAAAAATTACATCCAAAATCTCACGAGGGAGGACCCCAGACCTGCCTCACATCTCAGCACTCTCAAACTAAAAAAAATGTTTCCACAACCATTTGAACAGGAATTCTCATTTATTGTTTTTTCAGTTGTTTAGTCAAATGTTTTAATTGGAAGCATATATTTTAACAAATTAGGCTCAACAGTAGGTTGATTTTGGTTCAACAGCCTGAAGTAAAAAGTGTCAAAACCTTGAGTTTATTCTCATTTTCTTCAGCCACTGGAAACCTGTCAAATGCATCAGAATGCAACAAAACTGACTTGATTTTTCTAAAATCTCTGGGGAGGACCCCCTGACCCCCCGCTCATGTTTTCACCATGCACCACTGCAGAAAGACTAACTGTGATGCCCATGAACCACACTAAAAAGAGGCTGTTAAAGTGAGTTGCTGCTTTGCAAACTTGGAAAAAGAAGCTAAATATTGGTGATGTAGATGTTGTGATTACATAAAGTTCTTGTTGTCTTGGAAATGACCTGGAAAATATTTTTGGGCTACGAGTGGAAACCCTGTATGTGCTCTTTAAAACCTAAATGACAAAACCTTACTATACAAATACATGATTATATGAGTATTTTCTTCCGCCAAATGTTCACTTTTGACCTGACACAAGTCACGATTTTATTTATGCCTCATTTATTAGAGTACAAGTTCAGTTAAGGTTCAGGTTAAATACATTTTTCCAGCAAAACATAGTAAATATAATTATATATTTAAGATTTCACTAAACATTTTACTTGTTTCCACACAGTTTGTCTGTTACCAACTGTTACCTAGCAACCACATTGTAAATCTGAACCAAAATCCCCATAAATGACACAGACGTTATGGTTTGACAAATGATGATATCTTGTAACGTTTTATTTTTTGTTAAATGATTGTTATTTCCCGCAATTTTCAACTTTTATCCATTGATTTCTTCTATCACATAAAAATAAGTCAAAATCAGAAAAATTTTACAACCTGTCATCTGGGCTTTAAACTCTTTTGAAACTGCACATTGTTCCCAAAAGTCAAAAAGTCGGGCTTAATTTTCCGACTTTAGGTTTTCCAATTTTCCAAAGGACCTCGGCTTGAATGCATCTCCTTCCTCTCACTATTCCAGCCTTAATTGAAACATCCTCGTGACGTTTGTTGCAGGGCCAGCAGCACGAGTTACATCAGAAACCATTGCAACAACGCCGCTCTCACTCCATTAAAATTCATAGTCAACTTAACCTGAACTCTTTGCATTCGCTTTGATCCATTAAACCGCCGTGGCATTTCTCGACTAGTTTCTCATTTTCTGCGTTTTGTGCCCGCCGCGCCTGATTTATTTCACATTTTTGCGTTTGCAGGACACGGAAAATGGCTTCTTCATGGAGGTGAATGAGCAGGTTTCGATGGCGTGTGAGAAAATAGCCCAGGACCCGAAGCTACAGGGAGGATACAACGCCATGGGCTTCTCACAGGGGGCGCAGTTTCTGTACGTATGACAGCGAGAGATGTAGCACACTTACAGGTCGAGTTTAGGGCTGCAACTAACCATTATTTTGGTAAATAATGTCTCTTGATAAAGTTGTGGAGATATAGATTTAAGTTGGTCAAAAGCATCGAAAACTAGATCCTCTTTCGAACAAGCATCCATACTTTAAATAATCCCATTAACAGGACAAAAATTGACATTTTCTCATGAATTTTAGAATAACCCTTGTGTCCAGTTGGGGAGTTTTACTTCATTTTTTGGCACTTTTAATTTTTAAATTGTTAATTAATTGTTAATTGTTAAATTGCTACAGGTTTGGAGATAATTCAATGATTTCTTGTTACAAACCTTAGATTGAGTTATATTTTCAAAAAATCAACTCACAATTTTGCTAAACCCAGAGTCATTTTTACAAATGTGCTGTCCTTAAGTTGTTAGAGCGTCTTACTCCACCTTTTTAACGGCTGTAAAATAATAGTAAAATGTTTACTTTCAAACTTTTTGGGGTACATCTGTTAATCACTTCTGTTCTTTTTAGGTATAAATGTGGTACAAATGTGACACAAAATGGACCATTTTTCATTGAAAATTGAACATCTAAACTAGATTTTTTTTTTAAGACCTTTTATTCCATCCTTGGAATAAAAGGTCTAACACACACCTCAACCTAGCCCCAGGTGAGGCCACGCCCCCAGGAGCTTCCTAAATCCAAACATGTCCTGTCTCCTGGTGGCTCCATAGGTTTTCATGGGGAAACTGTTTCTTATATTCACAGGCCTGTTTCAATGGGAAATACAAACAATCCATCATCAAGTCTAAACATGACACATTTCAGCTCTTCTGAAAAGGAACAAACATAAAAAAATCACACTTTTATAGAGGATTTTCAGAGCAATAAAAAAGGGTTTCTAATGGAAGTCAATGGGTCAAAATGGCTTCAACAAAACAAGAGAAAAAAATACAAACTGCTTCTGCACAAAAACTACAAAATCATCAAAGTCAAAGTTGGGACTGATTTTGAAAATGTCCAAGGCTGTAATAAAAGGTCCAAACAAATACAGTTTAGATTCACATTTTAGATGAAAAATGTATCATTTTGTGTCACATTTTCACCTCCTCCGAGAATCTGCTTTTTTATAAGTCTGTAAAAAATTTTAAACACTGAGGAGTTTTATTTGGTATTTTTAGTCAGAACAGAAGTGAATTAACAGATTTAAGCAAAAAAAGTTTGAAAAAGATTTTACAGCCGTTAAACAATGTGTAGTAAAAGGCTCTAACAGGAGATTAGGAACTTTTTTCTAACGGGACACAAGAGTTAAAACCAAAATGTTTAATAATGAAAGCATTTGACAAAACAAACAAAAAAGTACTTATTAAAGCTTGTGCTGCAGCCAAAGTCATAGAACAAGAATAAAACTTAAAGACATGTTAATGATCAAAACTGCAGACTTAGAAATGAAGAGAGATAAAAGAAGTCTTATCATTTCTCTCCAAACCAACTCACACTCAGCTGATCACTGAGTGCGACTTTCCCGCAGAGGAAAAACCCAAACAACTGTCTGATCAGATATTGGACAAAATCGAGGCCGATAATCGAAAAAAAAACCTTCTCTCTTTTAATGGGACAAACTGTGAAAGTAAAAAACAATTACAGTATAAGTACAATTCACATTTTTGTTCTAAATCTTGATTCTTTTGTTCATCTATAGCTCACATTTGTCCTGGTTTGAGGCTACGTTTTTTCCATAAAGTGAAGGTTTAGTACCAATTTCAGTCATTTTGCACTTCCTTAAAAGAGAGTTAAAGATCTTTTCAAATTTCAAATCTACTGACACAAAAAATCTTGCACTGAATAAAAGAAATTAGCTTTTTATTTAACATTTATTAAGGAAAATGTTTTAGCCTCTTATAATATTCTTAAAACAGTGGAAAATGTTTATGAAACTAGTGTCACGTGTCTTTGTTCTTCCTGCTCCGGTCTAGACAGATATTTAAAGAAACAGTACAAACACATCTGCTGCTGTTTGAGTTTGGGAAATTACCAGAGAATATTGTCTTTTATTATCTGCGGTTAAATGTAAAGATTGTGTCCTTAGTTTTAACATAAATGTGACGTGTTTTTCAGGAGAGCCGTGGCCCAGCGGTGTCCAAATCCTCCATGAAGAATCTCATCTCTGTGGGAGGACAGCACCAAGGTAAAATACATAAATGTGTCTTTATTTAGTTATTGTACAAGCTGCTGTAGACGTGAAACAACCTGTCTGCGTCTGCTGAAAGATCATTTTATTCTCTGTGAACCTGATTCCCCTGCAGCATCTCACCTTAATCTATTTATTTAATTAATTATTTTTTTTTATTGTGTTATGTTTTTTTTTTGACAGGTGTTTATGGATTGCCTAAGTGTCCAGGAGAACAGTCTAAAATCTGCGACTACATTCGTGAAGCTTTAACGCCGGAGCTTACACCGACTGGATCCAAAAACAGTAAAACCTCTTATATTTTGCACCTTAAACTGCGTTTGACAGGTTAGATTACATTTTTAGTAAAACACAGTAACATGATTGTGATTAAGATTTGACTAAACATTGAGCTTGTTTTTACCCACTTTGGTTGTTTTGGTGAAGTTCATTATCGTCTTTTGTTCAGTAAATATGACACATGTGGAGGAGAATCCACGACCATATTGTAAATCTGGGCAAAAAAATCAACATAAATAACACATGTGACAATGTGACAAATTATGATAACTTGAAACACTTGAAACTAAACGCAAAATCAACTTTTTGTCACTGTTAATCTGTGTATATGGGGTCAGAATTGAATTATCTACTGTTTCCGAGCCTTTTTTGAACATTTTTGTGCAAACTCGCTCACTTTGCAGCGGTGGTCAAACGCTGTCAGTGCATTTTCAGTTTACGACGGCGTCACATCGAGTTGACACGACTCCTCTATCCTCTTTTCGGTGTTTAATATTTTTCATTTTTCTTTTTAGAAATAACTCACTTGCTCACATTATGAGCTCATGGGCTTCTGTAGACTAAACAAAGGCTTCATACACATGTCTGCAAGGTTAATATAAAAGAATCTTGATGTGCAACTCAACCTGTGCACAGCCTCAGAGCTGTGAACTTCTCCTCACGTAGGATCTCTCCACACAAAACTCACATCACTCACAAGCTCATTGTCCATATTTGGTGCTGTCAATCAATGTTCACACCCACTGGGCGTCTCTTAAAAGGCTTTGTAAGTCTGTTTGAGGTTCAGTTGAGGGCGGAATAAATCTCTGACCGTGTGTTTAGCCTCACTTTAACTGTGTTAAATGGTTGTTTAAACTCCAAGAAACTGTATCAGTTGTGTTTAAATTGTCTTTTAATTTTTGTGCTTTTTGACGACACATGTGGAGGGATTCTGTTTTAGAACTTAAATTACTTACTGTAATTTTCTACTTTTTTAAATATTTTATTTTATTTTTTTTACATAAATGTAAAAAATATTTATCACAGACCCAGAAAGTTGCACCTTTATTAAACTCCAAAAAGTTAAATAATGGTGCAACTTCAGTAAAGACATCTGCAGCTGTCAAGTTAAAATTTTATGTGACTTTTGGTGAGAGTGTGAAACTGCAAACTTCAACTGGAAACATTTCTGACGTGTTTTCTCTTTGTTTTGCCTTCAGTCTGGTCCAGGCCGAGTATTGGCACGACCCTCTGAACGAAGAACTCTACAGGGAACACAGTCTGTTTCTGGCCGACATCAACCAGGAGAGAGTGAGTGACAAACTGAATCTGCTAACACGTCTTTTAATAGTTTTAATTTATATTGTTTTATATAGTCTTTGTCCCAAGTCAAGTGTATTCAATCATTCTACTTTTAAACTTGTAAATTCTGTGTCCAGGGGGTGAATGAGACTTACAAGAAAAACCTGCAGAAGCTGGAGAAGTTTGTGATGGTGAAGTTCCTGCAGGACAGTGTGGTCGACCCTGTGGACACCGAGGTCTGTCGAGAAAACTTGTTATAGGCTATGTGATTCTATATTTACTCTTGCCGACATTAAACTAAGCTTGTTTTTTTATTTAAAGTGGTTTGGGTTCCTCAAAGCTGGTCAGGCCAAAGAAACAGAGACACTGCAGGAGAGCGTGATCTACACAGAGGTGAGTCGAGGTAACCTGGCTCACGCCAGATCGATATGTGTATCACTCTGCATTGAGTTCTACACATATTCGATCTGGATAGGCTCTCGTCAAAAGCAGTTGGGAAAGGGAGGGAGTTCTCACGAAATACTTTGATCTGATTGGACAAAGCGCCCACCCCACCTTAGCGGTGTTTTAGCCAATCACAAGACATAATCAAAATGACGTCTCCCACAAACCGCTTTGTTTCAATTCTTACCTGCGTATTGCAGAGGAGACGCCCAAACTTCCAACAACCGTCGCCAGATGCCGAAGACTAATCCACTGATATCATTGTGTTCATATAAACAAAGTTTGAAGCACTTCACAGCATTATTCCACGCCAGCGAGCAACAGTACGTCTGCGCCTGTTACAGCTGTCCTCCCCGTGGTTGTGTCCATCTCCAGGCGATTTGCGCTTTCCCTGCGCGCTCCGGGTCCGGTCTATCTGCGTCTCTCTCGTGAGCTCCGGTCTATCTGCGTCTCTCTCGTGAGCTCCGGGTCCGGTCTATCTGCGTCTCTCTCGTGAGCTCCGGGTCCGGTCTATCTGCGTCTCTCTCTGTGAGCTCCGGGTCCGGTCTATCTGCGTCTCTCTCGTGAGCTCGGGTCCGGTCTATCTGCGTCTCTCTCGTGGCTCCGGGTCCGGTCCTCTCCGTGTTTAGTTGTCTGCGTTTCCCTCGCGTGCTAGCCTTTGCAACAGTACCTGCGTCTGTCCGCGTCGCCATGTTTGTTGTTTTGCTGTGAGCACGTGACGCCTGGCACTCGCTGATTTCACATCTGTAAATCCGCCTCCTCCTGTAGAGAAGCCTTCTGATTGGTTCGAGTATTCTATACTCGGCTCAAACCATAGGCGGGAGTCTTTCAAGATGGTTTCTCGTGGATTTGTAAACCCACAAAATACCGCGAGAATTCATCTTGCTGCGCAAGGTTAGAGTCGAGGAGGAATCCACGTAATTACATTTGTGTTAATGTTATTTTTATATATGGGTTTGGAGAACAAATTCCTCCCAGTAAGATGTATTTGTGACTAAAGCCGGCTGCACACTAGAGGAGTTTAAGATCTTTAGTCTACAGTGTCTGACAGTGGCATCATGTGTCAGAAGAACAGAGACGACACAGACGCAGAGTGTTTTCTTTCATGTGTGCGGTTATAAAAGTGAAACAAAAACAATGATGAAACACCAGTGGATTAAAGCAGGTTTATAAAGGTCACAGGAGAGCGGAAGTAGCTAATACACTCACACAGCATTGTGGGCCACGTCAAATGAAAAAAATTAAACAAACAGAGTTAGCAATATTCTATTGTGATAGTCTAATAAAGTTGGTGTTTTTGCACATCATTTAAAGGGGTCCTATTGTGTTTTTTTTAATAGTAAGAATCTAGAACACATGCAGATCAGTAATTTACCTTTTGTTTGTTGTAAAACACAAAGTTGATCTAAAACAACTTAAAAATAGGAACAGCTCTATTGACTTCCTGTTCAAAACTGCAAAATAAGCCCCGCCTCTTCATTTTAAAATGTAACTGTAAGAAGCAACAGATTTTTAAAAACAATTTTTTATTGTTGGAAAGTGAATATGGGACAGTATTGAACCATATATGCGTCACTTTGAGTATTAATCTTTTGAAATATACCAAGTAAATACAGGAAAGTGGGAGGGGATAGGTGGTAGGTGAGAACAGGGATTTCTGAGCACTTGAGCTGCAGCTGAAGAACAAACAAGATTACTCCAACATGCAGTAGTCAATTCAAATATAACTTTGAGTAAAGTAATGATGAAGAAAAGGGCATTATAACAAGGTTAATAACTTAGAAAAGTGAATTTGACATAATAGGTCCCCTTTAAGAAGCAGGTGTGTTGAAGATAATGTGCGTAATGCTCGTAAATAAAGGATCCTGCACTTTGACTATGAGCACAAAGTGTTAGAACAGAACAGAAAGATTTATTGTCATTTACATGATTTTAATTCCGAATAAAGATAATTTAATTCTGAATAAAAATGTATTCCGCTTTAAAAAGACCATGTAAACACTTAATTCCTTATGAAAATGTTTATTTGGATTTAAAATTAATTTCGAAACTAAGTGGGTGGTTTATTCCGCTTTTAAAGACGAATTCTTTTATTCCTTTCTCGTGTAACAGTTTTATTCTGCTTTAAAATTATTCCGCTCGCACTGTGCATGCTCGTTACGTTGTCTTTCTGACACGTAACTTTGTTTTTTTTGTATCTAAGTGCACTAGAAGAGCTGCAAATAATGGAAAAAAACATGAAACACTAACCTTTTCAAAAAGACAGCGGAAAGTTTTGAACAAGGAGTGTATGTGGAGAGAAACTCTGTGATGATTCGACAGGTGTAAACTGGACTACAACTTCTCCAGAACTTATTCAGAATTAAGAAACATCATGTAAATGTGGCTAATGTCACAGAGTACAACAAAAATGTACTTATTTGGTGTGAGCCTCCGGGCCGCTGCACCTTTTGCGCACCACCACTCGCTCTCTGAACATCAAATGTAAAACATACATTCAAAAACACAACAACACATAATAAAACACGGCACACAGTACACATCTTTTATTCCTTGTGCAGTTCGTGCTCTTAATTGGTGTTTAGTTTTTTAATTGTTAAGGTCCTTGGTTTTAAACTTTTTAAGGTGGATGTCGTAATTTATACATTTATAGTGCTCCCACTTTGCCTCTTAAAGGGGCACTGTGTAAGAAAAAATAAATAAATAAAGTGATCCAAGTAATGTCCACTTTTGAACACCAGGGGGATCATTTCAAGTGCAGTTTGCCTAACTACCATAGTGACATCTAGCGTCAATATTCACATTCTGGACCGTAATAAAACATTTCAAATACGTATAAATGTATCACAATTGATGTGGATTGGTTAACAGTGCTCTCTTAAGTATTTATGTTGTAAAGAATAAATATGATTTAAATGTTTGTGGACTATAAGCGATAATTAAAATTCCTCTCAATCTTGCACAGTGCCCCTTTAATGTTTCTATGTTGTTGTTTTTTCTGAACCGTTTGTTATTTGTTTTGCCACTGCACCCAGAATTTCCCTGCAAAGGGACCATAAAGGATTGATTGGTTGACTGATTGACTGATTGATCGATTGCATGACATGGTCACGTGATGGGTGTGATAATGAGGAGTGAGTCGGGGAAAAAAGGAGAAAAGAGGCGGCAGACGTCATGGACAGGGACTGGTAGGGGAGGGGCCAAAGCAGAGATATTGACAGAACAGCCTGTGCCTTTGACCTCCGGGAGGTATCTGAGTGTGGGAGTCTGAGAGTGTTTGGTAGTAATGTGCTTCTGTTGTAAAGGTCCTCGCTCGTGCAGCAGGTGAACCTCACTGTGATGCTCCTGATAATAGTCCTAACAGAGTCACAGTGACGCACAAACAGAAAGAGAGAAACCACAAAATCTCTTACGAAAATTCTTACTCTCTTTGAACTTGTAAAGGGAAACATCCGGCTTAAATATCAGGCCAAAACTCCTGTAGTGTGCAGAAGGCTTATGTATCTGATTACAAACACCTGTTGCAGATTTGTCAGTCAATCATCATTGCTCATATTTTCACATTTAAATGACTTTTTCAGGATCGTCTGGGTCTCGCGGCGATGGACAAAGCCGGGAAGTTGGTGTTTCTGAAAAGTGAAGGAGATCATCTGCAGTTTACCCGAGAATGGTTCACCGAAAACCTGCTGCCTTTCTTTAAATCCTAATCAAAATTAACCTTTAAAAATCATAATATCTGAATACATATGGGTCACTTTACTGTAACACACTGTGAGCAGGAACACGGTGAACTTTGCACTGATTTTTATCTTAAATTTTCTTTTTTTGTTTTGATATGCAATATTCTAACACAGCAGCCATTTTGGATTACGTGGTTTTATACAGTGTTCTTTTGTAATGTTTTAATTCATTTTAGCTAATGGTAAAGTGGAGTTATAATGAAGCTGATAAGTCTGTGAGAGAATCTGTATTTTTTTATGCTTTAAATTACGTTGAAACGGAATAAAAATGTACAAATGTTCCTTTTGAGTTTAATGACTGCACTGAAGAATCCAATGAGGAATGTTACTTAATGCACCTTTACAGTTAAAGTTATGGATATGATACTATTTAATAAGATTTAATATGATATAAAGTAAAACATGAGAGTAGAGGATGATATCTGAGCATGTTAAATGTTAGCAGTGAGTGGCAAAAGTGCATGACAACTAAAGTGAAACTAATGATTTTCAGGTGTTTGTTTGACACTAACATGTACAAAAACTAATACACAAAGCAATTCAAAGTGCTTCACAAAGCAGGAAAAGATGCATCAAAATTACAATAAAAAAAAAAAAATCATCATTAAATTGACTTTAAAAGAAATAAAGAGTGCAGACAAAGCTTTTTTAGTCATATGCACAGATAAACAAAAATGCAAGCCGAAATTTAAACTTTGTCACAGTCAAGGCCTGTCTTACATCTTCAGGAAGTTCTAGATCTGAGCTGCATGAATTGAAATTCTCCATAGTTTAGTCCTGGCTCTGGTCCATGTTTTGTCCTGACTCTGGTCCGTGTTTAGTCTTGACTCTGGTCACCAGCAGGAGGCCGGTCCCTGAGGTCCTCAGAGTGCGGGTTGGTTCATAAGGCACTAACATGTCAAAGATGTACATTGGTGCTAGTCCATGAAGAGACTTAAACACAAGCAGAGCTTGTAAAACAATCCCTCCATTGTCATCAAAAAGCTACAAAATGTAGGCAACTTACACACAACTGACAGTTTCCTGGAGTTTATTCATTCATTTTCTACCGCTTATTCCCGTTAGGGGCCGCGGGTGACTGGAGCCTATCCCAGTGACTTTGGGCCTTAGGCGGGGAACACCCTGGACAGTGGCCAACTTGCCGCAGGGTTAGACAGACAAACATTCACTCTCTCATTCACTCACTAAGGGAAATTTACAGTGATGCCCAATTAACCATAAACATGCATGTTTTTGGAGGTGGGAGGAAACCGGAGTACCCGGAGAAAACCCACGGTGACACGGGGAGAACATGCAAACTCCACCCAGAGAGATCATGAGATGTTGATATGGTCCGACCCGGGAGTCGAAACCACGACCTCCGTATTGGGAAGCCAGAGCTCTAACCACTCTGCTACCGTGCACCCCATCCTGGAGTTTAAACAACATAATATAACAAAACTAAAATCTTTCAGAGATTTTATAATTTGTCAAATCATAACATCTGTGTCATTTATGTGGTTTAGGTCAATGAGTTATTTAGACTAGAGAGAGCAGGGGCCTGTTGCTGTGGTAGTTGTGGCGGCCATCTTGCGAAGGGAAAGGCAGCAAAATTCTAATTGAAAATAAAGTAAAAGCAAAGTTAGATAATTCATAGATTACTCTCTCTCTATCTAGTCATCATAACTCATTGGTTTATGGCCCATCTTTGTAATGTGGTTGCTAGGTAACAGTTGTGGAATTACCTTTACATATGTCATATTTACTGGAAGTCAACAATCATAATATTAATAAAAAAACAACAACAGACAAGTTCATTTATTGCATCTTTTTATTGATGTTTTCAAATGAGCGTTTGGACCCAAAAATCAGGAAAATGAAAACAACAGACACAGAACTCAGAAAAGTTAGTGACATTTACAGATTTAAGCTTCTTTTAGGTGAATTTTAAGACTTTTTCAACACCAGTGCTTCTCACAACCAACTCTACACACTGCAATATTACCACTTTTAACCTTTTCTTTACACTTTATTTCAAATATTCTCTCATATTTTTTTATACACGGAATGATTTCACACTCGGAAACGGAATGTCCGTTTGTGAGGAATAACTGTGGAATAATCTCCTAATTCATCATTTTAAAGGAGATGTAAAGTGATTCAGTGGACACAATTCATACATTTGTGTTAATTCAAGTCAGCACTATGGAATATAATCTGTTTGAGTGACAAAATGGAGCTTTTTACGTTCATTACAAGTGCTCAACCAGTGGATAATTGCATAAAAATTACACTTTAAGAATTGGACCCAAAAAACGGTGGCGCAGACAAAGCGGAAACAGATCGAGGTATTTATCGAAAAATACCGTCATTTTAAAAGCGTTTATAAGGAGAAATCACAATCCAAAACCGTTATTATAAACTTAGCTTAACTACAGCATGAAAAACTAGTTTGTTTATTTAAGCTATTGGCAATTTTTACATCACAAAAAGTCTTTCTACAACGTTAAAATGACTCGAATTCAGAATATTTACCAATTAGTTTTAACTAATCGCACATTTTTAACTATTTTAAATAAGTTTATGTAATTTGAAACTTGCTAATGTGCTAGAAAACTTGATAAATTCCCAATATATAAGAAAATATATGGAAGATAGGTTTATTAATCTTGGTTTAAGTACTATGCAAAACTTAATATCTTTGAATTACAATACTTTTCAATTAAAAGACCATTTTGTCCTGATTTAAACAGCTTTTATTTGTTGTTAAAATAATAAATCTAAGTGTATAGACTTGTTCAAAATGTTTAAGTTTATTATTGACAAGTTTTCTAAAAATGTTTATATTTTCAAGACATTTTTTAAAATTGAAGCTTATTAACTTTTTTTTTACTTTAAGATTATTAAGACATTATTATTTTTTTTTTATTTAAAGTTTGGGTAAGTTTATTAATATTGTGTTTTTCCAATGTAGATTTTTTAAGATGGCATTCTCTAATTTTAAATGTTTACTTATTTAATTAACAGCTCTCACAGGTAAGTATTATTATTAATCTCGTTTACAATTATAAATGTCTAAAATATTAATATTATTTCTGTGTTTTAACTGAAGCTAGTTCCCTCACAGCCGTTTGTTTAACCGTTGCTATGGTGACAGCCACAGCGCAGTGATACGGAATGTTTCAACTGTCGCCGGAACTACTTTTGCATTAGCGTTCTCAACTGATCGTGATTTAAAGCTGTTTTTTTGTTTTGCAAGTACTTTTTAAACATTTTCACTGAAGTTTAAGACATTTTAATCATGTAGAAAAGCGTTTTTGTAGCTTAATCATTATTAATATTAGCAAAGTGCTCACTGGCCTATTTATTTACTGCTCCTCTGTGATTGGCTGGAAGTCTGCCCGTCGATACAAAAAGCAGCTTTCTCATTGGCTATCGGAGCTGAAGCTGAATTTGATTGGCCGAGAATGAGGAAGTGATTTGAGGTGAGCTGGTGCTGGAGGAGGGGGGGGTCAGTCAGGAGGAACGAGGCTTTTTTTATTGAAATTATAAAATGGATTTGGTGAAGAGGCGAAGGGGAGTTTTAGCCGGCGATTTCTGTGTTTGTGGTCACCAGCTTGTGTCCGTCCCAAACTGTCTTGAACTGTTCCGGTACTGGCATTTCCGTCTGTGAAATAAGTTAAATAAAGATCAATAAATACCAAAGAAAAGCAGAAATGTGACTTTAACCGGGGAAAGGAAAATGGACTCACGAATTCTCCGTCTTTGTTGGGCACCAGGATGTTCATCTCGGAGCTCTTGGCGCTGATGATCTCACATTTCAGAGAGTCTTTGCTCAGGTAAACGTGGCAGCCGTCCGTCTTGTTGATGGAGATGGTCGGCACTTTGCCCATCACCTGGACATTCATATATGGATTATAGATCGTTCTCGGCTGGCTTGTTTAAATCTAAAATGGTTAACTTATGTACTACTATTCAAATACATATCCTATTCAAACAGGATAATATTTACCTTGAGAGCTCATGTAAATTGTAATAATTATGGACAATATGTGAGTTTCTAGTTCTGTGCGCATCATCCATGTCTGTGTTTTCAATCTGAACTGTATATAAACTGATTCATATAAACTCCGCATCTATGTCACCTTCAGATTTGAACTGAAATATTATCATTTGCCACAGATCATTCTCCAATAAATTGTAGTTGAGTTGACCTACTGCCACCACCAGCGTAATCCAGCAGAATTTTTTAAAATTCAATGCAATTTCTTGTATTTTGGTGTGTTTTAGATGTGGTAGCCTAATCTTATCATGCGATTTCAATTTAATATTAATCAAAGCCCTGTGGTTAGGGGCTGACTGAAAAGAATACTACCACCGTATTCCCTGCGTGTCGTAAAAGGCGACTAAAAGGGACGGGGCGAGAGGACTGGGAATCCTCTCCCCCGTAACAGTTTTCCCCAAAAACAGACAGGGCAGAGCAGGGAAGGGGAGGTTGACTCCCCAAACCCTCAGGTTTGGGGCCTTGAATGTGCGTGGGTGTAGTACGAATGAAAGTAAAAGAGATCTGATTGGAAGGATGTTTGAAAGAAGGAGAATGAGCGTGTTAGCACTGAGTGAGACAGAGATAGGGATGAATGGAGAGCGTTTGTGTATGCATGAAGAGGATGAAACCTGCTTGGAAGGTTTCGTGTATGAAGTGGCAGGGGTAAACCAGCTACTGCTGAGGCCCTGTTGCAGAGGTCTCATGTGCTGTGCTGTACAGCTGACCCCAGTGCAGTGCAGTGCGGAGAGTGAACCTTTCACCCAAGGAGGATTGGCACGAATGTGGAGCAACACGTACACATACTGTCAGCCTTTTTATTATAGTCTGTCTTTGTCTCTCGTTTTCTGCCTCTGCAGGGAGATCTGTGTTTGTGCCTGTGTTTTTCCGTTTGTCTGCCTGTGTGGGGGAGGGCTTGGGAGGGTGTGGGAGGACCTTGGTGGGGTCATTGGGACCTTGTGGGGGGGTCTGGGGGTACGGCTTGCTTGGAGTCTGGGAGTGGTCTGGGCTACCTTGTCGCTCCGGGTTTTTCCTTTTGGGTGTATCGCGGTGTCGACTGTGGTGTTCCCCGGGGTCGGCTTTGACTTGGGTACCCTTCATGATTGTTATGTAACTGATTGGAAGCAATTGATTCAGACCTGGAAGCTCCAGATTGTTTTAGATTGTTTTAATGCATCATTTTAGAATCAGGGAAAGTCAAACTCCCACTCAGGCTGGCAGGACAATGTCTGCCTTCTTTTAATGCAACTTAGACACAACGTAGCAGCAAACACACAGCACACAAGACAGGATAAGTATAGGGACTGAAACAATTTCGGAGCGAAGGAAAATAAATAAATATAATCAGAGAGGGGAGGGGTGCCTGAGGGGGGCCGGCCCTGGGGGGCACGTGCAGTTTGCCCTGTGGTATGGCTGGGAGGGAGTCCTGGGGGTGGATGGTGGTCCGGGTCGCTCTCTGGGTCTGGTGGTCGTCCCTTGTGGCTCCTCAGACGTGTTCCTGGTGGCTTTCGTTTGGGTTCTCTCGCTGCCTTTTTGAGTTCTCTTGCTCATGGGCGGGCGGGTGGATGGATGTCGGGGCGAGTGTGGTCTCCTTAGCCGAGGTGGCAAATAATAAACAAAGACTAAACAGGATTCTGGAACAATGACATAATAAAAGGCTGTACAACACAAACATACACAAAACACACAAGTCACACACACACTCATACACTCAGATCATGGGACCAGAGGGAGGAAGGGGGGAAAGAGAAGGGTGCCCTGTCTAGGCTACCCCATGTACATGGGACACAGCCTTGGTATATAGATAGATAGATTAATCAAAACGGTTAAATAAAAAAAAAAAAAATTAAATAAAAAAAGGGCCCCCCTACGGAGAGCAGATTTAGGGGGCCCCAGTCCCAGATGCCCCCCTTAGCTCTGCCCCTGTAAAACTGAGCTTTAGAACTAACCCCACCGACAGGACTGTTCTGTATGATCAGAGAAAACACTGCTGCTGTTGCACACATTTTGTCAGGTCAGTGTCTGTTTTATGTCACATTCTTGCAAAAGCTGTAAACATCACTTTGAAAATTTCCACGCTGTGCCATTTTGCACCTCTGTTATTTTTATTATTATTTATTTTATTATTTTGACCTAGAAGGTTGAGCAGCTAAAACGATGTTTAAGAAAAGTTTAGACAGAGCAATGCTAAGTTTGATTAGAGGGATTTTATCACTGCAAATGGATTAAAAGAGAAATAGTATGACTGAGAAGTCTGATTGTGTAGATGTGACTTTGCAGACTTTATTCCGGAAATGGCGACAGATACGTCTTGATTTATGACATACATTTTTTGCTTCATTAATGACTTTTTTTCCCCGCTTTTTTTGTTTTACGTTTATAGTGAATGACCTGGGCTGTGGCAGCGTAAATATGGCTCTTTGTCACGTTGTATTGATCAGAAATATATATATTTTTATTTAGTCCCTCCATTAAAATTTTAGAGAGCTTTGGCCAAACTTTCCATGTGACTGTTTTTAATCGTAGTTTGTTAAATGTTTAAATGTTAAATATAACTTTTTACTTGTAGAAGAAAAAAAATGGAGAATGATTGGTGGCAAACAGAAGTAATAATTCAGTTCAAATCAGAAGGTAAAATAGGCCACAGGCATGAGTCAATTCAGTTCACAGATCAAAAACAGACATTCCCAAATAAAAAGATTGTGTAAAAAAATCTCATGAACCCTAACAACACCTTATTCTAATTTACTTTTCCCAGTTTGATGTCTTAGTCTGACCTGGATTTTGACGTCTCTGCAGTTGATCACGTCCACGATTCCCACCACGTCGTCAAACACCAAACTCATTTTCTTACAGTTATCTGCAAACACGAGGGAAAAAAAGCATTTAATCATCAAATACTCTGTGAAAGCCTTAAACGTGTAATAAAGAGAATAAAGTCTGACCGAGGGAGATGGAGTTGAGCTTGCCTTTGACCTGCAGCATGCTCTTGTTACATTTGTAAGCATAAACCACCTGTTTGAGTTCTGTGTCGCTGATCACCAGGTTCTGATTGTTCTCCTGGTTCTCCTGCAAAAACACAACAGAGACAAACGTGTGAGACGAAGAATCACAGCTGCAACAAGTCAATCAAAAAAGTAAACATCATTTAGTAATTACAAAATCATTAACTGGTTCCAAAACATGGGATAAGCTGACTAAATACGCTTCATGACTCTTGACACAATTGAATAATGACACAAGAAGTGTGTAGATACTTTTAATGAGTAAAACTACTTTGACTAAATATTAACTTCCAGGATGTTATCAAGTGACATTACCATGCATGTTGAAACTTGTATAAAGACCAGAGCCCTGTACTACGAAGCTAGATCTCTTTGGCAACATACGACAAACCCACAACCTGCTCCAAACCAGGTTAAGTTCCTGAATAAGTTAAAAAGACGAGAGAGTGAGGGCAGCAAAGAAATGAGTGAAAGTCACGGCGTATTCTTTTATATCAATGTGATGCACGTAACATATTTATAAAGAGTAGTCATGAGATCTCATGTGTAACAGTGACAAGACTGAAGAATCTTGTTTCATTTGTGTGATGATTAATAAACTCTTTAAATGTCAGAATTATTCATTGAATGAACTTTGTGCACATTTGACTGTGGATCTTTACACATCAGTTTGACTCAAACAAAAGACTTGTCTGAGCTAAAGACACGGCTCATTCAGACTATGGTCGATCTATTAAATGTTTGGTGATGTCTGCACATTTGTGCTTTAGTCTGTTATATCCATCCAGGACATTTAAATAAACTCTGTAGCTTAACTTCTGTGTCTGTGATTGGTTGCTTAAGCAAAGACTTCACTTGAAGCTGCAGCGTGCTTCCTTCACTTAGATTTAAATACCTGCATATTTTGCTTCATGATTGACCATTCCTCAAATTTAAAGTCTGCAGCTTGATTGTTCTGATTGGTCACTTTGGTCACAATGCGTAATACAGGGATCTGGTCTTAAAAAATGTTGCTAATGAAAACACTCCAATCAGGGCCAAGTAATAAATAGTTAACAATTATTTCATTAAGCCATTCGTTTTGATGAATCGCTTCACTTGTAACATTAGCGTAGCGTTGTAACAAGTAGATCGACTCTGACACTGTGCTGACACTCACCACTTTCCATTTCTTCCCGTCGAGCTCCAGGACCGGTGGCAGAGTCTGCGTCTGGGCTGGAGCAGCCGGTTTTGGGCCTGAGGAGAAGGGTTTGGGTCCCGAGCGCACTGGAGCTCCACCTCTCAGGTTTGGGTTCTTATGGGTCTTCTGGTCATCAGAGACATGCTTCAGGGCTAAAAGAGGAAGAAATGTAAGATTGTATGTTGATTTATCTGAAGGAAGTTAGAAAGAAAAACTCAGAAACTGCCAAAATAAGCTTGAGGTGAGGATGAGCGCCGTATAGTTTATATCTTTATCAGTGTCACACAAGAGAATATCTGTAGCAACACCAGATCTAAGTACAAACACTCGCTCACTTTTAGTGATGTCTGATCCTTTGTTGATGGAGGCGAACAGTGCGTTGCGGTTGTCGTCTCCAGAGCCTCCGAGGTCCATGGCAGGAGGAGGAGGAGCGGGAGGAGGAGGGCAGCCCCCAGCGGGAGGAGGAGGAGCTGCAGGGGCAGAGGAGGCAGAGGCCACAGGACCCTGAGAGAAACAGAGAGAGGGAGAGAGAGACAGAGAGAGAGAAAGAGAGAATGTTAAGGCTTCACTATACAAAAAAAAAAACTATTAAAAAGACTGTCTGGCAACTGAAAACTGAGTGGACACGTTTTGTGCAGACTGTTAATGTTATGCTGCGTTCAGACGGGGACAGCGTTCGAACTTCCAATGCGCCCAGTTCACATGTTAAGTCAGTGTAAACCTGTGTCTTGAGGCGTCCAGCGAATTTGCGGCACGGATTGACATTGAGCATGTTGAAATTTGCTTGTTCAGGCATCCAGGCTCCAACCTGCGGCGGCTGTTTGGGCCGCCTCATCCGGCGTTGACGCCGGAGTTGGGCTCTGCTAAACTTTCATCACCTGAACGCGGCATCCACCAATCAGACGCTGCTCTCACATCAAAAGGAAAGAACCACTGTTTACTGAAGTCTTTTAATAACTTTTTTATTAGAAGGTTTGCTTGTTTTGGTGCTTTTTTCAAAAGCTGTTTGTTTCAAAAGCTGGTCTCTTGTTGCTCTCTGAAAATCTGGCAACCCTGACAGGGTTTGCCAGTGCTTAATCCACTGCGGTACGACGTAACATTGAAAAGAATACAGAGGACAGCAGAGGGACACTGCCTGGAAGAGCTATGTTAGCTACGTTTCATAAATGCAGCAAAATCTCCATCTCTCTCCTTCACTGGGATCTGTCTATGTGCAAAACAAAGCTTATTGCAAAAAGCAGGAATGCAGAAAAGCATGTCAGTGTGTAAAAAGTGTCCTTGTCCCCCAGTGCCCCTGACGCGTTTAGGGCACCTGTTGAGGCGTCAGCTTAGAAAATATTCTGTGTCAAAATTCACTTCAACACGCAAAATTGGCGCTTCAGCGCTGTTCGGTCTGAACACAGAATTAGTTATACAAACACAATTTTCAGGCTGTTTTATACTTGGAAGGACCTAAAGAGCTTTGGAAAGACAAAACCAGAACTAAAGCAAAGCTTCAGGTGACACTGTAAAAGGGAAAAAATGGCCAATATGATTCTATGGACTGTTTCCTTCTAGCAAATTTACTTCTGAACTATGCTTCCAAAGAGAGTATAGTTCTTTATTTTACGAATTAAAGGATGAAGTAGGATTAAATCAGCCCTGCTAATTATGAGTCAGTAAACAACATCCAAGTGTGGATGAGATCATTTCAAACTCACGGTCTTGCTCCAGGAGAGGCCGGTCGTGTGGTGGTTCTTGATGTAGTTCTGCATTTCTGTCCAAATGGCGAGGTAAGCCTTCACCCAGTCTGTGTGCGTCTTGTCCCTGCAACAAACACAAACACCGTTTAATATTAAAACATGATATCATCTCCATTCTTTCATTCTTTATTTTAACATTGCATCTAAAAGACAGGAAGCCACTGTTCACTAAAGCTGACACAGAGAAAAGAGCACAACGTGACGATCTGAAGAGGAAACAGATGTGGCCTGTAAAGTGCTTCAAAACTTCAGAAACACCAAAGTCTAGACTCTTAAACCATACAGACTCATTTAGCAAGAATTTACAGGTACTTGTACAAAAAAAAAATTAAATCTCAATTTTTTTTTTGAAACACTCTGGATGATTCAGATTTTAATCAAAGTCATCAATGACCCTAATACCATCAAGAATATTTTAAAGCATCTTAAAGTAGTATAGAGCATGAGCCAATGAGCTTAACTTGTTTTAGTTTATATTAAAGTTGTTTATAACAGTTTTACTACTGCATCTAAGTCATTAGCGTTTGCATCTATGAAGCCCTAATAAAATTATCATTATTTTTTTGTTCTTTTATAGCTAATAGTTTGCATTGAACCGCAAAGAAACTGCAAATTTTCAACTTCTACGGGTTTTTCACACCAAGCAGAGGATTTCCGTCTGAACCGGCTTGGAAACTTCTGCTGACAGGAGGCTCTCATGCGCTTGGTGTGAATGGTGTTGTTGGGGGTAAGAGGAGCGCCGAGCAAGTCGAGGAGGCGGGTTTTTGAAGACTTGTGGGAAAACTGAAAATGATGCTTACGGAAAAACAGTATTTAGCCGAGTATGGTTTGTTGTTATTTGCCCGGTTCAAATGGACGTAAGTACAGAGGAGAATGGTACTATTTGGTCTGAGTAAAAGACATAGGAGTTGCAGTGACCGCAGTACGAAGTCTGGACTGTAGCGGGAAATAGAAGTTGAACTTAATCCATTAGGTAAGAGTAGAAACATCTGTTCTTCTTCAGAGTTTGACAACTACTCGCGTGCAACTTATGCTTCGTCATTTTAGTCAAGCATTACATCACGCACATGCTCCCTCCACATTTGTCAACGACTGGTGGCTGTTTGGATTGTGTGAATGTTCATTTTACATCAGACCCTTAAACACGTCTAAACTCACTTATCAAGCATTTGCTCATGTGCAGAATAGATTAAGAGGAGCAAAGACCTGACACAACCGACATTTGAGTCTCACTCGGACACTTAAAAATGCTAAATTCGATGTGGTGCATAGCTGTGTTCAATAGCATGTTGTATGTACATTTTCTAACAGTAGAAATACTGCAAAACGCTCAGAAAAAGCAGATGCATTTTTTCAGTTTGTACTCAGTTGAGCCCGGTAATGTAAATACATCTAGGGATGAAAAACTATGAACTGATAGTCCAGCCTTTTAAATGTTACTGGCTTTGGATAAAATATAGCTAAAGGTTTACTCTGTACTTTTATTAGCAGTACCAAAGCCATGTTTAAGTCTCTGGTCTGGTCTAAAGTCTGTGGTGATGTTCTTACTTCTCTTTGTAGTCTTTGAGCACTCGATTGGTGTAAAACATGGCGGCGTCAGTCATCTCCTTCACATAGGGGCCTGGTTTGGGAGCCTGGAAGATGAAACGGATAGATTAATTGTACACATTTAGACACCAAAGTAAGCACGACATTTAAGCAACCGGCGAGGCACTGATTAGAGCTGGGTCATGTGTCACATCAGTGGAGAGACTTAAGGTGATTTTCTGCTCAGTTGTGACAGAAATGTGGCGTAGAGCGGAAGATTTTTGACAAAACCTGAGAAGATCCAAGGGACTTCAACAGGTTTGGGCTTAGTTTCTGTAATTTTATTCAGGCTCAAATTGTGCACAGACGACCCAGTACATTTGTCGTAATAGTCTGCACTGGTCTTGTTGTTGTGGTGTATTTGGATTAATTAATTTGTGTTTCAGTAATCTTGAATTTGTTTTCACCTACCACCTCGTCTGCGCTTGAAACAATGTTAACATTTTACATAAAAGTAGCAGTTTAAAAGTGCATGAAATAAGTTGTTAGTCTTGTTTTGAGTACAAATGTAGTTTTACTTAAAATAAGAAAACACCAAGCACAGTGGAGAAAGTAGTAAAGTATTTTAACTTAAAAATGTGAATACAATTTGGGCCTTAAAGTTTTATGTCAATTGAACGTAGGTGAATTGCCTGTTATTCTCTCTTCCCTCTCCCCCAAGTCTACCTCCTTTCTCTCTCACTCCCACTCTCTCTCATCTTTTTTGTCTTCTCTTGTTTTTTTTCTCCCTCTCTTTCTCCTCTCTCCCTTTTCTCTCCTTCCCCTCTTTCTCCTCCCTCTACTTCTTTCTCCTTCCTCTTTCTCCTCCCTCTACTTCATTCTCCTTCCTCTTTCTCCTCTCTCTGCGTCCCCTCCCCCCCCATTTTTCTTCTCTCTCTTCTTTCTCCTTCCCATCTTTCTCTCCTTCCCCTCTTTCTCTTCTCTCTCCCACCCCCTCTTTCTCCTCTCTTCTTGCCATTTTCTCCTCTTTCTCCCCCCTTCTAATCTCTTTCCTTCTTTCTCCTCTCTCTCCTTCCCCTCTTTCTCTTTCCCCTCTCTTCTCTTCTCTCCCTCCTTCCTTTCTTTTTCTTCTGTCTCTCTCCTTCCCCCTCTTTCCCCTCTCTTTCTTCCCCCCTCTTTCTCATGTGTCCTTCTCTTTCTCCTCTCTCCTTCTCATCTCTCTCCTTACCCTCTTTCTCTTTCCCTTCTCTTCTCTATCCTTGCCCCTTTCTCCTCTTTCTTCCCGCCTCTTTCCTCTTTCTCCTCTCTTCTTCCCCTCATTACTTAAGCACTTTTTCCATATTTGCTTATTTAGGTTTGTAATTTTTCCACTGCGAAAATAAACAAATAAAAATAGAGTTTGAGTGAAACATGCACAGCTCAAAAACAACTTGTTACAGTTAAATTTGCACAAAAATTTAGTTTACAAGCAGAGTTAAGTCCTATAAATGCCTGACACGTTTTTTTAAATTATGGTAATGTCTTAGATCCTGATTTGTGCAGCTGGATTTAGACAGATTTTACACAATTATAAGTAACTGTGCCATTCACGAGTGACATTACATTGAAGCAGATTCAAACGTGAACTATGGGCTGAAAACCATCTTTGTCGTCACACGCATCGCTCCAGTCCATCATAAAGAGTTACTGAAGCTGCACAAAGCGTCTCTTGTTCAGAAACAGCAGCTTCCAGAGCAGCAGCATGTGTCTGCGTCGATTCATATTGTCGTTTTTCACACAGAGATTGATAGAAAATCAGTCAGAAGAGGGAGATTACATAAACAAGTCTGGCTGCATCACAAGGCTTTTTAATACGGATGGATTTCTCACTGTGAGCTTTCTAACCCTGATTTTTATGTGTTTTCAATGCATTCAACCTCCTATTACAAACCAAAGTCTTATTACCTAAATTATCTAGTCTAGGTTAAAACTACTAGAATTCAGAATATCCATCTTAATTTTAATTATTTTAACCAGATTTGAAATAAAATTCTAATATCTTGTAGCATCTTTTGAAGACATTTCTAACTGTTTCCAAGATATTTTAGTTTGAATCAAGTTTGCAAATCTCTTTAAAGAAGACAGATTATTTAACTTGCTTCAAGATGTTTCTAAGTCCAACAACTAAACCATCTTAACCACAAAAAATAACAATTAAAATCCACATTTCAAGATGTTTTAGCAACTCTAGAATTATGTTTTTTGCAGTGTTTATTTGATGACTTGGCCAGGTGCAATAATCATAGATAAGTAGCCTATTTTGTAGACAAAATGTGATTGCAGTAATAACAAATTCTTTCAATAATTGTGGTCTGGCCCTTTGTCACTTGTATGGATTCGAATATTGCCCTCAGAGAAAAATAATTGCCCACCCCTGTCTTAATACATACATTTTCCATGAGTTATTATATAGAAGTTATTATATTTGACTAACTTTGCACTTGTAGCCGTCAAAGTTATACAAGAGATCATCACTAGTCTGAGCTCATGCTGTCCTAACGTTCTCCCAGTGATGATAAAGACTTAAAGAAGAATAGTCTCAATCAGATACCGATACTTTGCCTCAGGGTAGGTTACAATGGCTAAAGAAGTAACCTACCGGTACTACTGCTCTGAGCGTTAGTCGTAGCATTAGCCACGAGCAGAAATCAGCTGCTGCTGCATCTACGGCTCCTCTTTCAGGACAATACAGGTCGATATCAGAGATTTGGTATGAGTACTCGTGGATACCGAAACCTGAAAACTTCATGATATCGGTGGTTTTGACAACCCTCAGTGCTGCTTTTGACACCAGAGATTACAAAATTCTTCCTAGAAACCGGGAGGGAATCACGAGCGCTGCCCTAAGTTGGCTGACAGACAGAGAGCAGTTTGTTAAGATGAGTAGCTAGGTCTCGTACCACACGGCCTTGACCTGTGGCGTGCCCCAGGGTTCAATCCTTGGACCCCTTTTTTTCATCTTCATCTTAGCTAGATTGTTTGTTCAGGATATTTTTACTCATCAAACTGATTAAAATATCTTATTTAAGCATAGGAAGGTAATGATTTTAACTGTTTGTGATCTCAAAGTTTGTGTCAGTGAGAAAATGTTTTAGAACAGGGGTGCCCAACCCGTGATCGCGATCGACTAGTGGATCTTTGAGGCAGTGGAAGTAGCTCCCAAAGCCCCGTCTGTTAATACGAACTTTAACCAACCGCGAGATATAGGCGTAATTACAAGCGCGAACTACACGCGGCATCAACAAGCGCTGTATGCGCGTACTACACGCGCTAGATTTATATGCGGCAGCAAGAATTCTCCACTGTCCGTTGCAGCCGCACAGCACTTGAGCGCTTGCCAACGCGGCTCCTGAACACACACGCTCATAGGGGTGAGATAGAACAGAGGGGAGAGGAGAGGAGAGAGAAGGAGGAGGAGACAGGTAGTGCCACAGAATCCTACCTGCTGACGTGATGTTGTTGTCCAACAGCTTGCTGTTGTTGATGCGAGTCAAAAACAAAACCTAACTTTCTCAAGCCCCTCCCCCTCACTGTTACCATGGTAATCACCAATCACTCATAGTACTGTAGTTTGAAGTGCTTCCAGTGAGGTGACTTGGATAGCTTGAACTTTTTAATGACTTTTTGTTGTTATAGTTGTAGCCACAATCATTTATTTTCATAAATAAATGTGTCACTTTTTAACAGGTTTATAACTTACCTTTTAATAAATATTATTGCACTATTAAAAAAAACTAACTGTGTCTTAATCAGGACTAGTCTAAAGAACAATTTTTTCGACATTGTTAATAAATAAAATAATGTAAATCCAAAGGTAGATCTTCGGGCTGTGCTCAGACTAAAAGTAGCTCGCGAGCTGAAAAAGGTTGGGCACCCCTGTTTTAGAAGAATCACTGTTTCTGTTGTTCTTTTGCTTTTTTCCACTGTTTACCTGATTTTCTCCTCAAACTCAATATTGTTTATATTTGTTATCAGGCTGCAGCTGCTTTTTGTTTTAAACTTTAGTTGTTTTGAGCTTCTACATGGACTCTCATTCATTTTTGCCACTCACTGGTGACATATAGAACACTATGATGTCATCTGCATAAACTCTAAGGGAAAGAGACTCTATTCACCCAAGACCCACACAACCGATCGCTCTCGTCTTGGCCTTTTGAGAGTTAAAATCATTTAAGATATAAATTCTCCAGTATTTAAGAGCGTCTTACCACAGTGATCCAGCCGAGGGCGCTGACGCTCTCGCTCACCGCGACAGGTGGTTGAACAGAGCGGACGTCCGGTTGGCTTCACGGAAGTTCATCACCTGAGTCACCAGTTTGGACACGGGCTGCATGACGGAGGGCAGGGCCGACTGGAGACACAAAACACAGCCAGGAAATAAAATTTTACTTTAAACGTGGTAGTCAAGAGGAGAGACAAGGGTAAAAAGAATGTTTAATGTCCTGCAAAAAGAAATGTGCAGAAATGTCACTTGAGTTTTGAGAGCAAGCCTATTAATGTTATCCATTAACATTATATGGTTGTTTTGGTGCATTGTTCTGCTCTAGAAGAAGTCAATAGATAATTTCAAATCAAATCAATTTATTTTTGTATAGCCCAAAATCACAACAACAGTCGTCTCTGAGGACTTCCCAAGATTATTAATTTTAGCAAATATGAATAATAAATGTATATAGCTTGAACTCAAAATATACTTTAGGAAAACAATCGTAAACATTTGCCAAATAGATATTTTTAATCATGCAGAAAAAAATACAGTTCATTACATTTATTTTTTCATCACAATGTAGAAAAAAACTCAAAGTATTGTATTTTAGCTATAACCGTCTCTAAAATCTGTGTTAAAAATGTACATTTAATTTTGTAGAATAACAAAATATTTACAAATTGCTAAAAAAAGAAAAATAAATCAGTTTTAGTCTTAAAGCTGCAGTCCAGGCTCATAAGTGTATATTATTTAAGTTTAAATATGCTGATACACCTCCCTGTATCGATACACTTCTTGCTAAAGAGTTTGTCACAATATATCCCGATACTGATACATTGAGTACAGCCCATACATGAACGATCAATAAACATGACGAGGAGCCACACTGCACTCAAGTTATGAATGAAGCAAAAGGTTTTTGTAAAAATCATGGCAATGCTATTTCCAGAATAAAGTCTGTAAAAATATGCAAATTAGACTTGATTCGCTCCATTTGTCTGTAAAAAAAAACTTCCACTTCCTCCTACGTCGTGGAGTGAACTTACCGACTTTTACAGACATCCTGAGGTAAATTCTATCCCGCACAATTACGACACAAGATCGAATCATATGCAAAAAATCCCAGTATTTTCAGAGGTGCCAATACTTTTTCTTTTCATGGTATAGAGATTGAACAATGGGACATCGACAAATCGACTTCTCTTCAAGACTCTGAACAGTGAAATGTTTACTTCTTACAGTAGTAGTAATAGATGCAGCAGGACTTACGTCTGAGGGTTTCTGATGTGTGGAGGCGAGTAAAATGATCTGTCTGACGGCAGCAAAGCCCTGCTTCATCATGTCCGCCTGCAGAAAACACACATTCAGATTAAAATATTACATAAACAATACAAAATATTCAAGAGCATCTGCAGCCAACAGCATCATAAGCGGCGAGCGTACATGCTTCTGGACGTCTCCTCCGATCTTCTGACTCAGGGACAGATACTGAGCCACAGCTCCACTCACGATGTCGTCGTAAGCCTCCACAAACTTTGACACGGCTGCAGGAAAAGATCAATATATGATTCATTTATAACAAACCAATGAATATAAGAGTTTTCCGACAGGTGAGGTCACAATAAAATCTTTGAATGTGCTTGGGTCAGTGCAAACTCTCTCAAGATTCTTTCTAAAAGAGTTTATAGTTCTCTAGGGTCTAGAGTTCACAGATTGAAAACACAGACAAACAGAATGCATTCTAGGAATCACAACTAACTTCAACGATTATTGAATTGTCAACTAATTTAATAATTGTTAACTGCTCTTTACAGGTTCCCAAACATGCATGAACTGAAAAAAAAAACTCCAACTCAATGACAGATCTTAATGAAGTCACAGTTACTAAAAAACAAAAATTTGATTTTGATTTGAGTAAAGCCAAGTGTTTATGAAAATGATCAAAATGAAATTTGCCAATAGAACTATATATTTATATGATTATTATTAGTAGCATTTTTGTTCATTTCAAACGAGAAAATGCTTCTTGTCCTTTTCAATATTAGGGAAAGCAATACATTTTCATTGTTATTGTTGTTCTATTAGCAAATCTTATTTTAAAGCAGCAATCAAATTAAAATAAATGTAACACAATCCATCAATAAATTTATGATCTACTCTAAAAACGTGTTAGGTGTTTGATTGTTTGAAGAAAAAACTGTAAATTTGTCTGTAAATTTGGCTACACCTCAAGCAACAATACTTTAGCTTTGTCTGGATAAATCATGTTGTATTCACTGACTCTGCATTGTAAACAACCAATTACTAAAATAATTATTAATTGCAGCTCAAATGCAATCAGTGGACTAAAATTATCTGAGGTAAAATTAGGGGCAAACTTTACAGACATTTCACCAACAAGGATGATCCAGGACTAAAAACTCATGCAACGTCCGTATTTATTACAATTTACCTGAGGTGCCGAGGTAAATATTATCAGTGTGAATAGAACATAAGAAATAGCTACATGTGTAAAGATTTAGAGTACTGAACTAAACCGGATGTGGATGATTAGCTAACACTCTCCTGGTTGACTGTCATCAACCAGGAGAGTGTTTTACGGTCTGAAAAATAAACAGACTCTCATGTTTCTTTAGTGTGACTCACGTCCGGCCGGTGCAGCAGACGCTCCTCCTCCTGCAGACCAGACATTCCCTCCAGACGCCCGACTGCTACCTCCAAACGAGCCACCAAACTCGCCAACTCAGCCATAACTGAAACACAGGGACACACAGGTTAATACGACTGAACAGAGAGGATCATAGACAGTAAATTAGTGGATGCACAATCAGCAGCTGTGTTCAGTTGCTACGACACATGTGATGTCACAAATTAGCACAATTAGAAACACATTTTAATTTATTTTAGGCTGATATTTGGGTCAATTTATTCCAGATCAAAAGGTATTCAATCCATCCTGACCCCCAGTGTCAAGCTCTCTCACCGGATCATGGAGCGACTTAGACATTTCGTCCAGTAAAAAGGTTTGTAAACTCAACAATAACTTGTAATGAGGCGATGACCTTTTCTAAATGTGTTTACTGACACCTTGGATCATTCCTGTAGGCTAATGCTAACAACTAATGCTAACAGCGATAGAAAAATACAAAGGGGACGCTCTGGAGTTCTTTAAATCAAACTGAACTAGCTTAGATGCCAAGTGTTCTTGAGTAGGGAAGGGTACCGATAAGGATTTATCGATACTACTACTCTTATCGATACTCCTTATCGATCAATCTTTTAACGGTTCTCTTATCGGTGCTTTTACTGATAAAAAATAGCTTTTTCTTCTACTGTTATTTTTACAGTGTAGTCAGCTTCACAGACTGAATTGAAAAGGCTACTACTTTGTTCGAAAGCTGCGCTGTGCTTTTTCCACAAGTGATCAGAGTTTGTGAAATGAGGTGACAGATTAGGCGTTGCACCCCGGGCACGCGACCTGTGTATCATACTTTCAAGCGTCTTGTGCACGCAGCTCGTTGGCGCTGCTTTTCCGGTGAGCGCGTGGTGTCAGGCCGTTCTCTCCGCCTGTGTCTGACACGATGCGCTCAAAGCCCAGACCGCTGCACACAAACACAAGCGGAGAGACGCAAACGCAGAAATGTACCGATACCACACGGTGCACGATCAAAGCAGGACCCACAAGATGCGTGAACAGGATAGATTTTATGAAACGCGCTCCCTCAGAACCGATAAGAGGACCAATAGCTCTGGAGCTTTTCGATCCAGTAGATCGTTAAGACGCAGCGGAACCGAGTCTCGATACCCATCCCTATCGAGATCAGGGTTGAACTGCAGGTCTATTATAAGTCTATAGAACAAATATTTCCTTTGCAGCCAGTAGATAAAACTCTTAATATGTCAAAGTAAAGTTTCTAAGGAGCATGTTGGGAAAAAACAAACAATGCCCTTTAAACTCTGTATTTTATCTTCTCTGCGTTTGAGTGAAGCGTTTTCTCCTGCAGAATGTTGTGATGTCAGGCGAACATAATCTATAAGACTCATGATTACTCTGGGGACACAGTCTGTTTGTAATTAGCACAAGAAGCAACAATTAAAACGGCCTGGTTCAGTGCACAAGCAAAACTACAGCTGCAACAAAAGAGTCAATGTAAGACTGAGAGAGATCACATAAAAGTGTACATTTTGTTCTCTTAATATAAAGCGTCTTGCAAACATTTTGAATCTAAAAGTGTAGTTCAGTAAGACATGTTTCATCTGTTGGATCAAATACAAGAGCAAAAAGGATTAAGCCTACTATTGTGGCTGAAATTTTGACATTTTTTAAATAATCAGTTACATAGATTATACTGTATGTCAATGGAGGCAACAAGCAGACAACAGAATTCTCACTTAATTACCCTAATATTTAATTGCTCATGAACAAATGATGAATTACTGAATGCAAATGTTCCTTAAGGTTTAGTATGAACGTATGAAGTCATGGTTAAGTTTTAGATTTGGAGCATAAAAGGAGTTAAAACTACTATTAGGTGGCACGGTGGCAGAGCGGATAGCGCTCTCGCCTCACAGCAAGAAGGTCGTGGGTTCGATTCCCGCATGGGCCGGGCCTTTCTGTGTGGAGTTTGCATGTTTCTCCCATGTCTGGGTGGGTTTTCCCGGGCACTCCGGTTTCCCCCACCAACCAATAACATGCATGTTAGGGTAATAACCTCCAGCTACGGTAGTCCTGACCAAGCCTAGCAACAACATCTGGAGATGGGTCCCCGAGCGCTGCACTGCGGCGATCACTGCTCCTGAGGAGATGCCCCAGAGGCATTGAAGGATGGGTCAAATGCAGAGGACAATTTCCCTACGGGGACAATAAAGTGTACCTTAACCTTAACCTTAACCTTATTAGTATTCATCTTTATTTAACCAAAGTCTGGCTGAGATCAAAATCTCTTTCAGTGGAGTTCTGGGGAAAGAAGAGGAGCCTATTGTACATGTTTTTAGAGGTAGGGGAAACCGGAGCGGTTAGAGGAATCCTACACAGACACGGAGAGTAGATACACAACTTTTTCAGTTCTGATGCTGATTATTCTCAGTTAACTCTTTAGAAAAGAGGGTTATAATGTCACAGTATTAAAATGTAAAATAAGACTTAATTCTCAAACCTGATGTCATAATTATGATTGTAAAAAAAAATGTTTTTGGTAACTGATTATTCTGTTAATATTATTTCAATTAATTACTTTAGTTAATCATTTATGTCCCAAGAGCTGGTAAATGTTATTAAATTTAACCAATATTGCAAAAAAAAATGTTTTGACACGTTAACATTTCTAGAAAGCAGGTAGGGCTGGGCGATCTGGGAAAAAATATAATCACAATTTTTTTTCTCATATCGATCGATCTCGATTTTCGTTTCGATTTAGCTTAACCTTTTTCAAAAACAAATGAAAAATGCCATTCGTGAACATAAACGAAACTAAAACTTTTATTATGTCCTATTTAGTAGATTTTTTGAGGCTTTATATCATTATTTTGTCTCTAAGATTGACTTTTGCTCCAAACTACACATTTTTATTGACAAAAGTTCAGTTTTCGATCTTTCGATTCAAAACCCACCACCAAATAATTGACGATTCGTTTCGATTCGATCTCTCGATTTTTCGATTAATGGCACAGCCCTAAAAGCAGATGACATACAATCTATTTTCCAAGTACAAACAAAAAAAAATTCTGTAAGAACAAACTGAGTTTTCTACAAACATTATGTTCCACTGGCAGATAATTTTACAAAGCAAAGTAACTTGGCTTAACTCAGGAAACTATGTTTCCTAAAATCACAAAATTAAAGTTTTCTTACACATTATAAGTTAGCAGGAAAAAAAAAGCTTTTTCTATTAAAAATGCACACTTAAAGAGTCCTTCACCTCATCGTTTGTGTCTAAACACAGAGTTAAAGCTCGAGTGGCTGATTTTCAAACATGATTTAGGTTTTAAATCTGAAACTTCGTCACAAATCCTGTATGACCCTGAAGGAGGCTGTTGTGAGCAGATACGCGTGGGAAGCAGATCAAGTTTACAAAAAAGCTGATATTTGCCGCACATATTTAATATTACAGATTCATTTGTTTTTAGTTTTTACTTAAGTTTTTGTGAGACTTGCTATGAATTTAAATATTCAAACATCATCATTTTAGAAGCAAACTTATGTTAATACAATATTTATTAAAACATGCATCTAAATGTTTTTTCGTTAGATTAAGATTTTTCATTCCGAAAATGTTATTTCCCAAAACGTGTCACAAACTTGAGCAAAAATTTAAATTTAAACTTTGAGATTGAAAGAAAATGAAAGAATGCTGTTTGATTGTTGCCATGGTAATCGTGAATAATCTCTTGCATTAATCGTAACAATACAATTTTATACCGTGAATGAAATCCCTAGGCGTTTTGGGATTTTCTTTTTTTGACCTCTATAACGTATTCATTTTGAAGCTCAGCCAATCAGAGCGCAGCATTCAGCTGACTAGAACTAAGATTTTTTCAATTCAGACAGTACTCAGTGGTCTAATTTTTTCACAAAGTGCTGCATGGATTTTTTTGCGAAAAACACAAAGTTAAATTAAATAAGTTAGTTACACCAATTTAATGTTTTCATGACCACAGTGCTCATGTGAACAGGGTGACGCTTAACCTCAAAATGAGTCAGAACAATCCTGCTAAATGAACGTCTATACAAGGCATTTTACAATCGGAGACAGACGAAACTAAAGATTAAATTAGTGAGGTAATGGTCTCATGTTATCAGCTTAAACGAGACGATTGTTGGACTTGTCTTTAGATAAAACCCTGAGTCATGTTTAGCAGCTGTAAAACTCCACAGGCTCGACTCAAATGTTTAAAAACTAAACTGTGGCGTCAGGTCTGAACTTGAACTAAACTAAAGGTATGTGAACACTCCTCCTGTTATGTAACGCTAAGGAAGAGTTTGAGTGCCGCTAAAGAGGAAGTGTGCTGCCAAGAAAAGTGGGCGAGGCAGAATAAGGTGAATACTACAAATTAGAAGGAATTATAGTTTAAACACATCAAAATTTAGACATGAAAACATTTACATTCTCATCTTTGAAGCCAGAATTTTCTAATTGCTAAATACATCCAGTGATATAATATGATTTCGAATGGACTGAGATGAATCAAGTAGCACTATAATTAACGATCCTGTCGCTGGTTTTTGCTTCCTTAAAGAAGTAAACATAAATAATTATTTTAAACTTCCTACATTAGTCAGCCTCTTTGCTCACTTACCTAATGCATTCTGAGCCTCCGAAATGTTCAAGACAATGTGTTTTAAGCTTTTTTTTTTTGGCTGTTAAGCGCGAGACATGCCAGTATGCTAGGGCTGGGACGATATTACAATTTGCACTCACGATTATTGTGACCAAAATAATCACGATTAACAATAGTATCACGATAATTTACTAAAGTATAGGTGTAAAACTCTCTAAAAAATGTATTACTGCACAGCACATGTTTGTACAACTACTTATTGTATTTTGGTCTAGGTGGAAACAACAATGATTTAAAGTAAACAAATGTGAACACGATGTTAACTTTGTCTCCGAGTTTGTAATTAAATCTGAATAGACTAGATAGAATAGAATAGAATTGCGATTATCACGATAATGAAAAACTTTACGATTATTTAATTGCAACCCTTTATTATCACAATTAACGATAATATCGTATATTGTCCCATCCCTAATCACTGCCGAAAAAGAGCTCCAAAAACTGATGAAAAACAAGAAGAGTGACAAAGAGAATTACATTTCTTTTTGTTGTAATAGTCAAATAATAAACTTGTGCTATGCATAAAATTTAGATTTACTCAAAAGGCACGACTAAAATAAACGTATTCAACGAAAATTTACATTTCTACTTTCTAATTAGCAGACTGTAGGCTTAAAAAAAGTATTTCACTTAATAATTTCAAAGATGGAGATACTGTATATAAAAGAAAATATATCGAGATATACATTTTTGTCCATATCGCCCAGCCTACAGTATGCTAATAGAAGATTGCCACAATGCTAACAACATCAGACAAACTTGCGAGTTTGATGAACAAACGGGACATTATTAGAGGCAGACTTGACATGTTTATTAACTTCCACCTGAATAGAAAAAATAACAAGATAGCTGCTGTGCTGTGTTTACTTTTTTTGTGGTAAAAATCAGGTATTGTCTCTTTAATTAACCTACAACAACTGACTAAAAATAAACAAGCTAAGATTACTTCCATGAGTAAATGAGAAGGACAAACCATTCCTAATACACTCAGGAGCTCTTAAAATGTGCTAGAGTTTTTGATTCATGAACAGGCCCTGGCGACACTGAAAAATTTAATCTTTTATTTTTTGGTTGGATTTCGAGAACTGTATTTGGATGATATTTTGTCAGTCAGTCCAACATAAATGTGCTAAAACAGTCTTCAAATTCATTACTCGAAGCTTAATCATCAAACAAATCTGAAATGTCGTCAGCAATCTCTCCTTATACATTTGTTTTTGCTGCATTTTTCTCTCTATTAACAACAATATCACATAAAATTCTACATATTTCCCTTCTCTGCTCCTGCAAATAGATTTTCTAACGACCTAATTTCCTGAAGACGGACCAAGCCCTTTTAACCAAATGTCCATCGTGAGTCTGTCCTTTCCTTCAGTTCGTCTTTAAGTGCAAATGCAAAACGCTGCAGCAGGACTTTGCATGAAGCTGCTGACAAAACGACTCGAGAGAAGGTAAAGATCACGTTACACCTCGCTCTGTCGGACAAAACTGCTGCTGCTAAAGACGGTCGCTGTAACAAGGCACTTTAAACACATTTATGAGGAAACGTTTAGGACACGGACAGTTGTTTTATGAGGAGAATGAAAAAGGTTTAATGAGGTGAGAGCGTCTGGTGGAGATTTTAATATTCGACTGTTTAAATGCAAATTGTGTGTACATTTTAGATGCTTTGCCTAAACGCCTCAACTCTTATTCTGGTTTGGTTTCAAAGCAGGTTGTGATTTGTAATATTTTTAAAAGGGACACAGGACAATTGTGATTGAAATGTTGCTCTAAGCCAGGCCTGCCAACTAAAAACTCATGTCCACTATCCATCTTCTTTAATTTAAGCTTTTTGTATTGGTAGTTTATACCTTTTGACAACTAAAAAGCTGGCTCTAGGGTTTAGTGAGGTAAGTTCTAACTCTAAGCCTGTTAAACCTGATTTGGCAGCGATACAAAAGCAGCTGTATCACTTTCTATTGGAGCAGATCTCTATGGCAACATGAGGTGAACTCATAACCTGCTCCGGACCAGGTTCAGTTCCCGAATTGATCAATCAGAGCAAAGTATCCAACAAGTGCAGTGTGTGGGAGAGAGCGAGGTCCGCGAGAAGCGTAGTTTTTTCAGTTCGCAAAGGGATGTTGTCCAAGCACATTAATTGAATATCATGGAGTCACTAGTCTTTGCACGTTGATTTGGCTCAGATACATACCAGTGGTCCCCAACCTTTTTTCTTCTAAGAACCGGTAAAGTCAGAATTTTAGGTTGCGCCAATAACAACGCTAAATGCATATAACTGATTTTGTTCTTTTTGCAAGAATTTGTTGTTTATTGGGTCAAGTGGTTCAATATTTTCATAGTAAAGCCCCAGGAAGTATTATAACTATAATAAAATACATTTTCAGAGACCGGTAGTTAGGGACCCCTGCAGAGGGATTACTGCAATTTCTGCCTTATTGAGCGCACCTGAATATAAGCCGCACCCACTAGATTATTAAAAAATGATCAAGTACATATATAGGCCGCACTTGTTAATAGTAAGTCTATGAGAATCTACAATTTGATGCATTGCCTTATAAGCCGCATAGTTCAAAGAATCCAGAAATTACGGTAATTGTTTATCAACACAGGAGATGCGCGCGCACCCAGAATGCAGAAGGAGCGGCCGCTCATTGACATAATCAACACAAGCCAGTGATGTTGTCAGCTAACTAAGTTTATCACTGTGAGAAAACAAAAAGTTATGCTAAACATTTACGACCCATAAAAGTTGTTTTTTAAATCAAAGCCAACTAGATGAACAGCGGCTCTTTCTGCATGAGGCATGCGCAGTAGAGCGAAAAAGTGACTTTGACCGATAATCCCTCTATAGTTCATTCAATGACATGGTTTGATCAGTTTCATTTCACAGCTTAAATGAACTTTCTCCGTGGCATTACTTGCATTCGTGAGTGGATTGTTTAAACAGAGCGAGGTGCTACGTAGGTCAATCTATTTGAAAGTGATAGTTGAGTGAAGCAACTGCACCCGCCTTCACAACTACAAAACCTAAAGGTATGCTGGGAATTAAGAGTCAAGAACATGTGTGGACGGACCGCTGATTGGATCAGATCTATTTTGATCAGAAACGTGACTGGAGTTCTTCCTCCTCTCTTCATCTACTTTTTTATCATTAAAAAGACTTAAATTTACACAGAAAAGGCTCAAGATGCTATGCAATGCAGACAGCATTATTATTGATACTGAAGAACTAAAAGTCATTTCTTCATAAACAAAACTCAAGCAGGCGGCAAACATTTTTATTGAGCTCTTTATTCATTGCACTGGTGAAATAAATGAGAGAAACGTGAGTAATTTCAAAGTTGTATGTGGTTTTATTCAGTACGTCTGCAATCCAGGTAGAGATTTCTGCTGCTTAAAGAGAAACTAAACTCAGAATCCACTTTTTTTCACTGTCAAACTGTGTATATGGGGTCAAAATGAATTATCTACTGTTTCCAGGCCTTTTTAAGACATTTTTGTGCAAACTCGCTCATTTTGCAGTTATGTGTGTAAAAACCGTGGCTGTACTGCCACGCAGGGAAAACGCTGTCAGTGCATTTTCAGTACCCTCTGACGTCACAGTGACTTGACGCGCAGACGAGCCGCCCAGAGGGAATAAATAAACTCCTCCCCTGACACCGCTGCGGAGGAGGAGAGTTGAAGAGCGATCACTCGCTGCGCAGTGATACCAGCCGTCATTTGGCTCAGCTTGTTGAGCGAGTGGTGCGAAGTACAGTTTCTTGCACAACATTGCGCTGGTTCGAATCCCGTGCCAGTGAAGTGTTTTTCATATTCATTTTTAGAAAATACTCTCATAATGAGCTCATGTGCCTATGTAGACTAAAGCAAAGGTTTAATACATATGTTTTGTAAAGTTAAAAATATCTTGACGTGAAAGTAAGCAAAGACTAGTACAGCTTCCCTAGATAGATAGACTGTCAGTGGTCAGGACCACTGACCTATATAGTCAGGACCCGGACTGCTCCGTCACATCATTTACCAAGCTCGCTGTTCATATTTGGTGCTGTCAATCAAAGTCTGTTCACACCCACTGGGCGTCTCTTAAAAGGCCTCCGGGCATCTCCCACTTTTGCGAGCCTGTTTGAGGTGCAGTTGTGGGCGGAGTTAGTCTCTGAACGTGTGTTTAGCCTCACTTTAAACAAGCCTACTGCTTCATCTTTGTTCACTGATTGGCCGACCGCACTTCCTGGTTTTCGTGAAGCGTCTGAAGTTCTATGATCCTAGGTGTGAAAGGTACTTGGTGGAAAAAGCCTGGCTACTACACAAATGTTTCAAGACTGAACAGCTTTGTGTGAAAACATGTTTAAACACGAGTCACTCAACAAAAGGTCCAACCAGTGCAAAAGCTGCTAAATGTTATGAATTAGAACCAATTTCAAAATATTCTGGATCAGCTCACCTCCACGTCTGTCATCACAACACAATCAGTAACATTTACTCTGATTCCTCGTGAGTTTCAGAGAGGATAAATGAAGTCATATTTAGCAGCAGCAGCAGTTCTTGACCTGCAGTTCGGCCTCTACAAAGTCCACTTCCTGGTTTGAGCCACAGTGAGTCAGATATTCTCAGGGAGCGGTCCGTGAATGAGGTGAAACGTGAGAGAGAGAAAAACTGGCTTCGACACTTGAGAGTTTACTATTGTGGTAATAAAACAGTTCTGTCAGAAAAAACATGATACACAAACTAAGTCACAGAATTAGAGGAAGTGGCTTGGGGAAAATATTGCTGAAACAAGTTAATAAAAAACAGGCTGAGTGAACAAAATACCTAAAGTTGCATCTGTAACAGGACAATCCAGAACAATGGAGCTACAGTTTCTTAATTCCTATAACTAATAATGTGTGCAGAGAAAAGGATGTCGCGCATTGCTGATTTGTTTGTATTTTACTAAATATATTCACACAAATAAATAAATACATTTTGTGTGTTCTGATTAAACTTCTGCACCAAAAACAAAACCTTTATTGCCAATTTTTAAGAGCACTGCCTAACTTTCTAAAAAAGTTAAAAGTCAACTACACATTTAAAAAGAAATAGAAAGACACAAACTTTTGCAAGATTGTTAATAGTGGTAATAAAACATAAATATTAGTCCATTTTGTGCAAGTCTGCCTAAAGTAAAAGCATAGATTTTTGTATTATTATTTAGTGGATCAAATACGTCTTAACAACAAAACTTGCTATTAGTTTAGAATTATTTTGGGAATTGATTAGTTGGGTGATATTCTTTCGATTAATTGATTAGTTGCTTAGAACGCAATTTCAATCCAAACAATGCTTAAAATAATTAGACCATGTGTTTGTAACTGACTCAATTAAGGTTTTTACTGTGTTGAAAAAGATTTGTCAGTTGAACAAATATAAAAATGTATTGTTTTTCTAAAAATGTTCTCATTTGAAATAAGCAATAAGCAGAAACAGCTACTTTATATGAAATAATAATAATAATAATAATAATAATACATTTTATTTATATAGCGCTTTTCTAGACACTCAAAGACGCTTTACAGACAACGGCAGTTAAACAAGGTACAATACAAGTAAATACAACATCATAATCACATACTCACATAATCACATTTTAAATCAGGGCTTAAGACGCAGTTCTTTTTAAACACACTTATTATTGGAATGTTTTTATGTGCTATGATTTGTTTTTAACATTTTATTGTATTTTATGCTATTTCTATATTTTTATTGTTGTATTTTTAATGTTGTAAGAGCTTTGGGTTTCAGCGTGTATGAAAAGTGCTATATAAAAACGTGTGTGAAAAGTGCTATATAAAAACAATCATCATCATCATCAGTAGTAGTAGTAGTAGTAGTATGACTAATATAAAAAACTCATTCAAATTTTCAGAATTGCTTGACTTTAGTCACATTTCCTCAAATCCAGATCAAATTTGTTTTTACTAGCAACATTGTGCTATTTAGAATTGTGTGTTTTCAAGTAAAAGCAGCAAACTTACACATTTTCTAAGTCATTGTTGCCCAACTGGAGTTATTTATTATTTTTTTTTGGTTCATGCTTGGAAACCTATAAAGACTAGTTAATGATTATTTGTTTACTAAATGAGTTGATGATTAATTCAATAATCGATTAGTTGCGGTTAATCGATTAACTTGTTGCAGTCCTATTTTTGGTCAAAATATACACTGTGCACTACTTCCAGTGCAACCAGAAAGTGTCACAAAAGTACTGTAAATTCTGCCCTATTGAGCGCACCTGAATATAAGCCACACCCACTAGATTTAAGTAAGAAAAATGATGAAGTACATATAGGCCGCACTTGTTAATACTAAGTCTATGAGAATCTATAATTTTGCTGCATTGCCTTATAAGCCGCATAGTTCAAAGTTTCTGAAAAAAGTAGCGGCTTATAGGCCAGAAAGTACGGTAATTTACATGCAATTTAACATTACTTTGTTAAATTGCATGTGTGATTTGATCAGACTTAATTAACAAAACGATGTGTAATGTCACTAAAAATGTAGAGCTGGGCAAAAATACCCCTTGTATCATTTTCAATTATATTTGAAGTAATATTTTCAAAAACTGACTTTTAGTGAAGATTTTCTGAGCAGAAACTAGACAGGGTTATATTCATCTCAAAGTCTTTGCTGTGTCAAAAGTCTCTCATATTATTGTAAACTCTCAAACTACCTCAAATTATGAACTAGTCTGCTTAAAAGTGTGATTTTGTTGCAACAAGTCAAACTGCACAAAGACAACTACATAAACCATTATTCTTTTGCATTGTTCCAGTCTCCATTGTAAATCTGAAAGACAAATAGAACTGATATACAAAACGACATGAAGAAACTACTTTTTTCAGCACATTTACAATATATTTCTGTATTTTGACTCTAAATTCAACACAAAGTCTTGTCAACTTTGATTTAAACATACTTATCTCATTTGTACATAGAGATTTGCATAAGGTGGTCAAATTCCTGTTCATTGCTTCAATTATGATAAGAAATTCAGACAATAATCTTCTTCTTTTTAATAAGAAAAAAGCCAAACTGTTTTTATTTAATGCAGGACACTGTTTTGAGGTAAACAATAATGTATTTAGGCCACTCCAATTGTACTAAAGTTTGTCAAAATGGCACTCAGTTGACCATTTTAACTTAACAACTAACTATTTACTAAATTACAGTGTTTTTATGTGCAGATAAAGTGGAAAGTTCCTCTACAAAAGCTGCAGCAAACACGGAAGTAGGTTAGGGCCCGAGGCAAAAGAAATGACAAGACAGAACAATGCCTTTACATTAACGTGCTTCTTTCCCGGTGACTTTACCTACATTTAACAGTCAAAACAAGCTTAGTTTAATTCTAACCTTTCACTACGTCCTCTAAATCTACTCATCAGACCTTAAGCTCCGTCTAATCAAGTTCAAGGGCAGAGGCTAATGCGATAACCCGGCTGGCAGTCGCTTCCTTCGGCCACGGGTGCTAGCTTTTAGCCCTGACAGCACCGGCCGGTTGTTGGTGTTACGCCGCATTCCGCACCCCCAGCAAATTTAACCAGTAGTCAAATTAATTCGTATGTTAAACGCATTTTAAATCTATAATCTTGTTTATTTTACTTAAAGACATCTGTTTATAGCAGTTAAAACGTTGTTCCACACGCTAACAGTTAACAGATTGTACATAAACTGACTGATAATGAGGACACAGCGGGGTGCGAATGGTGTCAGTGAACCTACGTGGCAACTCGTGCGAAAATGACAGATTTTTCTCAAAAACAGTCATTTATTGTTTGCAAAGCCGACTTAGCCCTCATTTGGGATTTGACTTCCTCTTGGCGTTAAGTTTCTTTACGTTTCGGCATTTCCTGGATTCTAGCCTGTCTGAAACACACCCCTCCCAAATTGTGCTAACAAATGCTGCACAAGTCTGCAGGGGAAAAAAAGCACGTTTTTAGCAATATTTACACGTTCTCACCAATCAATACGTAAAGTTATTGAACTGAATATAGCTATGGGTTCAGAAAATGCTGCTTTAAGTTGTATTAGCGTTTGCAATAAAGCGAATAAGCAAATTCTACTAAAAATGACACAAATCGCGCGCACGTTTCGCGGTTTTCGCTCCGTTACGCACGTCCCCGACTCCAAACTGTAGCATTTCCATCACAAAATCGCTTTCTCTTACCTGCTAAATTACCGTGGCAGTGATTTAGTCCCGTATAACGCTTTGGGGAGTGTGTAGGCTCGCCGTGAAAGCAGCAGCACTGGTCTTTTCTTCCTGGATGAGGCACAGTTTTTACCCAGCTGACACCGCGTCGCGCTCTGGTTTCCGCCCTTGTGCCGCGTCTGACTGATTCCTTTGCCATATAAGGATCGTGAGCGACAGAGGAGAGAGAAAAAAAGATGAAACTACACTTTTGCACTGTGTTTTTCCTTCCTCTTTTGGTTTATCTTAACGCAACAAACCGCAAACGTGACATAATAGCGTACAGTTGTTCTGGACTATGATACTTCTTCTATGCATTTACCTCACTGATGTATTTTGAACTATTTACCCTTTATAAGTTTATAAAGCAAAAGAAATGCATGTATTATGAGAAATATTTAGTTTTTTATAAGGGCTAATATTAAGTAGGCATAACTTTAAATAGATTTTAGTAAGTTTACATCACATTTACTTTATATAGCCTAATTTTCTAGTTTAACTTTGTAGTGAAAAGTCAACTAAATGGGGGATAAGATAATATATCCTTTATTCGTTTCACAATTAATAAATTTCAGTGTTGCAATTGACAGAAAGAGAAAAGGAACATGCAATCAAATCGAAAATAAATACGTGTTATGCCATAATGCAGGGGTGGGCATTTAATACTCGAGGGCCATATTTGAACAAAGTTTGCTTATTGAAAACACATTTCTTTGACAGAATATTGAAAACCAGTAGAAATAAAAGGTTTGTTCTAGCATAATAAGCTTGTAACATTTTAAGATTAAAGGTGGGGTAGCTAACTTTTTTAGTTGTTAATTGTAAACTTTGTGCTTTCCACTAAAAAGTATGTAGTAAATACAGCATTTTGTGAAAAAAATTAGACCTCTGAGTACTGTCTGAACTGAATAATAAAGAATTTTAGTTCTAATCAGGAGCTGAATGTTGCGCTCTGATTGGTTGAGCTGGGGTGTTCCTCTCCAGTTTTGTAAAAAGAAGTTTATAAGCCATAAATGCAGCTGAAATTAATATATGTTGATATTACCATGGAGTGCACGGTAGCAGAGTGGTTAGAGCTCTGGCTTCCCAATAAGGAGGTCGGGGGTTCGACTCCCGGGTCGGACCATATCAACATCTCACAATCACTATGGGTGGCATTTGCATGTTCTCCCCGTGTCACCGTGGGTTTTCTCCGGGTACTCCGGTTTCCTCCCACCTCCAAAAACATGCATGTTTAGGTTAATTGGGCATCACTGTAAATTTCCCTGTGAGTGAATGAGAGAGTGAATGGTTGTCTGTCTAACCCTGCGGCAAGTTGGCCACTGTCCAGGGTGTTACCCGCCCTAAGGCCCAAAGTCACTGGATAGGCTCCAGTCACCCGCGACCCCTAACAGGATTAAGCGGTAGAAATGAATGAATGATATTCCAGGGGTTAAAGTGGGCCGGAACGGTCAGGAACGGCGTTCCGGCACCTTCAATGACCTCCAAAAAAATTACATATTTAAATTTAATTAAAAATAACATTGTTATAATAAAATAAACACATGCAAAATGATTATAGTAATTAAAGGATTGAGTTGCAGTTGCTTTGAGTTGCAGTTGCATTTATTTGTAGCTTAGATCTATTTGATAAGTGATTAAGTCAGCGGCAACAGCGAAATGAACAACTGACCCTGAACTACACGCGCACCTCGTTGCACAGCGCAGAGTCCAGTGGCAGAGTCGTGGGGAAACTGCTCTGTGTCAGAGGACAGGGCTCATCTCACAGCGGGACGGAAGACCCCAAAACAAAACTTTAATAACTTTTCTCTTCAACTATGTCAACACGGAGCTCAAAACTAAAGGCGACGTAAACGACGATGCGATCATCGCGCGTGTTCCTCGAGACAACTCGGCCGCGGAGGGCGAGCCCCTCCCGCTGGTGCTGTTTCGGATGTGAGGAAGTCTGACAGCGCGGTGCGCACGAACGGGAGAGAGCGATATAAGCTTCCAAGTAACCGCGTGTGGTTTCACCGCGCTAAAATTGACTTATAAATTGGCACAGATGTGTAAAAGCCCAGCACCGGAGGGCAGAGGGGCAGGAGCAGCAGCAGTGACAGGAGCAAAGACAGGAGCAGGAGCAGTGACAGGAGCAGAGACAGGAGCAGAGGCAGAGACAGGAGCAGGAGCAGTGACAAGAGCAGAGACAGAGACAGGAGCAGGAGCAGTGACAAGAGCAGAGACAGGAGCAGGAGCAGAGACAGGGGGAGGAGCAGAGACAGGAGCAATGCATGGGCAGGAGGGACTCAAGGAGAAGAGAGGAGCTGAGTAGGCTATAGTGTACACTGTGGGTTACAATAGATTGTGTACACCAAATTATAGAAAATTGTCTTGTCTTATTTTTGTGAGGAAGATAGATAGATAGATAGATAGATAGATAGATAGATAGATAGATAGATAGATAGATAGATAGATAGATAGATAGAGAGAGAGAGAGAGAGAGAGAGAGAGAGAGAGATAGATAGATAGATAGATAGATAGATAGATAGATAGATAGATAGAGAGATAGAGAGAGAGAGAGAGAGATACTGTATTGTTATCAACTCTTTTTCCAGCTACAAATGTAACATTTTTCAAAACTTTCTTGTTTTTAGCAGTTACCTATTTGATAATGCTCCTAAAACCACATGTGCCTAAAACAGTTTTACAGAGCTAAAGGAGGCATCCAGGGCTGGGGCCTTCCTAATCTGGTCTCTGGTTGCCTCTATTTTTATTTTTTATTAATTGCCTCATGTCTTTTTAATTATGGTAAAGTCACATCAAATAATAAGAATATCACATCTAAAACTCACCAAAATGCAGGAAATTGCATGGATTTTTTCAAAATTCCCTAGACCCCCCTTTTTTTAAAGAGTAGCCTGATTCCAACTGCTCAATGTCAAGACATATCAGAGAATTTCTCTCTTCTGCAAATATTCCAATAGCAAATATAAGTTACAATATAAGAAAAGAAAAGACTATTTACTTTTAATCAAATCCTTTGGATTTCGGTTTGTTCAAAATCCCGCTTATGGCCCTGACAATAAAATAGAGTTCCCCCACCTCCCAAATCCCACTTTAACCACTGGATATTACCATGTGTTGAAGGATTTATGAGAGGAAGTAGTCAAATTTAAAACCTAAATTGTGTCTGCAGTGTAAAAATCAGATACTACACCTTTAAGTTGAATTAATAAAAAGTTATGATTTTACGAGAAACAAACTTTAGATGAGAAAAAAAAGTCACATTTTTTCTGAGAATAAAGTTGAAGCGATAAAAATAAGCTATTTCGTAGATTAAATTTGTAGATTTGTGAGAATACAATCGTAATTTTGTAAAAAGTCAAATGTTTGCATATAAACACACAATAGACTTTTATAACTACAACAATGTTCTATGATCCAAAATATAATTCTAATCTGATAAAACATTAAATTTAATATTGAAAAATTAGTTTTTCATGGCTTTGACGTTATTCTCATATCTGTGAATTTAATCAGCTACAAGTTTATTGTCGAAGCCCAAGTTTTTGTCTCCTAAACTTCATCATTCGTTTCTGTTTCTCAAAAATATGTCAGGGGCCAGATTGACACCGGTCGAGAGCCACATTTGGCCCCCAGACCACAGTTTGCCCAGGTCTGTCGTAATGTGAAAAATACAGCTAAAGAATAAAATTGAAATATACAAGAGAAAGCTCCTGCAGAACAAGTATTAGTCTTTTTTGTGGTCATACAAGCCCGCTCAAAGTAAGAAATGGAGATTTTTATTATTTATGTAGCGCAACAAGGAACCACATGCACCTTTAATTCGGAGGTTCTCAAACTTTGTCGGCCATGGGCACCTTAATTGTTTGAAAATATCTCATTATGGACAACTCTCGCTTTTCAGAATGACATCACATAGAAATTTTAATCAGAACTTCAATGAAAGAATCTTTGCTTATTCATCTTTTTAGTGTTTGTTATTACATTTACTTCAGAATACCTTTGCTTATTGTTTGAATAAAATTGCTTTAAAATAACTACTCTAAATGCTTTTCTCACTGTAAAGAAAATTAGATGACATGTATGTTGACGATGTGCATGTGTTTTTGCAGTTTTGAGCTTTGTATTGTTATCATTAATGTTTTTGTCTCTCCACACTCAGTAGATCTGATTAATTTTTTAAAACATGTTCAGTTATGCCCAAAGTTACTCTTGCTTCCTCAAATACTTTTTTGATTTTGCTTGAGTAATATCTTAGGGTGTCCAAAATCAATTCACAGAGGGACGCATTTTGAAACTTATATGGAACAGAGGGCCATACTATGAAGTGAATCATGCAAAATTTTACATTTGACCTATTTTTAATGAACTACCACACTTTTAATAAGGCATTAAACATTCATTTTAGGTTTATATGACATCAAAATGTTTGTTATATCAGCTATAATATTCTTTCTTTTTTTTTTTCTACAGCTTAATCCCGTTAGGGGTCGCGGGTGACTGGAGCCTATCCCAGTGACTTTGGGCCTTAGGCGGGGAACACCCTGGACAGTGGCCAACTCGTCGCAGGGTTAGACAGACAACCATTCACTCTCTCATTCACTCACAGGGAAATTTACAGTGATGCCCAATTAACCTAAACATACATGTTTTTGGAGGTGGGAGGAAACCGAAGTACCTGGAGAAAACCCACGGTGACACAGGGAGAACATGCAAACTCCACCCAGAGAGATCGTGTGATGTTGATATGGTCCGACCCGGGAGTCGAACCCACGCCCTCCTTATTGGGAAGCCAGAGCTCTTGGCTACCGTGCACCCTTCAGCTATAATAGTTTGATTTTAAAAAACGATTTAAAGGGCCAATCTAGAAGGAAATCTGAGGGCTAAAAAAAATTTGCCAAGGGTCGCATTTGGCCCCCGGGCAGCAGTTTGTAAATGCCTGTACTTCGGCTGTTCTGCCACCTAGAATCTTAATAAACACTTAACACAATATATCAAAATGACAAAAGTGTGAACATGCAAGTCATGTCTTGGACTTGAGTCACTATTTTGGTTACTTGAGACTTGGACTTGATAAAATGGACCAAGACTTGGAACTTGACCTGGACTTGAGACTTCCAAAAACAATTACTTGGTCCTACCTCTGCAAAATGAATCTAATAACCAGCCATTGAATCAATAAAATGTTATAAATAAAGGGTAAATCTACTAAATTAAAGGCTAATATTTACAAATCAAGTTCAGTCATTTACAAATAGAAACATTAAAGTTTTATTTCTGGACTCAGTTGATAATGAAATAGCCTATTATTATTATTATGAAAGCAAACACTAAAGCCGTGAGCCTCTGACATCCGAGTCAACTCCTATTGAATTGTTGTCATTGCTCAGTCTTGTTTAAACATGTTTTAAAAGCTTCCTGGCCTTTCACAGCTAAATACACTCAACTGTTTATTTGATTTCAATGACCACAGTGTGTTTGCAAACAGGTCTTTGTAAACGAGGGATAAAGAGGAAATGAATAAACTTTATACTGTAATGTGCATGTTGTGTGTCAATATTTTGTGTTTATTTTGTAGAACGCGATGATGTCATAAGCAGGGGTGTCGGACTGGGGGGGTAAATGGTACTAGTTTCCCCAGGGCCCAAGGCAGAAGAGGGCCCTCAAAGGCATGATTTTGTTATAGAATATTGTCAATATATCACAAGTTAAGTATATTTTGGGCATAATTTAGTCAATTTTAGCTTAAAACAATTTAAAATGTAAAAGAGTGTGTTTCCATTTTTTTTGTCTAAATGCAAGTGAAAAAATCTTGAAAGTTAGCGTTATAAGGCATTCAATTTGATCTGCTGAAGCATGGAAAAATACCTAATATTATGTGTAGAATGCAGATATTAAATAAATAAGCTATATATGAAAAACCCAAATGAAAAGAAAAATAACAAGAGCCAACTAACTAATTAAAACACAAGATTATGGTATAGGGGCCCATGAAGAAAGTTTATACCTGGGGCCCAGAATTTGGTGCTACGCCCCTGGTCATAAGCCTAATTGGTGGACGAGAGTCAGTTTTTTGTTGTACTTGGTAATTCCACACATTTTCAATTTTTGACTTAAACAAAACCCATTTTAGCAGCCAAACATCTGAGTTAAATATTATTGGCTTTGGGAAGTGCACATCCTAAAAAAGTAGGCGGGACAAAATAGGGTCAATAGTAGCCCAGTTTTAAACCATAAAGCAAGAGAAAGTATCTTTTTTTAATATTTGTAAAATGGGTTGAGGACCAGATCAAATGTCTGGAGGGCCGATTTGAAACTATTTATTGTGGCCAAGCTCAGTCTGGACCATCTCGGCAAAAGAAAAGTCTCACAAACACAAATTTACTCACACTTCTCATGAAAAATGTGGCCATACCAGTTTGTCAAAGCCTGATCTCATTATCAGATCTCAGAAGCTAAGCAGGTTGGGCCAGGACAGGACTTGGATGAGAGACTCTGAGGTGCCACAGTGAGACAACTGAGGTGAACTGTCCTTGTGTCCTTAGGCAAGACACTACACCCACACTGGCTCTGGTGTGAGTGTGAATGGTTGGTGCATGGTCAAAGGGGCAGATGGTCCAAAATAGCAGCCTGGCTTCCGTCTGTCTCAAGGCAGCTGTGGCAACAATAGCTGGAATTATAGGGGGAAAAGAGTTGTATTTTTTTTTTTCATAAGAAATCTAAAAATGTCTGACGATAAAATAAAATGTAGTGAATAATAAAAACATTTTTTAAAAAAAGCATTTAGACTGAAATCGTCAAAAACAATGTGACAACTTTATTTGTACATTTCCAGTTTCCGCTTCAACAAAAACCTTTAAAAAACACTTCAGATCCAGTTAATCACAGCTCAGTAGATTCCCAGTTTGTGTAACAGATCATTATTAAACAAAAACGTATCTTTAAATCGTCGTTTTCTCACCAGAACGTGCGGCACAGGAGAGTGACTTTACATTTGTGTCGTTGAAAGTGGAAGACAGTGGAAGATTCGTTTAGTTTTTACACATTTGTATCACGCAAATCCACAAAAAACAAGTGTTGTGAACAGAGATGGCAAGTAACTAAGTATTTTTACCCAAGTACTGGACTTAAGTAGTATGTTGTTGTTGTTTTTTTTGAGTAAGTGTACTGGGCAACATATTGAATTCTGGATAATATTGTGACAGTGGTCTTGAAGATATGGACAAATGCATATTGAGTATATCATTTGTAGTAAAAATGCTTCAAAAATAATTCTAGAAGATAGAATTAGAAAAGTTACATTAATATAATAGTTCAAATAGTAATTTAGCGTGCAAAGCTCTGAGTTTGTGTCTTGTGACGGCAGTTTGGGTCAAATATTTGGTCAGAACATTGAGGCAATCACTGGTTTTGAGAAAAAGGGACCTTTTAGTCGACTGATTGACTGATGTCTTAAGTCAACCAAAAATATCTTAAGTCAACTACAACCTAATTTTTCAGATCATTAACCTCATTTAAACATGTGACTATACATTTTCCGGTTGGTTTAAAATGATATCGTCTGAATGTCGTAATCGAGTTAGGCTAAACAATTATCACGATATTAATTTTTGATAATATCGCCCAGCCCTAATCTGTACTTACCTCAGTGTTGCCAGATGGGAAATGTTGAATTATCGTACCAGAGCCTGTGATTGTACACATCAAAATTGTGTTCTATTTTGGGCCAGAGCAATTTGTAGAATAAAATAAAGACCTCTTTAGACTATTAAATAGATTTTTAAACATGTTCGCTAGTTGGGAGGGTAAAAACATTTAATAATTTCGGTTTAATGCATTGCACACTTTACGCAGCAGAAACTAAAATTATTTAAATCGTTCTTTGTGTAAATGAATGAGTAGAAGATTTCACCAACAGGAGACGTTAAAAAGATTCCTCATTTTCGTCTTAAACTATGTAAGAATTACAAAAATACAGATTGTGACACATTTGATCGTGCTACCCATTTGACATTCATAAAAAGTGAGTTAAACTTTACATTCAACAGAAAATATTAAGGAATTAGTTTTAGGATTAGTAGATTTTAAAGTCACAGTTTGGTCTGGGTCATATAGGGATAAAAAATAAACACTATTTCTCCGTTAATAAGGTTTTTCTGCTCAGATACAGACTGTTTCCCCGCCCACTTCTCCTATTGGTCAGTCTTTGTCTTGCTCTAAGTGAGTGACAGCTTATTCAACCAATCAACTACACTTAAACTAGGGCTGCACAATTAATCAAAATCAAATTTATAAAGCCATAATTTATTTCACAAACTATGTGCATAAAACAGCTGATCCAATAGAATAAATCTGTTTAAAAACATCTTAAATGCAATTGTTTTATACATTTATCAGTTCGTTATCAAATAATTAAATGTGAACTTTTATCAATTCATCATTTAACATAATCAATTAGTAAACAGAGCCGGAGCTAACCTTTTGGGGGCCTTAAGCAAAAATCAGCTTTGGGGGCACCTCCATCTTTTCCACAACTTTAATCAGTCAAGTCAAAGCAGCATTTAAATGACTTTTTTCATTATTAAAGCGACAAAAAAATATTATGAATTTCTCACAATAATGTAAATCCTGCCCAAAAACTTTTGAATAAAAAAGATGCATTTCCTCTAAAGCTGGTTATTTTAAACCAACAAATTTTTACAATAGTAATTATGTTATTTTAGGTAATTTCAGATTATTATATGATTGCACTTCCTCAAGTTTGACTTGTGTCAGTAAAACGGTGTAATCCCTCTTTCGTCCAGGAGTGATCGAGAGTTCCAAGATCAAGGTGTTTTCACTCTCATCCGATGTCATTTTCAATCTGATTCAATCAGATTGAAAATGACCAAAACGTCTTGAATTCGGAAATGCTTACAGAATACAACTTGAAGCCTTTCTACTTGGTGTAAGTTCCTCTGTGGGCCACAGTCTTTGCTGCCCCTGTGAGCTCCGCCTCTGTTCCCTCTTCACTAGCTGACGCTGTAACAGCTATAAACTGGATCATCACACTGGACAGAAATACTAAAATCTTCTAAAGAATTTCAACAAAAATGTGCAGAATCTGCCATATTTGCCTTGTGATGTTGGTTCATTTTTGCATAAAATCTGGTTTTTATTAGTTCATCAGCAAGTTCAAACCTATTAATGCAAAATAAGATTGCTTGAGAGATAATGAGGTGTAGAACATGTATTTGATTTTGCGTTCTTGCTGAGAAGATCAGACACATTCTTTGCTTGTGTCAGTCTTACAAGCAACACTGCAGTGTCTCTGATGTCACAAAAATAAAAGAAGAGGAATGGATCCATCAATAATAACTTGGATTGGTCAAACAGGGTAATGTACCGTTTAACCAATCCAAACTAGAGGGTTAACTTAACAGGCCTGATGACTGATGGATTCCTACTTATTGTAATGCTTTTATTCTGTTATACTTGATACTTCACAAGGACTACAGATGGAAATTACCTTTATGCTAAATCTGGCATATTTATTTTTGTGTTCATCAATATGCACGTCCTCTTCAAATAAATATATTCTAAGCCTGACATAAACTATAAAAACTTCAGCTCCCAGAAGGCAGGACTATAACCTGTATAGTCTGCGCTCAGAAGCTCCGGCTCTGGAAGAAATATTACAATTCGATATTTTTCCCAAATCGTGCAGCCTTAGTTTAATTGTTATAATAAATGTTTTACCCACCCCAGTCACAGTTATCATTTTAGACGTATGCAAAGGTAAAACATTACAATCAACTCAACTAATTACTTCTAAAACTCGCTGCACACTTAAAGAATTAAAAATATTTAGCCATTTTAAAACATGTCAGTGTCAGTGCAGGCCACAGTCATTTTATGGACATTTTTATAATAATTCTTTGTCCAACAGTCACAGAAGGATTTATTGACTAAAAGCAAAGTTTTGTCACTTACATTGCTTTTTCTTTACCTTTAATGATCTGTTTGCTCCAGAAAGTTCCCTAGTGCATCTATAAATTCTTAATTTTCCTTCTGAAGAAATACAAAATATTCCAAATAAAGTGCAGCAAAACCTAAACGAAATATGTTAAGTTAAAATTCAAGGATTATCTCTAGGGATTGTCTTTTAAACTAGAATATCGACAGTAGTTGCGTTGCATTAGCCAATCGTCAATGTGGTAAATTAATAAATACAAAACGAAGAGAGGAAACTGGGATTAAAACTTAAAATAAAATATATAAAAGTCATCCAGTGTTTTCCAGGTGAATTCGTCTCATTAAACATTATTGGTCAAGTGTGGAACAGGGGGATGATTCAAAAAGGCTATAGTCTTAGTTTCAGATTAAACTATGAAAAAAATGAACATTCACAGCAGTGGAGCAAAAAAACAAAATCTGTTCTTAGAGTTCACTGTGGGTAAAACAAACAGATTTGATGATTCAGTGAGAATAAATGAACGTACGTCAGTGTCCACTTTCACTTCTTTGGGATAGGCCAGAACAGAAGTTTTCGTGCTAGTTAGTCCGGAGAGACAGAAGTGAGCTGGTTGCCGTGGTTATGAGATTATTTCTGTTGCTAAACTAGTCTAGACGTTTGTATATTTTTTTATTTTACCCATTATCCTAACCCTTTTCCTAAACTTTGGCTGCTTTCACTCTAGCAGCCTTTGGTCCAGACTTAAAGTGAGGCTAAACGCGCTGTCAGAGACTTACTCCGCCCTAAACTGAACCTCAAACAGACTCACAAAAGTTGGAGATGCCCAGAGGACTTTCAAAAGACGCCCAGTGGTGTGAACAGACTTTGATTGACAGCACCAAATACAGACAGTAAGCTTGTGAGTGATGTGAGTTTTGTGTGGGAGAGATCCTGACGTGAGGAGAAGTTCACAGCTCTGAGGCTGTGCACAGGGAGTTTCTTGTTTCACTTCAAGATTCTTTTTAATTAACTTTGCAGACATATGAATGAAGCTTTACATTAGCCACATAAGCACATGAGCTTATGATGTGAACAAGTGAGCATTTTCTGAAATTGAAAATGAGCAAATTGAAACAACAATACGAGGATTGTACATGCACACCTTTGCACTTTGCACCACACGTTTACCTAGCTCAGCCAAATGACTGATGATATAATTTCGCAGCGGGCGACCGTTTCCAACTTCCCTTAGCAACGGTGTCAGAAGGAGGAGTTTTTATGACCCATGTCTGGACCAGACCTTCTGCCTTAACCCTAGAAGGTCTGATGTTGTTTGGCTTGCCAATTTAATGCTGTGTTCAGACCAGACAGCGTTGGCGCGTCTAATGCCTCTAGTTTACACGTTAAGTCAATAAAAACCTGCATTTGAGGTGTGCTGCGAATTTGCATCTAGCGCATTGAAATTCACTTGTTCAAGTGTCTGTTGACACTGCGTCTTGCAAAGTTGACGCTCCAACCTGTGTTGGACGCTCAGACTGCCTTATCAGACGTCGACGCCAGAGTTGGGCTCTGCTGAACTTTCAACGCCTGAACACGGCCTCCAACAATCTCCTGTGACGTAACAGCATGTTGTTCTGCTCCTATATCAAGAGGAAAGGACTGTTTAATGAAGTCTTTAAATAACTTTTTATTAATCAACGTGAGAAACTGAACGCTTCAGCGCTGTCTGGTCTGAGCGCAGCATAAATCACTGCTCTGCGGTCGTCAGGTTCATCCTAGAATGTCAGGTCAGAGAGACAATAATTCAATTTAGAAGAATGTCCAAGTTTAAAAAAATAGTTTGAGTAAATTATAAGATAAAATACATAACAGTTTAGTCCAGTTTAGCAACAGAAATAAACTCATTACCATGGAAACCAGCTCATTTCCATCTATCTGGACCAGACTATCTAGCGTCGCTTAAAACACAAAATAACTGGTATCTTAGCCATTTTCAGACAAAATTTTAAGAAAACTGCTCCTCGTTGTTTACCACTTACATTCTGTATTTTGTAGATCAATTTCCAACAGTTAAGGCCATTTGAATCAGAAAAGTATTTTGATTTTACCCACAGTGAAAATCACAAATGAGACTGCTTAACTTTTGCAACAGAAACATCCATTAAAATCTACATTCACTCACACAAACATGCTTCAAACCTGTATCAAAACGTTTAAAAATATCCCCACGTTTCCGCTTTTCTCGTTGCGTTACGTGTTTACAGTGTTTTAGCTCAGATTCCAGTGATTTCTCCCATGGCAGTGATCGGTAACATCCAGTGAAGTTGCAGCAAAGTGTGAGTGTTTTTCTTAAATATTTAAAATTGTCTTGTAAATCTCTTCACTTCCATCGGTTAGCTTCTTTACTGACCGATATGTGCCGTTTCAAAAAGTGGTCAAAAAGTACATTCAGACAGTTTTCTTCTTAAATAATTCTAGTTAAGTCTTGATTTTGGCTCAGTGAGGAGCTCGTGGTCGTGTTCATGCAGCGTTTCAGGTCAAATCTCTGCAAAGTCTTAACTTGAAATGACTTGATTTATGAATATTTTGACAAGTTTACATTAGTTTATCTGATATATTTTAGATTTTGCTTGTTATTTCTGACTGTAAGGCATCAACAAAAGATAAGTTCAGTGGTTGACTAATCAAACTATTATTTCAAATGCATGTTGAATGGCTTGACTTTTAAAAAACTTTATACATTGTAAAATGGTGACGGCACCATGCAAAGTTAGATCTGTGGAGAAACAGTAAAGTCCTGGCATATTCAAGGGAATGAATCTCCTAACAAGTGGTATTTAACACAAGAAAAGTAACTTTTTTGTAAAGACGGCCGATACTAATGATTTGTGCAGTGCTTAATTTGTAACTCAAACGTTGCCGGAACAAAATGTGGGTTTTGGACCGGGGTCCAGACAAGGTCGAACCTTTACCGGAGCACACACATTAAGTTAACATAGAGGCTTAGAAATGCTAAAATACAACCCAACTGTCCATCCTACTCGATGTTAAACGATATAAAAGTAATTTTGTCAATTTTTTTTTACATGTCACACAGAGATTTTCATTAATTCTGACAGAAATCAGCGCACCTGCCGCTAAATCCGATCCACAGCAACAAGCCATCCCACACACGCTCGTCCTGCACCTCAGTTTCGCTTTTAACCAATCGCAGTCTGTGACTCCGTCTTCAACACAAATAAGCCTGTTGTTTCTGTGAATGAGAGACGGGAGAGGAGCAGAGCCGCGTCTCGTAGAAGAAAGACAAAAAGCTTATTAGAAGCGTTACCGGAGCAGACAAAACTGTTGCTGGAATGCCCCACAAGAGTTCCCGGATCTTATTCCGGCGCAAATTAAGCCCTGATTTTGTGACAATTTTATGAGGATCGGCCAATATTGAAAAATATCGGCTCTCTATTTTTTGTGTGCATGTGTTGCAGGCTAAATCACCACCCTGCAAATACGCCGCGCCACAGAACACCTCAGTTTTCTCCCTTGTAAGCTCACCTATAGGATGCATTTTGTCTCCGCCAGGCTGCGAATCCGTGAGAAGCACGAGAAGAGCATGCGCGGAGAGTACAAGTTTATGAAATAAAAGTTCTCAGTTAAAGCCAGGATTGCAAATAACTGCTGTGTTTGATGGGATCGCTCTTTAGCTCACATCACTTGAGCTTATCTGTGTTTTGTTCTCTCCCACGAGGGCAAAGACAATATATCAATGAGTCCGATAAAAAGTATTCTCTCGACAGTGTTTCAGTGACAAAAAGTGAAAGTTAACAGCTGACTGAGTTTAACTGGCAAAGCAACTATCCGTATAAAGATTAAATACAAGTACTGTGATCAAAATAAAGTGCGAATTATTTTACTTTGAAATTCCGGACGTAGTTCACACTCTGTTAATCTTATCTGTGGAATTTGATCTGGCCAGACTCGGGTGCAGAAGATTTTACCGTTGATTCACAATTTTGTCGGAGGCGGTGGAATAGCGGAGCTGAGGTACAGACCTGCTCAGCGCATATGCGAGATGTGGAACAGACCTCATTCATTTCAAAGGCTGCGCAATCGCTGTGAAGGTCGTGACGCATTGGATATGCAGGATGTGGAATCAGACTGTTAGTCCCAATTTGTTCTCAAAACATCACATTTGTTATTTTGAACAAACTATAGATTAAAAAATCGAAAACAAATAATTGAGCAATATAATTCATAAGAATGTCTTTTTTCATCAGAATATTTTATATCCAGGATAAACACTTTTTTATTTACTAAAGTGAAAGTGTTAGTGATTTTAATTTACAAATATTAGTATTGGCAAACATTAGTATCGGCCATAGAAAGTGGCCAAATATCGCAAATCGGTTAAAAAAATCCACCTTCCCTACTTTTCCCTTCGTATTTTTAATAAAATAAACATACATTTCTTTAAAGACTCAGTTTTTTAAAATTGTTTTTACCCTACCAGTGGTTCTTCTTTTTACTGTTAATTTAAAAATCTATTTGATACAACTATTTAAAATTTCTTAAAATAGAAAACTAGCAGATAAGTAAACTTGTCAAAGATAATATTCAAACTTCAAGTCATTTCGAGCTGATTTCAGTGATTCTTTGCAGTGTTTTGGACTCGTCTCGTACTTCTCTTTCTTCATGTAAACGCAGTGTTTGTCTCCAGCATAATGTCGCCTGTTTCCAGCGAGTCGTCGAGTGCGTTCCGGAGTCTGTGTTGAGGGCAGACCTGCTCTGACCCTCGGCTCTCTCGCTATAGCAGCTCCTCTCGTTGTTTTTTGGGTCTGGCTGGGCCCTGGCCGTTCCTCAGGGAGCCGTTTTGAGGTCGGAGAAGTTTTCCGCGCTCCTGGTCTCCGTTCGTCCACAGGTCCGGGGCCTCGTCACTGTCCATGTCCGAGTCCGAGCGCATCAGAGCGGACGAGGTGGGCGCCGTGACTCCCTTCAGACGACCTGCAGGAACAAGAACATAACGTCTTGAGAGAAGGTAAACAAAGCTAGCTTATGTCAACATGCTTATAAAGTTGAAGTAGAAAATAAATAAATAAACAAAAAGAAAGTTGTGAATAATAATACAATGCAGTGTGTCCGCTGCATTCATTTGTGCGTGGCGCAGCGCCACACCAGAAATCTGGGGCGCCACAGCTGCTACAGTGTCAGTAAACTAGGAAAAAGCTTTGTGTTTTGTGCCCCGTATTACACTTGTTTTGTCACATGCGGACTATCGCAACTTCACAAAAAACATAGTTGCCGAGAGGAGAAGCCTGCTCGGTGCGCACGCACTGACAACATGCACCACGCACACAAGCGCACACAGAGAAGAAACTTGCGCGGCTGTAGCGAGATCATGATGAGACAGAGATGAGATGAACGATACCGCTTTGTGGTTCGCTTTGTAGAGAGAGCCGTGCTGCTGCTGTTAGCCAGGGCAAGCTAAAACTGCGCTAGCTCGAACTTACCGGTGTTAAAGAGACAGACCCACATTAAGCGTAAATAGACTATTAAATAAAAAAAAAAACACATTTAAACGTTGCTTTAAATAGAAACTAGCTATTCACGTTGATATTACATGCACCATGCGCCACGCCAAGCCTCTGAGGCCAGCAGAAACACTGCAATGTTTAAAAAGTTCATAAAATACAGCTGACTATGTTGGTGACTTTTTAGAACAGGGCGCCGAACTGGTCGAAAGCCAAGGGCCAAAATTTTCACTGTTCATAGTGAAGAGCCACAGTATGAGTCGACCTACTGCCACCACCAGGGGGCAGAATTAATTTGACTGAATTACAGACACAGACACTCTAAGCCCTCTATTAAAAATATTTTTCAATGTCTTGATATAATTCTAGATTCTCAGGAGAATTTTTAAAAATACATAATTTAAAAAATAAATAAATAAAAAGGCCCCTCTCCCCATAGAGGAGGGCAGATTTAGGGGCCCCAGCCCAGATGCTCTTTCCTCTGCCCCTGTAAAACTGGGCTTTAGGAGCGTCATCAGACTCAGGACTGTCCTGTGTGATCAGAGCAGAGAAAACACTGCTGCACAAACTTTAGTCAGCCCCCTCCCAACCATTAACTTTGTAAAACAATATGGACTTGTAGAAAGTTGGGACGACATCTGAAAAACAGCAGCACTGTAAAAGTTTTACGTATTCTGTGTGTGTCACCTGCTCGTGGCGGGTGCAGCTCCAGACTGTCGTGTTCGTCTTCTTCTAAGATTTTATATCGACTTTTACTTCTGCGCACTTTACTTTTCCTCCTGTGAGAGACAAACAGTGAAAACTCTGAAACTGAAGATGGGGTTCATAATAAACATCATCATCATCAGCACAACAACACGACTCACTTTCTACAGCACAGATCATTCCCCAGATCAAAGTCCCGCCTCCGGCCAGGATCAGGAAGGAGGCGATGGTCACGTACAGGACACTCCAGTCTGAAAACACGCACAGGGTTAAGCTTTTCAATCATTTTATACTGCGCAGTTTGAAGCAAGTCTCAAGTCTTTCGCCTCAAGTCCAAGTCAAGGCCCAAGTCAGAGCCCCACAAGTCCAAGTCGTCTGCTTTTAGTTTCAAGTCTTAATCTTAAATTTCTAGATTTTCATTGATTTTTATAAATGATCCCATTTAAAACAAATTTCTAGTAACAAAAAAGAAATGAGGAGAGACATGTTCCATTTTGTAAATGTAAAATGTATTTTTTGAGGAGAAGCGTCGAGTCGTCTCAAGTCACTGATCTTTAAGTCCAAGTCGAGTCCCAAGTCTTGAGTTGAGAATCTTTTGCGATTTTTTTGACGCGCCAAAACATTTACAATGATTATTTGTCTCATAATAGCATAATGTCGCAGGAAGAACAGAGACACAGTCGTAACAGAGTCGCACAGACAGAAGGAGAGAAATTACAAGAAAAATCACTTATGAAAATCCTTACTATGACCGCACCTCCTGAACTCGTAGAGGGAAACATCAGGCTTAAATCAGGCCAAAACTCCTGTAGTGTGCAGCCGGCTTTAGTCTATTTTATAAAGTCAAATCTCTAGCATAGACTGTATATGATCTCAAGTCCTCAAAATAGTGAAGTTATGACTTGGAGTCCACATCTGTTTTTATACAAGTCTTAAGTAAGTCTCAAGTGTTTGGCTTCAAGTCTGGGTTAAGTCAGTGTCACACAAGTCCAACTCTGTTTTTAGCTTCAGGTCACAAAAAAGAAGTGAGGAGGAACATGTTTCAGTTGTTGATGTTTTAAGGAGAATAATCAAGTCGTCTCGAGTCACTGATCTTAACGTCCAAGTCAAGTCCCAAAACTTGGTCCATTTTACCAAATTTAAGTCATAAAAAGAGATGTCTCAATTGTACTTTCTGGTTTTTAGGAACCATTTTTGTGATACTTGACCAAGTAACTGTAGATAAATGAACATGAGCAGGGGCACAAGGTGGCGCCAGCCTGGTTATCTAAAACTAGCTCAATGGGTTTGAATCTGGAAACTGTGCTGGCAACTCCATGTTTTTAACTGCACCATAGTTTTGACAAAGCTTTTTTTTTTTCTTTCCCTCTGGCTGTTCAGTGCTTACATTTGTACCATTTAAAAATATTCAGAGCACTTTCAGGAATTTAATTGCCCTAAAAAAACTGGAAAAAATTGTTTGTCCTCATATTTTTGACCAGCAGTGTTTATATAAATATATGTATGTAGTGTTTATATAAATGTATGTATTTTCTTTCATACCACAGTTGCTCTCCTGGTCTCCAAACTGAGTTCTGATGAAGTTCTCCATCCAGAAAGGCTGACACACACAGGTCCGAGTGAAAGAGTCACACTCTCCATGACCAGAGCAGTTCAGCTGACAGACTGCAGGGGGCGACACAGGGCGTTACAAACACACTGAGAGAAGACAAAGCGAGTGTGTTTTAGTTTTACTCACTGACTGTGTCCACTCGTCGGGCTTTGAAGATGAGGAAGTCGTTTTTCTGTTTCCTGAGTTTGTTTCTGAGCCCCAGAGCGACGCTGTGCCCGGCCAGAGGGGGGCGCCCCGGTCCAGCAGACACAAGGAAGACCAGACGAGTGCTAAAGACAGGATTTAAAGTGACACTGTGTGACTTTCTGGGGGTGAAATGTCAATTGTCTAATCACACTGAAATAGAAAGTTAAAAAATCACTTTGGGACAAAAAAAACCCACACACAATAAGAAAACACTATAGTTATAATTAGGCAAATAATATAATCTTTACTTAGTTAAATGCAGTGCTGTGTGAACTGTGCAAAGACGTGTTTTCGCCCTGGGTAAACCGTACTCTACCTGTGCTCGTTGAAGGCGCTGATGCTGCGGACGATGATGTCACTGTCCAGGACGCCCAGTAAGACTCCCACCTGCCGGAGGAGCATGTCCCTCTGCCGCTGGGACACAGAGGACACTGGAGCCTCCAGCACCAGCTCCACCAGGTCACGCTCAAACTGGTCTGAGAGGAAATACAACAGACATACTTTATTTAAGCTCTGCTCTTTGGTGTAAACAATAACATTTGATGCTACTTGGAATCGGTGTTGGAAAGAGAACTTAATACCTACATTTTTGTTCTTGACTGAATTGTAATTTGCCTTTTTATTTTGACAGGTTTAAAATGGAGCCACACCTTTAATTTAGAGACAGGCATTCTGGACTCAACAGCTCTCTCAAAATTAAGACACAGTGAGGAACAAATGTTGCTTTGAATCTCATTTATGCGCTGCTCTTCTGTCAGGTTTACCACGGCTAGACTGACGCCTGTGAGGTGCAGCAGCTCGTGCAAACAGTATAAATCTGCAGACAGGAGACTGCAGTCTCATGAACCACACTTTTTCTCCAGAGAACAAAATAACCAGACAGTTGGTTCATTTCAAGAAGACTAGTTCTTTTGACCATGACCTCAAAGCACTGCTGTACCTCCTTGGTAGCGTATAAACTTAGCGGTGCTTGTACCTCTGCATCGCTCCATCTCTTGATAAAATAATAATGGCATTAATTATTATTTGCCTGGCGTTGCTGATGTGCGTCCCGTGCGTACAATGTGCGTCAATGAAAGGTTCTTGGTCTAAGAGAAAAGTTCCAAAAGTTCCAGAAGCAGGAGTCAAAAGTTCCACTTTGGATTTTCTGGTTCTTAGTCCTTCATATGTGGGAACAGGTCAGGGGCTAAAAAAGTTACAGGAACAACACAATTTATGACTGATAAAATGTATATTTATGATTTAGAACCTCCAGGCTAAATACGTAAAAGTATCCTTTTTTTTTACATTAATCAACGCCAAACCAATTTTTTTTCAGGCAGTTAACTCCTCAGATTCACTTTTTGTGGTAATTGTTGAACTCATTTGTCTCGTGCATTGTCCAGTGCATTTTTTCAAGTGAGAGGTGATAAATATTCCAGTTGCCTGTTTGCAGTGGCCACTTGTGATATCGCTCTGTCCTGCTCTAATCAGAGACGTGTTTGTTTACCTGGTTTGACCTCCACTTTGCCTCGGGCTTTGTTGCTTTGGCCTTTGGAGTCGGTCACAGTCAGAGTGAAGCTGTAAGTGCCCTGGACCAGGTTTCCCAGGAACAGCACCGCCTGGTGGTCAGAGTTGTTCAGCACATCCTAAAACAACACAAATAACTCTTAGTCCAAAGTCATGTTATAATTAGGGCTTCAACTAACGATTATTTTTGTAATAGATTAGTTGGCTGATTATTCTTTTCTCATCAACATTAACACTAACTAGTGATGGGGCCAGGGGGACAAACTCTCCCTCTCTCTCTCTCCTTTCCTCCCTCTTTCTCTGTCTCTCACACTCTCCTCTCTCTCTATCTCTCTCTCCCCTCTCTCACGCTCTTTCTATCCCTCCCTCCCTCTCTTTCCTCTCCTCCCCTCTTTTTCTCTCACACTCTCCCTCCCCCTTCCTTTCTCTCCCTCTCCTCTATTCCCCTCTTTCTCTCACCCTCTCTCTACCTCCTCCCCTCTGTCTCTCTCCCTCCCTACCCCCGCTCTTTCTCTCTCTCTTCTCACTCCTCCCCCTCCTCTCCTTCCCCCTCTCTTTGTTTTTCTCTCTCCCTCCCTCTCTCTCTCTCTCTCTCACACCCTCTCCCTCCCTTCCTCCCCCCCTCTCCTCTTCCTCTCCCTCTCTCTCCCCCTCTCTTTGTTTTTCTTTATCTCTCTCTCTCTCTCTCTCACCCTCCCCTTTCTCCCTCTCCCCTTTTCTCTCTCTCGCTCTCTCTCACTTTCCTCTCTCTCTCTCTCTGTCTCTCCCTCCCCTCTCTCACTCTTTCTCTGTCCCTCTTCTTTCTCCCTCCCTCCCCTCCTTTCTCTCTCTCCAAACCCTCCTCTCTTCCCCCCCATCTCCTCTGTCTCCCTCACACCCTCCCCTCCCTCCCTCCCTCCCTCCCTCAATCTCCTCTCCACCCCGCCTCTCTCCCTCCCCTCTCTCTCGCTCTTTCTCTGTCCCTCTTTCTTTCTCCCTCCCTCCCCTCCTTTCTCTCTCTCACAAACCCTTCTCCCCCCCCCTCTCTCTCCCCCTCTCTCTTTCTCTCCCTCTTCTCCCCCCTCTCTCTCTTCTCCCTCTCCCCTCCCTTCTCTCTTTCTCCCTCCCTCTCTCTCTTGCTCTCTCACACTTTTCCCTCTCTGTCTCTCTCCCTCCTCTCTCTCCCTCCCCCCCTCTCTCTTTCTCTCTCTCCCTCTCTCTCTTTCTCTCTCTCTCTCTCTCCCCCTCTCTCTCTCTCGCCCCCCCCCCTCTCTCTCTCTCTCCTCTCTCTCTCTCACACCCTCCCCTTTTCTCTCTCTCTCCCCTCTCTCTCTCTCTCTCTCACCCCGGCGGCTGGGCTGATGTCGTCTCTGCTCCACATGTAGCTGACTCCTCCTTTGTCGTCGGTGGAGTGAGATCCGTCCAGAGAGGCAGTGCTCAGGGGCAAAGACACGGCAGGACTGGGCAGGACCCGGGCCACAGGCGGCTGGTCCACTTCTGCAACACAACAGCAAAACACTCAGGGACTACAAAACTAAAAAATCTAAATCTCTTGTCAAATGAAACTGCTTTAGAGGAATCTGATGATCTCGTTAGTAAATTCGAGTGACCTTCTCTGACGATGACAGACACGGAGTCGCTGCTCTGGAGTTTCCTCTCATCGGTCACGGTCAGAGTGAACTCGTACGTGCCCTGCTCCAGGCCCGTCACCGTGGCAACCGCCGAGTCGGAGTTCTCGATCTTCACCTCGTTTGGACCCCTGGAGGGAGAGAGAGAGAGAGAGAAAGAGAGAGAGAGAGAGAGAGGCAGAGAGGAAGAGAGAGAAAGCAGGAGAGGGAGAGAGAGGGAGGGAGGGAGAGGGGGACAGAGAGAGGGAGAGAAAGAGGTAGAGAGAGAGAAGAGAGAGAGAGGAAGAGAGAGAGAGGAAGAGAGAGAGCAAGAGAGGGAGCGGGAGAGAGAGGGAGAGAGGCAAAGAAAGAGAGGGAGAGAAGACAAAGAGAGAAAGAGAGACAGAGGGAGAGAGAGAAAAAGAGAGAGACATAAAGAGAGAGAGACAGAAATAGATGAGACAGAGAGAGAGAAAAGGAAAAGAGACAGAGAGAGGGAGAGAGAGAGAGAAGAGAGAGAGAAAACGAGACAGAAAGAGGCAAATGGAAGAGAGACAAAGACAGAAAGAGAGAGAGAAGAGGGAGGGAGGGAGAGACAGAGAGAGGGTAGAGAGAGCAAAGAGAGACAGAAAGAGAGAGGGAGAAAGAGACAGAGGGACAAAGAGACAGAGAGAGGCAAAAGAAGAGAGGGAGACAGAGAAAAAGAGAGAGAGACAAAAATAGACGAGAGACAGAGAGAGAGAGGAGAGAAAGACAGGGAGAGACACAGAGAGAGACAGGAAAAAATGAGATGTGTATGCATTACATTCACTAATGGCATTTGATTTTGACTTTAATAATAAAATCTTAAAGCAAAACGTATATTTCAGATCTTAAAAGTTGTGCTCCCATCACAGCATCAGCAAAGGTTTCCAGTTTACAGGTAAAGTCTAGCCTCTGTCTTTCTTTTCTGTGTCATGTCTCATTCATGTAGCGCTTGTACTCACTTGGTCTGCTTCCAAGGTAGGTGGCGATCCTCTGGTCGTCTGAGCTTTTGCTTCCGTCCAAAGTGGTTCTATCGACGGGTAAAGTCAGCTCCTTCTCTGGGCCTGCGTCTGCCACTGGAGCCTTGTTGTTTTCTACAGAACAAACACAACAACATTAAACAGACTCAGGCCTAGTTTAGGTTAATCAGAGTAAAGAAAAACATTTGAAATTCTCAAAATCTCTATGTCCTCAAAGCTTGAATCTCCACAAGCGGACAGATGCCCAGGGTTTGTCGTTACCTGGTTGTACGATGACAGTGACTTGTGCAGAGTCTTGTTGGCCTGAAGAGTCTGTTACAGTGAGTTTAAAAGTGTAATCTCCCTCCTGCATCGACGACACCTGAAGGCCGGCTCCCTCACTCCCTGAACGCAAGACAGACAGACAGACAGAAGGAAGGATCAGGTTATGGTAAATGATTGAATATTTTAGCCTAGTACCTGTCTAAAACTGAAGCATATTTCAGACCTATAATTATCTTAATTTGAACCTAGAGGGAATATTTGTTTATCAAAACAGGGGATGCGTCCGCGACACAATTCAACACACATTACATTCTGGTGAAAAAACAAGAAAAACACTGTCTCAATCTTCAGGAGCCAAACGTCCGTCTGATTGGTTCAGACCGGTTCAGATCTGATCTGAACCGGTCTGAACCAATCAGACGGACAGCGTCTCTTTCTGAAGGCTACATACGCAGCAGAGCAGACAGATAATCCCTCCATAGCAAATATTTAAGACTGATAGTCTAGTGGTTTGTTGAATAGAGAATTGTAGAGTAAACCAATACAATATTACGCCTGAAGTCCTACCTCCACTGTATGATTGTTTTTCCTCATATTGATTATTGTTTAACAGTGAGGTCGTTAGCTGGTGTCACTGCTCTCGAGCCAATTAAACAATCTACAAAATCAATCAAGTCCTTTCATATATGTGCATTTTAGTGAAATAAATTATTACATTTATAACATTTTGAAAATGAAAAAAAAAAAGGTGGCTCCCATCCAAGTACTAACAAGGCCCTTCTGCTTAGCTTCTGAGATCTGACGGATCAGGCATGACAACAGGAGTAGATCCACAACAAAGAGAGACTGTGAAGTCCAGTTCAGAAAGTGCAGCTTGAATGTGTTCTGCACAAAGACTTGCCGCTCACAGTCAGAGACAGCACCACTGTGTTTTATTTAAGAAACAATTAAGCAACTGCTACTTGGAAATCAAAGATGTGACCATTAGAAAAACATACTTAATACTGTATGACTGCACTACTGTGTGTTGCTGCCTTCTATGAGAAATAAATCAATTTATTATTCAGTGCAGGCAGCACAACTCTCTCATTTGGTCACATATTGTTGCGTTTACAGCATATTTTTTTGTTGGAAAAGCCAAAATTACTGAGTTACAACATTGTAAAATAACATGACTACAAGCTCACTGGAGTTTGTTTTGTATAATATAGACAGGCTATTCAAATAGCGGCCCGTGGCCAAATCGGCCCGCGAGCAGTATGATGTGGCCACCATGGTAAAATTGCCATGGACTGGCACATTGTAAGAAGCCTGGAAACATCCGTATGTGATTTACAGTGAACAGGTGATACAGCAATCATGTTTGAATAAAGACTGGTCCATAATAAAGGGCCAGGATGACATTTTTGGTTAATCTGTTTTCAGTCCCTGCAGTATTGCAGAAGAGCAATTTAACTACAACACTAAAAAACGGTGAGGAAATATAAAATACTTCACAATAAAACAGAGCAGCATTATTATTAAAAGAAACAACTCATCTCACTCCACAAAACCGATATGTAAACCCCCCAACCGTCCCGATAAAACTGCTCTAAAACAAAGTAATACCCTATATAACCTTATTAAAAATAAAATATGTTGTATACTTGCTTTACATTATGTTCAGAAGAGCGAGTGGCGGCGCGCAAAAGGTGCAGCGGCCCGGGGGCTCACTCCAAACGTAATTTCGTTGTACTCTGTGACAATGACAATATCTTTCGATCTTTCTGTTCTGCTGTTTTAATAGACTTCCCTCAGTCTGAGCCAGAACCCTGTTACTGTGACTCAGAAGAGCTAACCACTCTGCCAGCGCTCTTTCTTACATGCATCTCCACCACTTTGTCTTTGCTCTCCGGGCTCAGGGTCCACTCGAAGTGCAGAGGCTCGTGGTCGTCCGTGCTCTGGTTCCCAAACAGAGTGATGAAGTTCTTCGGCAGCGTGATCACCTGGACAAGAAATATTACATTAAAGACGACACTTGTTTGTGCAACATTAGTTCATCAGTTCATAATTGAGTCTTTTTCTCAATTTTTGAACATTGTTTAAAAAAGTCAGACTTTACTAAAAGCATAAATTGTACTGAAACACTGCAGATAAACAGGATTAATTAAGTAAGTAAGTAAACTAAGTAAAACCAGCAAGTCACATGTGGCCCTCGAGCCGCTGGTTACAGACACCTGGACTAGGCTAATTTCACTCCTTTTTCACAATTCTCCTGGACATGTCTGAAATGTGAACAGAATCGGATTTTAAAACATTAATTACAGAAATCGTGCAGTCTCAAATAGAACTCTTAATAGATGCAGACGACACGCGCTTGTTTAATTTTCCCTCTAAAACAATCTGGGATTGAGACTCACAAAACTGACACAGCACCCTAAAGGTGCACTATACATCCCCAGAGCAGGAAATATATGTTACTCTGTTGAGTGTAAACTAATCTTCTGACCTGGTTGGGCCCGGCGTTGGCCACAGGGGGATAGTCGATGGCTTTGTTCACCACCAGAGTGGCCTGAGTGGAGTTTGAGGCTCCGTCTGAGTCTGTCACCGTCAAACTGAAAAGGAAAGTACATGTGTTTTTAAGTTTTAATTACAATTATTATATACTGAGGCTGTGTCCCACCAAGGTGGGTAGCCTGGACAGGGCTTAGTCAGGGCACACATTCATACACAAACACCAGACTCACACTAGGCAAGTGTCTTGCCTACAGACACAACAACAACTTTTTCCTCTGTTGCCCCACTGGGCACCTGACACCGGGCTCACACTGCCTCCAGTCCAGATCCAGATCCGGATCTGCCTGGGTCCGGTGATCACTCACACTGCCTCCAGAATATGCATGTGTATGTACGGACTCTGCTGGCCTCGCGAGTTCACGGGGATTCACGCTCAACTTGGGAGTTTCGGGGAGTTTACGTGATCTCTGGCACATGGATATGTAAACAAGGAAAACTTGCGCCGTGTTTTGGGCTTATTTTATGTCACTTCATTCTCTGTTGGATTTTTCGACGCATAATGGGTAATAATGGGTAAGTACGGGACGTTTATTTGCCTCCTGCGTGTTCAATAGTCGTGTATATGTCGAGCATTTTACCATATTTGTTGTAGTAGCAGAAACGTAATGTTTTACCTTGAAAACCACCGGATTCTCTTCACCCGCGAGCGCTTGGTTTCCTGTTTGTCGTGTCTTGTTTTCACAACTTCACCAAAAAGGGCTCTGGAGCGCTCCGGTAGTCCGGAAAAATTTCAATGAAACGTAAATGATTCGGACGTACGGAGCAGAGCCGCGCGGCTCACCGGACCGGACGGATCGCGGTGTGAGAGCCTCTCATTACTTTTCAAGAAACGGAAAGCCTCCGTACGCCGGACCGGATCCAGTGACCGGGGTCAGGTTCCTCTGCGGTCTCCCATCCGAGTACTGCCCAGGCCCAACCCTACTTAGCTTCTGAGATCTGACGGGATCAGGCTTAGGCAAGCTAATACAGTCACTAAATTTTAATACAACCTGAATATTTTTAAATGAATCCAAGACAAATTCCTCAATTGAACCGACTGGGAACCAAAGTTGCAACATTGTCTCTTTCTGTAAAGTGGCTCGGTTCAGTTCACAAAACACTTTTACTAGAGACACTTCTGCCTTTCGCCTGTAGAGGCACTGTGGGACAGAAACACACAGGCAAACAGCATAGAAGATATAGCCTCTATGCTACATCAGCGGCTTTAGCTCCATCCAAAACAAACACACTGCTGGACTTTATATTTGTTTTTTTATGATTTATCCCACAACTTCTCTCACATGAACAGGCCCAGAGTGCGTGACAGACGAAGTGTCGGAGCAAATACACTTTCACTTCACTTTCACTTTCATGCACACTGCATGATCCACAATCAATGGTTAATAGCTGTTATCTTACTTCTCCAGTGAGTATTTTAGATAGCAGGCCCAATTTAAGACCAATCAACATCATAGACTGGACGTCATGTTCAAACATTAAATCATAACTAGATTCAGAAAGTTGTAGTTGCATTTACATTAGCTTTAGCATGAGCATTAGCGTTTACCTGAAGGTGTAGTTTCCGGGCACGAGTTTGGTGAGCGTCAGAACAGGAGTGTCAGCAGAGACTTTTTCATCCCTCAGAGGTCCTTTCACCTCCTCCCAGCGATACTTCACTATTTTATCATCGTCTGTGCTCTCTGAAAACAGAAAAAACAACAACTTTTAATGTAACTTCAGGCACATCAAAATGAGGACCCCCTAACTCAAATACATTATAAAAAGAGAAGGGGGAGGAAAAGAGAGAGAGAGAGAGAGAGAGAAGAGAGAGAGAGAAGGGAAAAGAAAAAGAGGAGAGAGGGAGAGTGAAGGGAAGAAAAAAAGAAAGGGAGAGAGGTGGGGAAAGAGAAGAGAGAAGAGGAGTGGAAAGAGGGATGAGTAGAGAGGGAGAGAGAGGAAAAAGGAGAGGAAAGAGAGGGGAGAGGGAGAGAAAGAAAGAAAGAGAGGAGGAGGGAGGGTAAGGGATGAGGAAAGAAGAAAAAAAAGAGGGAGGAGGAAAAGAGAGGGAAGGAGAGAGACAAAAAAGACAGGGAAAGAGGCAGAAAGAGTAAGAGAGAGGGGAGAGGAGAAAGAGAGGAGACAGAGGGGGGTGAAAGAGAAGAAAGAAGAGAGAGAGAGAGAAGAAAGAGAGAAAGGAGAGGGGACAGAAGAGCAAGAAGGAGAGAGAGGTGTGTGGGAGGAACTCAAAATAAATTATAGGTAAATACATTTGCATATTGTCAATTACTGCGTTTAATATTTCAATGAAATGCATACTCAAAATATTTCCAAATTGATCGGATAAAAAATTCAGATGTGTTAAATTGTACTTTACTTTTGCAAGCTTTTTTAATCCAGTGACATTTGACAAATAAAATTGCAATATTTTATCCTTCAAACTACAGTTATTTCAACCTTTATTTCAACCTTCCAAGTCCAGTGTTAAAAAATGTTGTTATTGTTCACAGTTCTGTAACTTTGCTTGAGTGTTCTGATGTGAGATGCTCAGTGTGTTGGACTCACGGCTGCCGTCGATGACCGTGGAGCTGATCGGGAGAGAGATTTCCTGAAACTTCGGCGACACCTTGGCGACCGGAGCTTGTTTACTCGCGGCTCTGACACAAACAAAAACAAAAACACAACCCACACACACATGAGTCAGTTACAGGATTGATATCACATAGTCTGAGTCAGCGGCTGTGTGAGGAGAGAGAGAGAGAGGGAGGAGAGAAAGAGAGAGGGAGAGAGAGAGATAGAAAGAGAGGGGGAGAGGGAGAGAGAGAGAGAGAGGGAGAGAGAGAGGAGGAGAGGAAAGATTGAAGGAGAGAGGGAGAGAGGAGAGTGAGGGAGAGAGTGTAGGAGGGAGAAAGAGAGGGGTGAGAAGGAGGGAGGGAGGGAGAGAAAGAAAGAGATGGATGAGGAGAGAGTGAAGAGGGGAGAGAGAGGGAGGGGGTGTGGGAGGGAGAGAGAGAGAGAGAGAGAGAGAGAGAGCGAAGAAAGGGAGAAAGAGGAAAGAGGGAGGGAAAAGAGAGAGGGAGGGAGAAAGGAGAAAGAGAAAAAGGAAGAGAGGAGAGAGGGATGAGGAGAGTGAGGGAAGGGGTATGGGAGGGAGAGAGAGGAGAGGAGAGGGGAGAGAGAGATAGAGGGAGAGAGGAGGTGTGAGGGAGGGTGAGAGATAAAGAAAGAGAGGGAGAGAGGAGAGGAAAAAAAGAGAGTGCGAGAGAAAAAAAGAGTAGAGAGAGAGAAAGAGAGGGAGGGTGGAAAAGAGAGGGGGGGAGGAAAGATAGAGGGAGAAGAGAGAGAGAGGGGAGAGAAAAAAGGAGAGGGAAGAAAGGGAAAGAAGACAATAAGAGAGAGAGAGGGAGAGGAGGGGGAACAGATAGAGCAAGAGTAAGAAGGAGAGAGAGGGTGTGTGGGAGGAACACTACAGTCTGCCTGGATTCTCAGTGTTTCAGACAATCAGATGTAGGAAATCTGCTGCTATAAAGTTTTGTTTTTTTTAATAAGGAATGTCAAAAACTTGAACATTATGATTCTTTATGAATAATAATAAAAACTTGATCTCCTTTTAAAGTAACAGTGGACAATTTAGAAGCCTTGCAATGATGTAAATTACAATGTAAAACAGTTTCAGTGTTGTAAAGAGGAGCTAAACTTCAAAGTTCAGACAATAAGTTTTAATAGAAACAAATAGATTACTGCCCTGGTTATATCAAGACAGATCAAACGTGGCAAAATTGCTACAGAAATATTACAAGTGCAACTTCAAACTTTGTTAATGTACCTAATCATTACGAAGCGTTTTATTAGATAGCGCCCTGTATTCAGTCAAATGGAATTTTTAATTTGCAATGCGGTGCACAGAAAAGTCCAGGTTGTGTGAACAGGTGCAAGACTTCATTGTAAAAGAACTAAACTAGGAGAACTACACTTGCAGGCAGTTATGAGGAACATACTGTAAGTGTGACCAGCAAAGGCCGTCGGATGCCGCTTGCAGATTTAACTTGTACCTGGTTTGACTGTGACGTTGACGTATCCTTCTCCGTGAGCTCCATCTCCATCCACAGTCACTTCAAACTCGTACAAACCCACCGTCAGCTGCAGGAAACAGACAAAAGAAAGAATTATAATCCACTTTTCACTTCGACTTGTCTGTATTTAAATATAATGTGAATAAATATGCACCTTGCTGAGTTTGAGGGTCTCGCTGTGCTGCCCTTCCATTTCTCCGCTGTAATCTTTGGGATGAGTGATAAGGCGCCAGTCAAACACATAGTTCTTAGTTCCTGAAAAGAAAATATGACAATGAACATTAGTAGAAGTCTTCAAAGTAGTCATCTGGACAGTGTTTCCGAAGATCAAGACGTTTCGACTCTCATCCGAAAGTCATTTTCAATCTGATGATTCAGATCTGATGATTCAGATTGAAAATGACTTTCGGATGAGAGTCGAAACGTCTTGATCTTTGGAAACACTGTCCAGATGACTACTTTGAAGACTTCTACTATGGATCACTCCTGGATGAATGAGGGACTACACCGACAATAAACATTATTAAAGGGGACCAAAAATCAACTTTCCTAAATTTTAACTATGTCATAACAGATCAAATCAAATCAAGGCCACATGTATTTACAAGTAATACAATAGTTTTGTAAATGTTAAGAGTTGAATTGAAGAAATAACAAAGTACAACACACACAAAATAATGCTTATCATTAATAAGAAGTATATTTTGAATTGATTTGAGATCAATATTTCACAAAACCTAGAAGCTATTGACAAAAAAGTGTATATTTTTGGCTAGGTACTGTTTATTGAGGACAATGTACAATTACATGAAGCACAATGGCAGAGAATTCCAGTGTTGCAACGCACATTTTAAAAGCAGCAGGGAAAATAGAAACATGCAATCAAACAAGATAATAGAAATAAAATAGACTTAAAATATATATAAAAATACAATAGTTAAAAGACTCTTATTTACAATAAATTTTTGCTATGGCACAGTGCAGGATATGACAGAATAAATAGATAAAGTGGCATCAGTATATAGTATATAGTATTACGTACAATATATGACTATGATTGTGTACAACTGCAGCAGATGAACAGAATAAATAACCAGTAATAAATATGAGGTAGAAGTATGACTATGTTTATCTATCTGTAGTCCTAGGGAGGGGAGCACACTAGGCATGTTTTAATGGTAGGGGAAACCAGAATACCCAGAGGAAACCTATGCAGTCACAGGGAGAACATGGAAACTCCACAGAGAAAGGCCCCAGATCGCCCAGAAGTTGAACCCAGGACTCTCTTGCTATTAGGCCAAAACGCTAACAGCTGCACCATTGTGTCGCAATATTATTCAAAATGAACATTGCATAATGAATAAGATTTCATTGGTCGTACCCGATGCTTATCATTATTAAGAATATTTTGAATTGATATTGAGGAAACCAAGGAAGGTTTTTTTTTTTTAACGAACAATAATTTGTTGACGGTCCCAAAAACACTGCACTTTCACAACACTTTCAAAGAGCACATTAGGCCTTTTTCCCATGTAGGAACGTTTTACAGTTCCTTGTACTTTTATAAGTTAGTGTGACCATTTTGGCCACATTCACGCAGAGCAGTAACTATGGACCGGGGCTACACTTTAGGGACTTTTTTAGCTCGTGCTCTGGGGCAGGTACTTTCAGTCGGACCAGGAACCTTTTGGTGACACAAGCACATTTACAATACTTTGTTTAGAAACATTTTTACATCCATTCTTCGCTGCTGCTTCTGCTTTTTTTCCAGAGGGCCTAATAAGATATATTCAACCGTTGCTACAATATGAAAAATCAATGTATTAACAAAGAATGCAACTAATACAGCAATCGAGCATTTTCATCTGTTCCATCAACCAAAAAAACAATAAATACAATTGTTCTAAATTATTGAAAATTTTCTGCCAAAAGCTGACCTGCAGCAGTGTGAAATGATCCGGAAATCTGACAGAAATTGCTTCCTAAAAAATGCAAGATCTGTGCAACATTTTGAGGTCTTAAATTCAAACTTTTCTATTTAGGGCTTTTTGTTTGACTTTTTAAAACCCTGTATAAGAGGAGAGGTTTATCAGTTCTGCAGTTTCACAGAAAGTTATTGGACCTGTCTCTATTTCAAAGTAGTTTTAGAGCAAAGAACAAAATGTAAATTACTGATGTACATAAGTCATAGTTTTTTTGACAAAATACACAGATAAAAACAGTAAATCTCCTTTATAATGATGTTTACCTTCTGGAGGAGCTGGTACGGACGTAGGCATTGAGTTCGACTTCGTTTCGAGGTAAAGTGACCTCCACGCTCTCTCCCGCCGACACCACCAGGGAGCGCACTACAACAGCAAAATAGACACTTACACATGAGCTTTCATTTGAAAGATTTCTTTGTCGGTGCAGGGTTCATTGCTCAACTCCAACCTAAACTAATTACGTTTTAATTAGCTTTACACGCTGTACTGTAAAACGTGACTGCGCCCTGAGGTTCACCTTGGATCAAAATTGCCGCTTCATTAAAACACTGATCATACGAGTCTTTCAAGTCCACGCAGAGGTTACACTGAACTGGCTTTTCTGAATCTACTGTATGTTCCCTGCTCACTCACTCACCTACAGTAAACACAAAACAACAGCTGAGCAATGACCCATAAACATAAACAATCCTTATAAAACATGGCGCGTGAGATAAATGATTGTCATTGACATTGTCATTGGCATAGTGATAATAATAAAAATCTAAAAAGATACACAGCTACAAGGTGCAATCTGCTGAAGGGATGGGGAGAATTTTCTCTCCCTCTGATTTGTCTATCCCTCTTTCTTCTTATACTTTTCTCATCCCTTCTACTACTTTTATCTTGTATCAGGCCTCCCACTCATATCCCAAAAATATCTTCCAGGACATATTTAGGACAGGATTTTAGATAATTAAGGCATCTACATAAGCATGTTTAGATCATTTAGAAAGTCTATGGCAGCCCAATGCATAACATAGCCAGAAAGGTATAAAGCTATAAATGTGGACACCAAAAAGTGGAGGGTCTGGGGGTCCTCCTCAGAAAATTGACCCCCAAAAATGACATTTCCAGTATTCTGATGACACCACAAATTTTCCAAATATGTCACAAAATTAAGATACTGGAGGGACATATCTGTGCTGCAAATCGCAAGACTGATGTCTGTGAGGTGCTGTTGTGTGCCAATGATCATCAAGAGGCAATAGATAGGTCAGCCAATATGATAAAAATACTTTATGACTGTGTTTTGTCCTTGTTCATCAAAGTGGAGGTTTGGGAATTTGGTATCTGGTTTATCCAAGCTCTAGCTTAACCAAACTGCCGAATGAATTGTAATCAATTTAAAATAAGACTTACAAAGACATTTTTTAACAAGGTTTAAATGTTATTACTTAGTCTTTTAACCCTTTCCTTACCAGCCGCAGTGGGAGTGGCCCACAGCAGCAGGAAGGCGAGCTGTTTTCAGTGCTGCTCTTGTTTGTGTTTATTTCTTCTGAGTCTGAGACCGTGGAGTTGATCTGGTTCTGATCCTGGACTCTGGACTCCGAGGTCCCGTTGCCGGTCTGGTTCTGGTTCCTCTGGGTCTGGACTAAAGTGATGGTGCTCAGGGCGGGGAGCGTCGGACCGGCCGATGCACTGGCGGGAGTTTGCTGTGACAAAACAAATGAGAATATTGACTTTGTTAGTTGTGCTAGAAGGAAAGGCAGGAGAAGCAATGTGTCTAATGAGGCTAAACACTGGTGTCAGCATTGTAAAGGTGCAAACGAAAGAGAAAGGCTCTGTGCAGAAGGAAGATGTGTATTTTGTATTTTAACCTGACTCACTGTGCTGGGAGGTTCAAGTGGAGTAGCTCCAGGGCTTGTTGTTGGTCCAGATCTTCTTTTCTGTTCAAAGTGACCGGACCCTAAAAATATACAGTACATTAAATTAATTGTAACTGACTTATGATTACTATATGAGAACACAAACTAAGAATTTGACACATCAACATGTTGCAGTAAAAACGATCAATGGGCCTCATTCATGAAAGTGTACTCTTCCTTCTGAACAGCATTTACGCCAAATTCACCAAACTCCAGCTACGAACTTTAGTTACATACAAATGAAGAATGCATTAATGAAGCTACTTCCTTATATGGCAAAATGGGCCAGCCACAGGACTTCTGCAGAAGCAAAATGAGAGAGACAAACGAAAAAATTAGGAAGTACAACAGCAGGTCTCCCGACTATTGCAATTCAAAATTTCAGGTCTTTTAAATATCCAACTCACACAAGGGGGTTAAAACAGAGGCTCTGAGGCTGGGACAGGCTGCTGCAGGTCTTTAAAATTTAAAATGATGACTTTGTTGTTTATAAATTACTTTATATACAATAATTAGTAAAATACATAACCTACAATCATATAAAGGGATTTTTTGTTTATCAACACAGGCGATGCACGCGCATCCCGCCTGCAGAGAGACAAACGCTCATAGACACACACAGTGGAAAAAAGCTGAAAAGCTCCATTGTCAGTAACTACAAGAGTTTATCACTGTGTGAAAACAAAAATTATGCTGCTTAATCAACATTTGTGAATTAAATTGGGCCCTACCACCCATAAAAGTTACCCTTAGAAAACACTGTCTCAAGTTTCAGGAGACAGACATCTGTCAGACCAGTTCAAACTGATTAAAACAGCTGCTCTTGTCCTGTTTTGTTTCAAAGAGGTTTCCCCAGCTAAGCAGATGGAGAGCGGCTCTTTCTGCATAAAGCATGCGCAGTAGAGCAGAAAGTGACGTAGACCAAAAATCCCTCTGTAGGAATTACAACTTTTGACTGAATAATATAAGAAATACAATTCTGAAACAGCAGTTTTTTTGTTCTTGTGGGTTCTCCTGAGTGTTCTTAGGATTTGTTCTTACAGATGAACATTTTTAATTTTATGAATTTCAAAAATATTCGTAAGAAGTCCTGAATGAAGCCCACTAATATTAGCAGAACTGACACTACCTTAAACACAATGAACAAAACCACAGTGCAAATCTAGCAAAGCAAATAGATGAAGTGAAACAGCAGAGGGGAGGAAACTTTTCCTGTGGTGCACCTCATGGATCTCTTTATAACTACACCACCAAAAAAATATTTGTCAGTGTTTTTTTTTTTTTAAATAAAGTAAATCAAAAGCAGTTTCCATTTTTAGCCATCCTTCAGAATCGTACGTCTCCTTCGTTATCGCCGTCGTTATAACTCAGTGGTCGTACCTTGGAGAGCAGCTGCAGAAGTCCCAGAGACTCCTGATTGGGCTGCGGCAGGAAGCTGATGACACAACCCTGGGGCCGAGTGCAGGACAGGAGCACACAGCGCCCCCCAGGCTCCACACGGCACTGCAGCGAGGAGACATGCAGCAGGCCTCCCAGCAGGTGGCGCCGCCTCTGCCGTCGGCCTGAGGGATCCAGCCCAGACTCAGAATACTGCTCCAGTGAATGCCCAGGACGCCTCCAGTGACACGGCACAGGCTCGCCGACACTCCTGAGGGAAAAACAGGAATATATTCAGTTAAGAGCACACACATTTACTCTGATTTCTGTGTAGGGATGTCACGAGTTTTAATGTTACGATTATTGCAAGATTCAGCGATTATTCACAATTACACTTGTCAAGGCCAATCCTTCATTTTTCAAGGCCACTGAGGGTCGAGACCGAGACAAGATTAAGACTTTTATAGGTCAAGACAGCGATACATTGGAACCAAGGAAAAAACATCTTTGTAATTTACACAATTATCAGTGTCTACGTGATCTGATTGTGCAGTCCTTATTGCCAACTCTGCCTGGGACTGGTCACCACACTCCTGGTGCAAGTATAGCAGAACATAGTGGTAATGAAATGTGGTCTCAATGTCCTAGGCAAGACCAAGTCCAGGGCTGAATCCAAAATAAGACTGAGTCCAAGACAAGACAGTGCCCAAGCATCCTTGAGACCAAGACAAGACTGAATCCAAATGTGCTGGAGTTTGAGACGAGACCAAGACCTTAAAAGCGGTCTTGAGACCGGCCTTGATCTTAAGAATCTTAACACTACTACACTACTAATTATATTAAATAAAGCTTTGTGAATGTACAGGGGATTGAGAGGTCAAATTTAAAGCTTTTTTTAAGATCACAAACATATAATTTAAGACCTAAGTGGAGGGAGCTGTTCAAAAAACACCACACACATAAAGAAAGTACCAGTCAACACCAGGGTCACAGTCAAACATACAAGTGTCCTCTGATTACACAAGTCGTTCCTTCGCTGGTCTCAGTTTCCTCATTTACAAGTTTCACAGAAACAGGTACAAATGAATTCCTGCAGCTATTGTGCTTGCACAGTAAAGTCCAATACCAACAAAGAAACAGACACAGAACATAAGGATTGTGAGAGCAGAAGTTTCAGACAGGTCGAGTGACTGTTACAGCAGAAATGTGTTTGCAAGTCTCTGTAATGTTACATCATATTTTTGGGGCATTTGAAGCATGCATCAGCCAACTTTCCGCTGCCTCTCGGAGAAAATACAGCACTTGTAGTTTAGAATCCCTACACGACACCAGCTCTCCTGAGTAAACCTGGCACTTTCAGTATTTTTTTAATTTGATGGTGTAAAATTAGCCTGATGCATTTCACTTCGTGGAAACCATGTGGCATCACACCATTGAGGTCCGTTTGCTTCGCCATAGGCGGGGAATTTTTTGTCTTAACCAATCGCCGTCAGTGTTGGGTAAGTTACAGTAACATTTGTATACATTATATATTACTAGTTACAGGGAGAAAAATGTAATACCTTTGTATTACAATATTACTGTCTCAGAAAGTAACTGAGTTACACTACACTCACTACTGTGAGCTCATCACACATTTGTTAAGACATTGTACAACACTAATTCTGTTACATTTACTCTTGATTACTGGTTAATTCATGGAAATGTGACGTCACAACAGATTTTCCTCATTATACTTGATTAACCTTTAAATCAACAGACAGTAGTTTACTGGTGTTTTTGATCCTGAAGTTTCGCTTTCAATAGAATAATAAACCAATTAATTTATGTGCGAGTAACTTGAGTTACTCAGATTGTAACTGTAATATATTGTCAACATTTTTATAAGTAATAAGTTACACTATTTAGTCACTGAAAAGGGAAATATATTAAAGTAACTAGTTACTTTTGTAATGAGTCACTCCCAACACTAATCGCTGCTTTTTTTTGTATACTTGCTTTGCATTTCATGTTCGGAAGAGCGAGTGGCGGCGCGCAAAAGGTGCAGCAGCCCAGGGGCTCACTCCAAACGTAATTTCATTGTACTCTGTGACAATGACAAATAATCTTTCTGTTCTGTTCTTGGTTGTTTTGTAGTCCAGGAAGTAGTACACAAACATATGTGCCAGCGATCATTGTAGTTTCTGTGAGATAAACTTAGGAATGAAAAAGTACAAAATCAAGAGGCTAAAGGCGGAGAACATCAGTTTGGTTCTGGCCAACACACTGCTTCATCTTTGTTCACTGATTGGCAGATTATACTTCCTGCTTTTTGTAAACCGTTTGTAGTTCTACGATACCTGACCCAGCAGCTGAAGTTAAATAATTTGCAGAAGAGAGCTGTAGAGATATAACTACCGCTCAAGTTGCTTAGTTCTGCAAGAATTAGTCGTACATGAATTTATTTTGTCAACTAAAACCCTTGCACACGTGCTGAGGTAAACAAAGCCTCGATCATTTGTCTGTAAAATGTCAAAATACAAGCTTCATTTTGCGGCTTCATTAAACTAGATGTTACAAAATGTTAATATCAGTATCAGGCTTTGAGCGCAGATAATATAAACTTGTCACTCCTGTAAAGAAAGGTTTGTGATTAGTGCAAATATTGAGCCTAAATGACATCTTTCCCTCTTTACATGGTAATTATTCTGACAGGCCCATTGTCCGTGTTTTCTGCTGCTCTAATGTGGAACTGAACACGGCTCTTTCCAGGATCTGTCAGTGTCTGCATAAACAATCAGGCTCAGTTTTCTCTCCTCTTTGTCGGCTGTGAAACGAAGCACCAGACTACGGCTCCAAAAAAAAACTACTTAGACAAAGATTGGACTGCGACTGCAACGGAGAAGGAAGTAAAAAACCAACAGGAGTCTAAACGCTCGAACAAAACGTCAAAAAACAAGATGTGGAGTTACATTTTCTTTATTTTTTAAAAAAGACTAATTACAACCCAAAGTACAGACAGTAAACTCCACCAAAAAGTCGAAAATGATGTGTAGAGTATCACAGTGTAAGTGTCAAAAATGCATGAGTGAAAGAACATTTTCTCCTGCAAGTGCTAAAACCAACTACAATGTGAAAAATCAACTATAGTTTGTTAATAAATATATACAACTACAACTCTGGATATTGAGCTTGAGACAATCTAGTAAATATTAGTATTACAAAAGCAGATAAACACAGGAACACAGAGGATTCTCTCACGTTTCTCACTGACACAGATGAACTCAATACATTTTTGCCTTTGAAGTGACACCGGTGTAACTTTCTGGTGGTGAAAAGTCAAATGCATAATCTCATTTAAATAAATGGTAAATGGTAATGATATCTATTTAAATAGAGCTTCTCCACCTTCAAGGCACTCAAGCACTTTACAATGAATGATCCACTCACCCAGTGTACGCAGACACTGAGGTGTGGGTTAAGTGTCTTGCCCAAGGAACAACGCACTCCACTTTTGTCATCTCATAGTGGCACCTGGTGTTCCTGCGGTCTCCATCCAAGTACTAACAGGCCCAAATTCTTAGCTTCTGAGATCTGACGAGATCAGGCTTCGACAAGCAGGTTTGGCCAACTAAAACATTTGTTTTAAGGCATTCTTCATCGATATACACGGTCTAATGTCTACTGTGGATATATAGCTACAGGAGTAAGATTTCCATGGAAACAAGCAAAGGAGGCCAACTCTGAGACAAAAGTGAATGTTAGGGATTTGTAAACTGCTTCGAGTAAAAACCTACTGTATGTTTTAATCATGTTTACATGGGTTTCTTTAAGTTTTTTAGTCCAGTTGAAATCTTTGTTGTGTGGTGGTAGCAGACGAATTGCTAATTTTGTAATTTTTGTAATATTGTAATTTTGATGCATTTTCCTGCCTTGTAAAGCACTGTGAATTGCTTTGTGTATGAATTGTGCTATACAAATAAATTTGCCTTGCTAAGCTTTTTACTGTCACGGTTCAGTAAAACAAACACTTAGCGGACAAAATTCAGACTAAAAGCTCACATTTTATCAGGTGTTCTTTATATAATTTTGCCTTCATTTTGCCTTATAACTACTTAATAAATATATTTACTCCCACTTGAATATTGTTACCAATTTAGTCCTAGCATATATAGTAAATACTGATTAGTAAATATAAGTTATAACTCATACTTTAATTCAAATTGCCAGAAACACATACTGTATTATCCAGGAAAGTTGTCTCAGGTATTGTCAGCTATATCATTATTGAAATGTTCTCTTTAGTATCATAAGCAAATTTTAGGTCATAATTGCCGTGTCCCAGTGGCAATAAAGCAGATCTCAGTGAGAAATAATCTTATTTTATGTTGAATTGTGTGTCTCCCTCGATGAGACCTACGTTCTCACTAACAGCCCCAATTGGATTTGTATATTGACATAAATTCACAACACTCAACGACACTCAAAGACTCCAGAAAACAGACCACACCAGACTTCACTAAACTGCATTTACCTGCCTCTGTTCTGGTTTATTGTTCATGTCCGGGTCGTAAAATCCTTGTAAACCTTCAGCAGGTCTTCTTATAAAAGTGAGTCAGTGTTTTGAACCAACAGGACATGAGATAAAGCTGACGAAAAGTGCAAAGAGAGGAAACAGGATGCAATGATCTTATCTCTGTTAAAGGAGACCTACTACTGTATCTAAAACTTTCAGAATATTATAACAGTGACTCTCATCATTAGTTTACTATATATTTGGATTGGTTCAGACATGTTTGAGTAATCTTGTTTTGTCCTGCAGCTGATGCTCCAGAGCTCAGAAAAGTCCTGTTTTCACCCACCACCTATCCCCGCCCACTTGTCTATGTTAAAGTGAGGTGAAAAATCAACTTTCCCAGTCAACAGAAATAGATAAAATAATCCCTTAATGTCAACAAATAAAGTAGCTGCTTAGTAATGAAAATATAAAGAAGGATTGGTCATTTTATGGCAATACAAGACATTTAGGCTAGAAAAAAAAACAAACTTTCATTGAAGTTTGTTTGTTTGTTGTTTGTTTGTTTTGGTCAAAAAATTACACATTGTACTTTAACTTGTAAGATTAAAATATATGTAGAGTCATAGCATAAACATGTAAAAATCTTTAAATCAAAACTCCTATCACAACCCTTTTTGCTTGAACTATGCAAACATCAACATGAACATACACAGGAAAAGTAATAAGAAACTGTATCAAAAGAAATTAATCCAATGATTTGTTCAGGTAACTCATTCCTTTTGCTGCTTTTATTGAAATCCTTATAATCTAGCTGACCCTCTACAAGTTCAGGAGGCGTAGATTTTCGTAAGAGATGTTTTGTGTTTTCTCTCCTTCTGTCTGTGCATCACTGTGACTCTATTAGGTCTGTTTGTCAGGAGCATCATGGTGATGTTCAGCTGCTGCAGTAGCGAGGACCTTTACAACAGAAGCATCTGGTGCATCTACACCTCTTAAAATGTCAAACATTGCCTCATCATCTGTAAATAAATGTAACACTTTGTGCTTGTAGTCAAAGTGCAAGTTTTTTTTCGCGCAACACACCTGCTCCTTAAATGATGTGAAAAGCACCTTTACAAGACTACAGAACATGGCCAACTTAAACTTTTACAATGCTGTATCAGTGTAACAGCTCCTGTGACCTTTATAAACCTGATTTAATTCTCTGGCATTTCATCAATATTGTTGTCGTTGTTTAACTTTTAGAACCGCGCACATGAAAAAAAAAACACACTCAAGCTCAATCACGTGACTGACTTTTGGTCACATAAAAAAAATAAACTAGCAAAATAAATGCATTTTAATCAAATTTTTCCAACTTTAAATTATTCCAGGCATCTATTTTATGTAACTGTGGGATTGTGAGTTGTTACTATGGCTGAGTAATATCATCGTGATATTAATGTGGAAAAGTTGAAATTGAGAATATCGTGATATAATTGCAATTTCCCTCTGAAACTTACTAGATTGTGCCATGACATTTGTAATAAACTTTTATCTGACCTTTAAAAAATACACTAAATGTTAATATTTCTGTCGTCAGCGGGGTATAACTTTGTAGAAGAACCTGAAAAATATCTACAATTGCTACAATAACCCAAAACACGTAATTACATTTATAAACGCCAGCTTTAGCTGTATCGTCAATATCGTTATCGCAAATGTGCTTTTTATATCGTGATAATAATTTTAGGCCATATTGCTCTACCCTATTGGTTACATGGTTATTTTTATTTCTAGCACTAGATGGGAAACTTGACACTAAATGAAAAAACAAAAAAGCTAAAAAAACAAGCAGTGACAAGCACTAGAATTTTAAGTTTATGAGACACTACTTGCCATTCGTTTCCATCAAATTGTGATTTCAATTTGACTGCGATTCATCTTACAGTCTAATGTTTGTTGTATAAATGTCACAACTGTCAATAAAGACTGGATCTGTCTGCAATAATTTTAAAAAGATGAGTTAAACGTGTAAACCCTCACACGTTTTCATCAGCGTCATGGGAGAAACCGCAGCTGCGAACAGTCACTTGTTGACCTTGTGCAACAGAATCAAACGTCACAGAGGAAAATCGATTAAACATTAAAAAGCTGCTCTGGGCTGGACAGGACCTGAGAACCTGATCGAGCGGAGACTGTATCAGTGAAACAAACTGCTGCTTCTGCCCTCAAATGACCCGACTGCGGAGTGAACCTGTGAAACTGGACCTTAAATAAACAAACATCACACTGACGAACTGTCCAGAGATCAAAAACTAAACACAACATACAGCTGCTGGTTTATTTTGACTCTGCAAAACAAAGTGTATTTAAATATGCACAACTACTTCCATTCTGTCATCCTTCATTAATTTCAATTTTTACTGTTACAGACTGAAAGACATGTGCAATAGCAAAGAATCTAAATCATCTTGGAGCCAATTAGATTAGATTTGATCATAATTCATGTAGACCTGAGCCCTGTACTACAAAGCTAGATTTGGGGTTTAGCGAGGTAAGTTCTGGGTTAAACCTGGTCTGGTCCTACGAACCCGGATCACTTCCTATCGAGGCAGGTCTTTATGGCAGCATGCAGCAAACTCATAACCTGCTCCAGACCAGGTTAAGTTTACAAACAAGTTAAAAAGCCAAGGCGCTGGCCAATCAGAGACGAGAATTTAGGCGTTTGTGAAGAGAGAGAGAGAGAGCAGCAGAGAAATGAGGAAATGCGAAAGTCACAGCGTATTCATTTATATCAACTTATTAACTTAAGAATCACTTTTTGGGGCTTTTGTCCAAGACTTGGCTGCTTGTAGCTCTGAAAATCTGTTTAATCTCTGGTTTTGCTAAAGCAGGAAATAAGTTGTTTTGTGTAAAAAATGTAACGATTGACAACAGTACAGTTTTAGCTAGAATTCTAAATAAAACAGAAGAACTTTAACCTCAAACTACACTTGCACGACTGGGTAAAGTCAGGCTAACATTAGACACAAATAAACAATATTTTAACGATGATAAATCCTCAAACTTTTAACGCGGGGATTAAGAGTTTTCAATTCTTTGCCTCCGGCTAGAGCTGTGACGTCACCGTGACGTAGCCTGAAAAGATTACTTTTGTATATTTTTTAAGATGTTTCTTGGCAAATTAAGTGTATTTTTAGCACAACTAATTCAAGTCCAGTCACAACTATGTTTAAATGCAGGTTGCTGATGTGGTGTTATGTCAGAAAAGTAAACAGAAAGCTTAAAAAAGACAATCAACCAAACCAGATGGCCATAGCATCACGTTAGCATTGTTAGATATATTTACATATTTGAACCGTTGGACCACTTTATTCATCTCCAGGTCTTCGTATCTGTATTGACACAATCTATTTCCTTAAGTCCACATTTGCTGTTGTAGTTGTTGAGCAGTGAGTGATAAAACTGTTGTTCTGATCCACTCTCAATGTTAACTTTACCCCACAGAGGTCCATTAGTGGGCGTGGCCTCTGATGTCGACTGTATCTATCGGGATTTCTTTTTTACGGCTTCATCTAATGATAAACTCCAAAAAAAGCAAAATTTCAGGCTTGTTGCCATTAGTTACCACTGTTTCTTCACTTCTCCAGTTTCTTCACTTGTGTGTCTGCAACAAATTAGTCCCATGGTGCAGGAGCTTCATAACACTAACACGCTTAATAATGCCTCTGAATATTTACACTTAACTACAAAACTTAGCCCTTTTGTTCTCTGTCATTTCTCCAAAGCCACACAAACACGCACATACATCACATTACATTACATTACATCAAAGAGTTCTATTGTGTGACTCCAGCATCACAGCAGCAGCAGCAAAAACCAAATAACAAAACTGTAAATACAAACAGAGAGACAGATCCTCCCTGAGCAATCAAAGGTGTGACCAGAAGAAACCCAAGATAAGAGAAGAGGAGGCGTTTAATGTAAATATGTAAAGCAGACAGGCTGGTTCAGTTTAAGACACAAAACACAACCTGTGTCTTCTGCTGCTCTCAAACTAAAGAACTGCACGATCTCTTTCTCCACAGACAGACAATCTTAGCTCTTCCTCTTCTGCTCTGTGACTGGGACAAGATCACACTCGCAGATCAAATGCCAGGCACTTCACCTTACATCACTCCACAAAATTAAATTAATGAAATAGACTTGCGTATTATAAAAACCTTGGCTAGTCATAGGGATGGGCAATATCGTGATAAAAATCGAATCGTGAGCTCACTGTTGTGACATTCTGCTTTTCAAATTGTGACTTCCCATTTCTCTATTTCATGCATCTGTTTGTTAAAATACAGACAAATATTTCCAACATACTTTTCTTAGCTTCAGAGTTGCCAAGTTTGTTTCTTTATAATGAATTTGTCCGTCTGTTTTTAAAATTCTTATGAATCTTGAAGCTTGTGTTGAGTCTTTTGTGCTGCAGCTTCAATTGACCTGTCGCCGAGCTCCGCCCCAAAACGGCTATTGTCCAATCAAACATCGTAGCAACCGTTGCTATGTAAATATGGTCCGTCAAATATTGAGCTCCAAGCAAGATGATGAAGAGGTGCGCCTATGGTTTATGTAAATCGGACTGCAGATACCCCGAAATATTGACCGGAGGAGTTGTGTTCTTTCCATTTCCAAAACCGAAAACAACTGGAGCAGTGCCTACAATGGATTAAACAGTGCGGGCGGCTCGGGGCAGCTCATCTACCAGCTATAAATATTGAACAAATGTCTACTCAAAGGTAAAACTAATGTTTAACTATAGCTGTGACCTAGTGTGTTGTTAGATCTAGAGGCAAGAACACAAACTAGACCGGAGTTATACCACGACGAGGATATAAATGCAGAAGTTACACTCTAAGCTGCTAAGTTTAGCGAGCCTCTTAGCTTTAGCCAGCACTAGTAGGTTTAGCTCGCTAACATAGCCTCGTAAATGAACAATATTCTTGCAATAGAGAAAAATAGACCTTAACATATGAAAGCGAACTTACCCGGCAGTGCAAGAGCAGGACAAGGCTGTGCTTGTTGCATTTGAGGTGACGTTAAAGATCATGGGTTTCTCTAATTTAGCTTGAGACGAGTTATGTCCCCTCCGTTGCGTATTTTAATGTTTTGAATAAATCCCTCAGCTGCATAGTGAACCCTGTTGCCTCGATCTAGAAGTTATCGCGGAAAAATTGCTTTTAAAAAGTCACTAGCGCGAACAGCTCTACTTCTTTTTGTCATTGAAGTCTATGGCACGCTGTCATATTTGACGGACGTAGCAACAGTAACGAAGGGGGGCGGGGCTCGGCGAAAGGTCAATTCAAGTTCCAGGTGAATTTTAGCAAATATTCAGGTTTGATTTACAAAAATATATCTATTTATGAATGAAACATGGATTTTAGCATCATTTCAAAAGCTGTCTTTGGATTTTTTTTCAAAGGCTTTGTCACGTTTTTCTCTGAAAATCAGCCAACACTGGTCGGTGTTTGTTCTTCTGAGTGAGTGACAGCTGGATTTAACCAAGTAAAACAGTAAAGTAGGAACTTTCAGAAAAAAGCAGGTGATTGTATTTAAGACAATAAGACAAGACTCTACAAGAATTGTGATAAAATTGAAATCCTGATCTGTCTCCAGGAAAATTGTGATAATCATTTTTTGCCACATCGCCCAGCCCTGACTATTCATAATGTTTATAAGACATTTTGTAACCACTGAAATGTTTTAATAACATGCAAGTATAAAGACATGAATGATGATTAACCACAAGCTCATAATATTATCAGAAGTTCGAGCATATTACAACCAAACCAGTGAAAAAAGCTGTGAAAGATCATGCTGTAGTAGTTTTACCTGAGGAAGGAGCCAGGAGCCAGAGGTAGATCAGGAGAACCAGAGGAAGACTCCAGCTCAGCAGCTTCTGTTGTGCATAGGACATTTTGCACAGAGACCTGAGGGACACAATACACATGAGACAGATCAATTTAAATCAGTTTAGATCAGTTTAGATCAAAGGTGCAGAAGGAGGTGACGGTTACTGATCTTTAATTAACCTGAAATGTCTTGCTATAAACAGAATCTCTGTTTCAAGAGACTCCTGAGGGAAAAGTCTATTGTATAGAGCCGGGGTCTCCAACCTTTTTCGCCAGGAAAGCTACTACTACTTTTAGCTACTACTGTTAGCGATGACCAAAAATTTTAGTTAACTGTGGCATAGTTAAGCAGCCTATATGCAAATTTTGCCCATATCCATTTAGAAGTGGACACATTTAGGCATCTAAAGATACATTTACAGTAGAAATAGGCATGTAGCTACTTAGAAGGTAGTGGCAAGCTACTTGTAGCTACAAGTTGGAGACACCTGGTATAGAGGGATTTTCGGACGACGTCACTTTCCGCACTACTGCTCATGCTCCATGCAGAAAGACCCGCTCTCTGTCTGCTTAGCTGGGGAAACTTCTTTGAATAAAACAACAAAACGGGACGAGAGCAGCTGTTTAGATCGTCTGTCTCCTGAAGCTTGAGACAGTGTTTTTCTTGCAGTTTTTTCACCTGAATGTAACTTTTAAGGGTCGTAGGCACGAATTTCATTCATAAATGTTGAATTAGCATAATAGAGATAAACTCTTGTAGTTACAGACAACTTGTTTCCACTGTTTGTGTCTAAGAGCGACGGCTCTTTCTGCAGAATCGCCCGTGTTGATAAACAAAAAATCCCTCTATGTTTTTTAGGGATTGATATATGCATTTTAAACCCGTAGCAAAAGATCACAAAATTTTGCCCTATTTGCACAGCATAAAATTTAAAGCAACTTACTTAATATTGAGGGAAAAACAACTCCAATGTCCCTCAACTTAGGCACTAAAATATTATTTAAAACTGACATTTTCCAAGTGTAGGTGTAGTAATCTCTTTGTTTCCTGCTTTAAGCACTTTAAATAACTTTTGTATGAATTCTACAACACATATAAACTTGTCTTTTTGTCTATTTGAAAGTTTACATCACATTTAATCACATTTAATCTTTATAGTAAATTACCTTTTGTGTTGTTTTTCTTTACTTGACAATATACTCGATATTATTTTTTTGCTAATCTTGAAACTAACTCTCACAATATTATCTAAAATTCAATATATCATCGTATATCATGTTAAATATTCATGTTAAAACTAAAGCGTGAGCAAAACTGTGCAGCCGTTTACCTGACTCTGGTCAAAGGAAGAAACAAAGTGGAAGAACCAGGGACTTAAGTCGGCGACGAGTGAAACAGATCCAACATGGCCGACGCTGGAGGCTGACGCGGCTCAAGACCTCAAAACCACCTGCGCAAAAACAGAAAGAGAATATTAAAACCTTTATTCAGATTTCACTTTCGCTAACAATAGTTCCTGAGTTTAAAATACTGACAGAAGGAAGAAGAAAGAGAAGAATCAAACCACAAACATTTGTATATTGTGGGCAGGAAGTCGGTCAAAACCACAAAAAGCAGAAGCAAGTCGTGAATTTGCTTTTTTGTTCGTCGCTACTAAAGAAAATAGACTAATCCAGCGCTTCTTATTAAAGTGAGAAATGTCAGTTCAAGTAATTATTATGAATTATTTATGGTTCCTTCTTATTATAGTGTAAAAGTGTGAGCTAATGCAAGTCATTTCCCTCACAGATCGATTTAGTTTGTCCAAGTCAGCTGCCTGTGTTTTATCTCAGTGGACTTTAAACACTTTCATATTTTACAGATAATAGTCCAAAATAGACGAGAAGGAAGCCTGGATCGAACAATTCTGCAGAAATATCTTGTAGTATAATGTTTTTCAGTCAAAACAGAGAGCACATTTGATCTCATAACTCTGAATGCAAACAAGATAGATACAAGCTTGCCTTTACTATATTTATCCGTGACATTTGTGTGTTTTATATTGCAGTTTTACAAATGCAGAACAGAGTCAGGTGTAAATATAATGAGTTAAATGAAGCAAGCACATTTAGGGTTGTAGCTTAAACAGAACATAACATAGACTTTAACAATAAATATGTGAGGATTTGACATTGTAATGTCAACACAAACACTGCCAAGTCATTCAGATAAACACATTTACTGTTGACTCATCTGGTTTAAAAAGAGTCATTCCAATTCACAACCATCAAAGTATTTTAACATATTTTAACTTAATACTACAGTGGGTAAAGAACAGCAAGTTGTGTTCACTTTCTAGAATGTGATTTTCTCATTAAAGACCATAGCAGAAATCATCTGGATAAAGTTTTGGATTAGGATCATTGGATGAAAGTCAAAAACGTCTCCAGCTTCAAAAATTCCATTAATAACTTTGAAGTCTTTTTCCAGAGGTGGGATCAAGTCTCAAGTCTTTGGCTTCAAGTCCAAGTTGGGTCCAAGTCCTCTGCTTTTGGTTTCAAGTCATTTCAAGTCTTTATAGAGGGAGTTTTTGTTTATCAACACTGGCGATGCGCGCGCACCGTGTCTCCAGAAAGAGCCGCCGTTCACAAACAGTGGAAACAAGTCGAAAAGGCTCTGTTGTCAGCCAACTACATGATTTTATTACTGTGAGAACACAAAAGTTCTGCTGCTAAATCAACATTTGTGAATGAAATTTAACCCTACAACCCTTAAAAGTTACATTCAGGTGAAAAAACTACGAGAAAAACATTGTTTTCAGGAGACACACGTCTGTCAGACCGGTTCAGACCTGATGCAATCAGCTGCTCTCGTCCCGTTTTTTTGTCTTAATCAAAGAAGTTTCCCCATGTAAGCAGATGGAGAGCATCTCTTACTGCATGCGTAGTAGAGCAAAAAGTGACGTCAACCGAAGATCCCTCTATATTGTAATGTATTACATTGCATAATGTGTTACAGTATAAATATAGACGTAAGCCCAATAGAGTTTTGTGAATATAACTCAGAAGAACCTACTGCATATTTTAAAATATGGCCCTCAATCAACTTTGACTCCGATCGATTTGAGTCTGACACCCCTGGATTACACCAACAAAAAGTCAGAGTTTCTCTTGCCTGAGCAGCCAGTCTCTACAGGCTTTACAAAGATGTTAAGGTTTGGTCTTAAACCGCCGAGTTTCAATTTCGAGGACAGAGTTTGTAAGAACTGAGTCAACCAATCACAGAAACACGTAGATGACACCAAAACAGCGACATGCGAACCCTGATGTTATCATATTTAACTTTCTTTTTCAGTATGAAGGCTCTCAAAGCAGTTTGTTGCTCAGGTTTTAAAGATCTGATTGTTCAAAACTGAAGCAAGAGCCAAAGAAAATAATCTATCTGTATCTATTCTGTATTCAAACAGAATGTAGTAAGGTCTGGCCGGGCAGGTGAGGGTTTCTCAGAAGAGATGTTGTCAGGTTGGTGCTCAGAAGAATGAATCAAAAATACAGACACTGTTTGTGACCAACATGGAAACTTAGAAAGATATTTAACAAGATAAAAATGTTACTTTGTTCGGCAAATATCGGTTAATGTCCAGAGCAGAAAGTCAAATTCCAGACATCAAAACTGAAACTGAGTCCAATAATCTGTGAAAGTATAATATGAGATTTTGACTTGACACTAACCTGTTTGCTCATCATCTGCATTCCTCCGCTCTCACGTCGCTTTGTCGCCTCCAAAACTCTTCACAATCATCTCTCAAATGTCAAAACTCCACAAAATGCAAATCCAATACGTCACCGGAGAATCCACTAATGTTTTTCTTTAAGCTCGCAGGTGATTCTTCGGCTCGAGCAGGTAACAGCAGCAGCAGGTGGACCAGAACAAACGGATCTTTATGCTCGACTGAATGGAGGTTTATCCCTGGAGACGATTTCTATTCAGAGCCATTCACTTTATCACCAGAATCACATCTTCTTCTTCTTCTTAATCTTGTCTGAGTTGGGTTTTCTTGTAAATTGTTTTCCAGAGCTGGGCCAAGAGTCGAAGATGAGACAATCTATTCTGTGAAGAAAAATAAGGAAATTATTACAGAAAAAGCATGTGACAGACAGATTATCACAGTCATTTTAACTTAGATTGATGTGACAGTCTTTGTGGTAAATATTTATTATAGTTGATAGCAGATAAGTAGCAAATTATGAAGAAATTGACAAATAAAAGCTGAAAAATAAAAGTAAACAGATCTAATTGTTTCGTTTATGCACACCAGATCCTATTTTTAAAAGAACAATTCAAGAAAGTGCACACACAGCAAAACTTTTTTTAATCTAAAGAAGGGTGGTGCCCAAAGTTTTTCTCTCTGCGGGCCAAAAAGAATGTTATTTTTCATCGAAGGGCCAAAAAAATGATTTTTCAAAGTGCAGAGGGCCAATTCTAATCTCATATTGCATCTATAAAGTGTATTTGCCATAAGAGAGTGAATAGAGTGTTTTTATTAGGCCTTATCCCACTGTAGGAACCTTTTTCAGTTCCTTGTACTTTTTTAAGTTCCAGTCCACATTTTGGGAGCGTTCACACAGAGCAGGAACTATGGACTAGGGCTACAATCTAGGGACTTCTTTAGCTCCTGCTCTGGGGCAGGTACTTTCCAGTCAGACCAGGAACCTTTTGGTCACACAAACACATTTACAATGTTAACTTTGTTGGAAACATGTTTTAACTTCTCACATTTAGATACACTTTTCTTATCCATAAGAATTTTTTTTTAAAGCAGTAACTCCCAAAATATATTTATTTGATTTGCAAATAGTAGCCTAACTATTACTAAATTGCACAGTGAATACCGGTGATTGTATTTTATTGTTAATTTTCGTGTTTTTAGGTTTGGTAAATCATAATTTTTTGTAAGATAAGTTTTGTTTCCCTAACATCACTGAAATATTTATTTAAATGTTCCAGACTGAACAGATTTTAATGTTAAAGCCAGTTAGACGCACTTTCAGGAACTGTTGCTGTGTGAACACAAACGTGAGGACAGGGTAGTTCTTCTGACTAAACAGGGGCTAATGGAATGTGGGGACTAGTTCTTGGTACTTTCATGTGGGAAAACGCCTATTGTCATGTCTTAGCAGAATAAAACTGCTTTGGTGTACAATATTTTCAATTTAAACTGTAATCTATCAGACAAACATTTTTCTAATTTTGACTAAGTTTGGTGTGATAGTCTTTGTGGTAAATATTTATCATAGTTTTATAACATTTAAGTTGTAATTCATGAAGAAAACTAAAGTTACAGGAAGTAATTGTAGTTCTAAAACAGAATCCCTCCACATGTGTCGTCAAAAGGTGCCCAAATGCAAAGACCATTGCATTTACACAAAACTGACGCCGTTTTCTGGACTTTATGCAATCATTTGACACAATTAAAGTGTTACAAGTTATAATCACTTGTCACATTGTCACTTTGGTGTTATTTATGTTGATTTTGGTCCAGATTTACAATGTGGTTGCTAGGTAACATGTGTGGATTCCCCTTTACAATAATGAACTTCACCAAAACATCCATATTGGGTAAAAATAAGCTAAATGTTTAGTAAAATCCTAATCCTGTTTAACTAAAAATGTGGTCTAACCTGTCATTCACACTTTAACAAATCTCAGCACCTCTTCGAGGGACAAAGTAAACTGCTTGGAGGGCCGAGTTTGACCCCCAGGCCCCACATTAGACACACCTGATCTAGAGTCTGTTCTCGTTCTCTCTCTCTCGTTCTCTCGTTCTCTCGTTCTCTCGTTCTCTCTCGTTCTCTCTCTCGTTCTCTCTCTCGTTCTCTCTCTCTCTCTCTCTCTCTCTCTCTCTCTCTCTCTCTCTCTCTCTCTCTCTCTCTCTCTCTCTCTCTCTCTCTCTCTCTCTCTCTCTCTCTCTCTCTCTCTCTCTCTCTCTCTCTCTCTCTTTCTCTTTACATACTTAAAGTAGACAGAGATAAAACAGGTCTTACTGTTTCTCTCCAAAGCTAATTTAATCATCTGATCACTGTGAGTGCGACTCCCCCGCGCAGATGGCCGTCCAAACTACTGCCTGATCAAATATCGGCCAAAGTAAAGCGGTCACCTGAGGAAAAATAAAGATCTAGTGATTTTGGGGGCCAATATTTGGATTTTCTTTTTCGCATATCGCCCATATCAGCTTGCCTAGAAATTCGAAATGATATATTTATACAATATTAAAAATATATCGTCTGGTTAACGTGTCCGTCTTTCGGATTTCTATGGCTGTGATTCACAGATTAATTAGCCAATCAGAGACACGCATCTTCTGTCATGTAAAAACCAACATGGCTGCTCCCGACGTTACAAAATACATGAAAAAAACATATCACGTGGACCTGAAAAACATGGCGGATTTCTGCAGAATCAATGAGCGAAGCAAAAAAACGATTTTAATGTGAGATGAGTGAAGTTAGATTTTGGTCTAAATGACAGACGACCAATCAGCTTCTTTGTTTCATCTGCGTCACAAAAATAAACTAATCTGATTGGCTGGTACGATGTAGATTTGATCTGAAACGCAGGCGGAGGGCGTGGTGACCAGACCCACTCTTCAGTTTGCTGAAGCGTGAGTTCTGGATCCCAGGCAGCATATCAGCTATCGGCCTCGTTCTGGCCGATATTTGATCAGGAAGTTGTTTGAACAGAGCCTCATTCACAGTGATCAGCTGAGCTCAGTTTAGTTTTGAAGAGAAAGGGTAAGACTTGTTTAAAGTTGGGGTTAGTTATAAATTACAATTAGACTAAAAAGTCTATGATAAATGTAGCATTTTGTGAAATAATGAGACCACTGAGTTCTGTCTGAACTGAATAATAAACCATTTTAGTCCTAAACAAGAGCTGAATGCTGCGCTCTGATTGGCTGTTCTTGAGTGTTTCTCTCCAGTTTCACTTTGTTGTTTGTAAAAAGAAGTTTATAAGCCATAATTACATAAATACATGTCGTTATTAACCACATGTTGAAGGATTTATGAGAGGAAGTTGTCAGATTTAAAACCTAAATGTGTTTGCAGTGTGAAAATCAGCTGCCACACCTTTATCTCTCTCTGTTCCTCAGTCTGCAGCTTTGATTTGATCATTGACATGTTAAAGTAAAGATTTACTCTTGTCTCTGACTGCAGCACAAGCTCTTTAAAAGTGCTGGTTAGTTTATCATTATGAACTCATCATGTGCTGCTTTAATACAGAGATCGTGGCTGCACTGGTGATAAAAACACTGTTCGTTGAGCACTTTCTTGAATTACTCTCTCTGTTCTGTGATCAGAACAGAGAGAGTAAATAGACAAAATATTAGCTTAGATCAGGCCAATTTTTCAGCAGGCTAAAGTCTGAGGGCCAGACTACTAGAAAACTATAAACGTGTTTTACATTCATTATTCACAATTGGAAATGGTACTATTCACTAACTATCTGTTTTCATTGGATTTAATAAAATACAACAATAAAACCTTAAAAGTAACCAGATAAACAACAGGAACATTTTTCATTGACAGATTTTAGGATCAGTCACAGTTCAACTTTTTACCTTTCTGTTCTTAAATAAAATGATTTAGATTTTGTTTTCTTAAATCTCCAACTGCCATTGGCATAAAACAACAACAACAACAACAATAGCAACAATAGCAACAACATTATACTGTATTTAAAATTTGTGCAACAAACAACAAAGCACATCTTGTTGCCGATGCCCAAACAGAATTTAGCAAATAATACATATTTTTCTCTAATGAAAAATAAAAACTACACAGACTGGGTAAGGTCTGTTTTATCAAGCTGGGCCAAAACATACGTCTTAGTGGACCGCGATTGGCCCCCGGGCCGCCATCTGAATAGCCCTGGTTTAGATTGAACATGTTTTAGTTTATTCTGTCTCATCCCTCATGAGGTGCAAGGTGTTTAGAGCTCTGGCTTCCCAATAAGGAGGTTGTGGGTTGGACGACCATATCAGCGTCTGATCTCTCTAGGTCACATGTGTCAAACTCAAGGCACGGGGGCCAGATGCGGCCCTCCACCTCATTTCATCCGGCCCTCAAGTTCTTTTTAAGGTTTACTTCAATCTTATATTAGCACCAGGATTAATCTTTGGTCTCACTCTCAACCTAATGAAGTTATTTGTCTGAAACTTAAAAAGTAGCTATTTTTCAGACTAATGCAGATGTATATTCAGAAACTGTCACTTCAATAAAAATAGGCCTACAAAAATCAAACATAGAGGGATTTTAGTTTATTTATTTATTTAGTTTACTTTAGTTACAACCGGCCCTTCAAGGACAACCATGATGCCAATGTGGCCCTTTGTCAAAATGAGTTTAACACCCCTGTTCTAGGTGGAGTTTGCATGTTCTCCCCGTGTCACCGTGGGTTTATACCAGGTACTCCGGGTACTTTCTCCGGGTTTCCTCCCACCTCCAAAAACATGCATGTTTAGGTTAATTGGGCATCACTGTAAATTTCCCCTGTGAATGAATGAAAGAGAGAATGTCTGTCTAACCCTGCGACGAGTTGGCCACTGTCCAGCGTGTTCCCCGCCTAAGGCCCAAAGTCACTGGGGTAGGCTCTAATCACCCGCGACCCTTAACGGGAACAAGTGGTTGAAAATGAATGAATGAATGTCTCATCCCAGTTCTACTAAAATAAGAAAAATGGCCTTGAAAACTGGCCATTGATATCAGCATCGGCCAAAGAAAAACCCATATCTGTCTTTACACATTTCTAGTGTTGTTTTGGAGTAATTACTGTTTCGTCTGAGTCATAAATCCTCTTCTACTCATAAACTTGCTTGAGGGTTTGTTTGCAGTAAAACAAAAGATTACTAAATGAGTTGACGATATTACAAGACTCGCTTAGTTGTAATTATTAATCCATTAACTTGTCGCAGCAATAAAACATTCTAGTTTTCTTTCAGATCCTTCTCACTCAAAACACCAAACAACACAGTGAAATGCCATTTAGCTAATCTACGTGTCGTTAAAACTAGTTTTCTCGACCTGTTCAGTCAAACATAATTACGGCTGTTTGAAGTGACAACAAAAGTGGTTTAAAAATACATTCTGCAGATTACATGTGAACTATGCAGCTTTAAAATCCCACAGTCCTACACACACGTAAACGCAAACACACTGAGCTACTTTTCATTACAGTCCAGCTTCATTTTAGAGGTGCAATCTTTATATCTTAGTTTCTTGCAGCTGTGTAGTTTATCTTCCTTATCCACTGAAAATGACAGGTTGTGGACAGACAAACAAAAGAAGCTTGATTTCTAACAGGACAGACTCACGTTTAGCTTTGGGGGAAGTCCACTGAATAGTTTTGTGTAATTAAACGTTATTATAATATTTATTGTTTCCTGGTTTGTGGCACAAAGTATTGAGCAGTCGTAATTCAAGTCCATGTTTAATGTCACTTTCAATGTCAATAAATAATGTAGGTATTGTGTAAAAACAAAACAAACAATGTAAATACTGTACAATGTTAGTACAGTAGAGCTGGGCAACATATTGAATTTTAAATAATATTGTGAGAGTTGTTTTCAAGATTTTCAAAAATAGAATATTGAGTTTTACAGTTTATTTTAAAAAAATGCTACAAAAGGAGGCAATGAAAATAAAATGAAACTGCTGGGGCATGAATGTAATATTTTTGCACTTTTATAATTAATCTTTTCACATTTGTCAAGAAGTTGTATTCATAAGACGTCACAACTAGTGATGGAAAATTGTTAGAAAATCGTTTGAAATTCGCAGCGATCGAATCGAAAGGCCAGAATCGATCAGTTTTGCTCCTGCAGTCACTGACTTAAACACACACACTCTGAAGTTGTATAATACACATAATATTACAATAACAACCACGATGTTTGAAGAAACAAAGCCTGAACTTGTGCCAGACCTGACTGATCGTGCAGAACAAGTTACAACTGATGGTGAACCTATAAATATGGTCACTAAATATGACTTACAGTTCAAACAGTGGTTTTGTTTTAAATGTAATTTATTATGGGTTTTTGTGCTTTAAGGTAAAAAAAATGTTGGCATAGATGGATGTTTTGTTTATCAACACAGGTGATGCACATGCACCCCGCCTGTAGAAAGAGCCGCCGCGCTCGTAGACACAAACAGTGAAAACAAGTCGAAAAAGCTCCATTATCAGCTAGAGATGACCAATATGGGTTTTTCTTGGGCCGATACCGATGCCGATTAAAAAATGCTGTCAAACGATGGCGATATCGATGGCCGATTTTCAATGCCGATTTTTGAGGCGGATTTTCTTAATGTAGTTTTCAAAAACATAGCTGAAATAAATGGTCTATTTATATAGCGCTTTTCTACATTTCCAGGCACTCAAAGCACTTTACAATCTAGTATCCACTCACCCAGTGTAACAGACACTGAGGCAGTGCGGGTTAAGTGTCTTGCTCAAGGACACAATGACAATCTACTCCTGTCGTCCCACTGTGCACCTGGTGTTCTAACGGTCTCCCATCCAAGTACTAACCGGGCCCTTTCTTGCTTAGCTTCTGAGATCTGACGAGCTCTTGACAAGCAGGTATGGCAACAAATAACATAGTAAATAAAAAAAAAATCTAAACATATTATTTTGTCTCATTATTTAATGAACACGACACGTTTATGCACATTACAGAACATTTTAAAGAGTAATTCAAGAAAGTGTTCCTTTTGGGGAGTCACGTGGGTGCAGCAACCAAGATGGCCGCACGATAGAGAGGAGCTGGCTCTGCACGTTATATTTGATTATATTTTGTGGTAAATGCTCGTCTAAATAGCTAAAAAAGTTCACCGAAGTTAATTGGAACAGCTTGCCGTTTGGAAATTGCTAAAATATGTCGACATTGAAAGGCTCCTTGGTTCGTATGAGCACCCGACATAACCCTTCCCCCGAAGACGACAGCGTGGCTCAACCTGCTCAGCCTGCTTCGGCTACTGCGGAATCGCCCGACAAACTGGACAAACTTTTTGATGAGATTTCGCACATGAATGAAACTTTGCGAAATGTGGCGACTGATGTTTCAACTATCAAAGGTGCCATGGCGGAGATGACCACGACAGTGTGTGCCATGCAAGGCAGGCTGGATGAGGCGGAAGCCCGTATTACGCACCTGGAGGAAACATCGGAGCAGCTGCTTAATGATGAAACCAGAAAAAGCAAAGACGTAGAAGCCCTGTGGAATCGTCTGCAGGCCTTGGAGAATCAGAGCAGGCGTCATAACGTAAGACTGGTGGGTCTGAGGGAGTCATTTGGTACTAACGGAACTTTACTGGAGTGTGTGCGGAAGATTTTCTCGGAGGGGCTCGGAGTGGAAGCGGACGGAATGATGGAGATAGAGCGTGTGCACAGGCAGCTAAAGCCAATGCCGAATCCAGACCAACCCCCGAGACAAGTTTTGATTCGATTCTTGAGGCAGTCGGCGAGAGATAAAGCTGTCAATTTGGCAAAGGAGAAACGAGGATTTCAGTGGGAAGGATGCCGCATGTCTTTGTTTCCAGACATGTCGAAGGAGGTGGCAGATAAGAGAAAAGCCTTCACTGCAGTGAAACGAAAGTTACGAGAGCTCGACGTGAGATACAGCTTGGCTTTTCCTGCAACCTTACACTTTAAATGGAAAGGAAAAAGCGTCAACTTTACTACAGCTACGGCGGCGGAGAAGTTTATCGCTGACCACGAATAAGAATATAACAAGGTGAGCGAAGTGTTGACATTAATTAAACTGAGTATTGATGTGGACGAGTTTGTTGTTTGAAATGTCATGTGCGGAGCACGGTCATCTATGTCCAGGCATCGCGGGAGCGCGTTAATCCTGCGGACCATTTGTCCTTTTTCTTTCTTTTTTTGCATTTTATTTTGTCTGTTTGGAGTAGCATTTTGCGCTCAGGAGACTGGCTGTGTTGAGGCAGTCGGACACCTTTTGTTTTTTGTTGTTTTTTGTTTATGTGTTTTTTTGTTTTGGAAAAAAAATGCTATATTTGAGTTTGGAACAATAAGGTACATGGTGTTGAATGGTGATGTTTACAAATTTAAAATGTTTGAGTCTTCATGTGAGTTTTTGGCGATGTAATACATTTAAAATGGAAAAATGTCAGGCAGATTAGTAAAATTATTACATGGAATATTAATGGATGTGGTAGTCCATTAAAAGGAGGAAGATATTGACATACTTAAAGAATAACCAAGTTGATGTTGCGTTTATACAGGAACACATCTACATGCATCTGAGGCAGAGAAATTTAAAGTTGGATGGGTAGGTCATGTCTTCCACAGTTCATATTCCAGTAAAAGTTGTGGGGTGTTAATTCTTATTCATAAGAACTTGAGTTTTACATTCTCAAAGCAAACTAAAGATACAGAAGGAAGAATAGTGTGTATCGAAGCAGTACTAGAGGGGACACCTGTTGTGTTATGTAACATCTATGCTCCTAATCAAGGTAATCCCAATTTTTTTCATGAAGTTAATAGAATTATGGTAATACTGAAGGTCAAATTATTATAGCTGGCGACCTAAATGAGGTTATGGACCCAGTCGTAGATAGAAGCTCAAGTCGAGCTCCTGTCCAATCAAAGGTGAGAGATGCTCTGCATATACTTAATAAAGATGTGGGACTGACAGATATATGGAGGCTGGTCAATCCAACTGTCAGGGATTATACTTTTTTTTTCCCATCGTCACAAAACATATTCCAGGATAGATCTATTTCTTATAAATTCATCACTTGTAGATAATACAGCTAGTTGCGATATTAAGGCAATAACACTTTCAGACCATGCACCAGTTGAACTAGTTATCAATATAAGGTCAACAACAGATAGAAGAGGCAGGTGGAGGCTAAATACAGCTTTAATAACAGATTTGAACTTTAAAAAACTGTAGAACAGGACTTGAAAACATTTTTGAATTAAATATTGGTAGCACTGCAGAAATCTCGACTGTATGGGAAGCGTCAAAGGCTTACATAAGGGGGAAATTTATTGCACAGGCAGCTAAGAACAAAAAAGATAGTACTAAGAAATGTTTAGATTTAGAGATGGAGATAAAAGTTAAAGAAAGAGAACTGTCTCTACATTTCTCCAACGATAAATTTCAGGAGCTCTGCAAGTTGAAATATACATTGAATGAAATTTACAACAAAAAAGCAGAGTATGCACTTTTAGATTGAAGACTAATTTTTATGAAGGAGGGGAAAAATTTGGAAAGTTGTTGGCTCGACAATTAAAAGAGAAAATAAATAGTAATGTAATACCAGTCATAAATCAAGGAAACCAACAATTTAGATCACCCAAAGATATAAATAATGTTTTCAAACAGGCATTATGAAAAATTATACACATCTAGTAATGTCTCAGAGGGTGAAATTGAACAATTTCTCGATAATATAGATATACCCAAGTTACAACCCAGGATGCAAATAAATTAGAGTCTCCTATTTCAGAAGCTGAAATAAGAAAAGCAATTTCTTCTATGGCAAATGGAAAGTCACCTGGTTATGATGGGCTGCCGGTGGAATACTATAAAGCTTTTGTGGAAGTGTTGGCTCCGATTATGCAGCAGGTTTATCAAGAAATGTTTGATAGGGGCTGTTTAGCCTCCACATTTAATGAAGCAGTTATCTCATTGATTCCTAAAACGGGCAGAGATGTAACTGACCCATCGAATTTTCGACCAAATTAGTCTCATTAATCTTGATTGTAAAATTTTAACAAAAATTTTAGCAACTCGATTACAAGAGGTATTGCCAGGAATAATTCATCCCAATCAAGTAGGATTTTTAAAGAATAGAACCTCCACTGATAATGTAAGACTTCTTCTACATCTGATGTGGATTAGTCGGAAGCAGGATACACCGGTCGCCGCTCTTCCCTTGATGCAGAAAAGGCGTTTGACAGGGTGGAGTGGCAATTTTTGTTCTCCACCCTGTCACGTTTTGGTTTTAGCTCAAACTTTTGTAGATGGATAAAAATGTTATATACGGAGCCCAGGGCAGCTGTCATGACAAATGGCATTGTCTCACCATTTTTTAGCTTAAGTCGCGGAACGCGTCAGGGCTGTTCCTTGAGTCCGTTATTATTTGTGATATTTTTAGAAGTACTTGCAATAATTGTCAGAGCACACCCTGAAATCAGGGGAGTAAGGGGTGGAGGTGAAGAGCATAAATTACTTTATATGCAGATGACATTTTGGCCATTGTGTCTGACCCTTAACCTCTCTACCATCTCTAATGAAAACAATAGAATCTTTTTCAAAATGCTCGGGATATTCAATTAATTGGAATAAGTCTGAGGCGATGCCTCTTTCTAGGACATGTCTCCCATTCATGGTTCAAAAATTCAACTTTAAATGGAAACGTAAAGGAATGAAATATTTGGGCATTCAATTGTCTGAGTACATTGACGATATAATAATGCTTAACTTTGATTCATTATTACCAAAGATAAAAACCAATCTGGATAAGTGGGATAAGTTGAAACTTTCTTTATGGGGAAAGTTAACGTAATCAAAATGGTAGTGGCACCACAAGTTAATTACATTACTATGATGCTTCCTCTTAAAATGTCGCCTACTGTGTTCAGACAATTGGATGACATGATTAAAGGTTTTTTGTGGAATGGAAAGAAACCTAGGATTAAATTGAGTAAATTATGCGTTCATAGAGAAAATGGGGGGCTGGGTCTTCCAGATTTGAGATTGTATTACCTCGCATTTGAAATGACCAAGATAGCTAAACACTGGCATAATGTACAGTCTTTAGGATCCTGGATTGCTATTGAAAAAGAATTATGTTCCCCTTTTATGCCTATAAGAGTGTTGTCCCAGAAAAGCAATATTACAAACCCAATTATTTTGCATTCAAAAGATGTGTGGACCAGAGTTCACAAAATTTTTAAATTCCAGCATACATTACAAAAATATTCTTCTTTGTGGCATAATTCTGATATTTGTTTGGGAAACAAAACTATATATTGGGAGCAGTGGTCCTCCAGAGGCATAAACACTATTGGTAATTTATTTGAAGGTGGTGTATTTTTATCTTACAATGAACTAATGAAAAAGTATAACCTAACTGGTAAAACTTACTTCTGGCAATATTTACAGATAAGGAGTTGTATTAGTACAATACGGTGTGACTCTGTAATAATGATGTTACATCCTTTTTTGCACTTCCACTACAGAAATGTAAAGCCTCTCAGTTTTATAAAACTGCTAACTCAATTACAAGTATTGATTCAGAAAGTCTTAAAACAGCCTGGCAAAAAGATCTGGGATGTGAGATTGAACCAGAGAGATGGGCAAAAATTCTATCTGAGTGTGGCAAATATGTGCGAGAGATTAGAAGTAGATTAACACACTATAAAGTAATTCATAGATTTTATTTTACGCCTTCAAGATTGTATAGAATGAAACTGATGAGTGATGATTTGTGTTGGAAGTGTAAACAAGTAACAGGAACTCTTATTCATTTGCCTCTGGGAATGCACTGTTATTAATCCTTTTTGGACACAAGTTCTACATGTCTTAAGTAATTGGTTGGTTCAGATATACCACCTTCACCAGAGCTTTGTTTACTGGGGGACAAGGGGTGTCTTAAAAATGTTTCTAAAACGGATTTTTCTGTAATTTCTGTGGGACTGATAACAACTTGTCGGATCATTTTGAGACATTGGAAGACCACAAAGGCACCAACAGTGAAAGAATGGGCTCAGGCAATGACTGAAACTGCATCTTATGAAAGTATGCTGAACAGAATAAATAACACTATGAATGAAGATAAAAAAGCAACACCATGGGATACTTTCTGGAACCATATAGGGACTGATAGCATGGATAATGTACAAACCATTTAAAAATTGCCAGGACTGACCATTGTATACACTACTGCTCGACTCTTGTATGACTCGTGATTTGTGACACCATGTACCAAGTATGTGAAAAAAGAATAAAAATTTGAATTTCAAAAAAGAAAGTGTTCCTTTTCAAAACAGCAAATGGAGAAACATAGAACAAACAATATAATTTCTCTCCAAAACTAACTTGGAGTGCAGACGACTGTTCAAACACCAGTCTGATCAAATATCGGGCCCAAAATATCAGCCGGACAATATATCGGTCTATCTCTAGTATTGTCGGCTAACTACAAGAGTTAAACACAAAAGTTCTGCTGCTAAATCAACATTTGTGAATGAAATCCGACCCTACGACCCTTAAAAGTTACATTCAGGTGAAAAAACAAGAAAAACACTGTGTCAAGCTTCAGGAGACAGACGTCTGTCAGACCGGTTCAGACCTGATCCAAACAGCTGCTCTCGTCCTGTTTTGTTGTTTAATTCAAAGAAGTTTCCCCATGTAAGCAGATGGAGAGGAGCTCTTTCTAGATAACACCTGCGCAGTAGGGCAGAAAGTGACATCAACCAAAAATCCCTCTATAGACAAAGTCGAAGAAAATCAAAAATCGTAGCTGCAAAACCGTGACTTAAGTGACTCGTCCAATCCCTAATCACAACATAACAACATTATACAAGCCAAAACATAGCCTATCATGGAGATCAAGCGCTAAAATGTGTTGTGTTGTAATAAAAAAAGTGAAAAGAGTCCAGTCAATCACTAATAAACATCACCAGACTGAAAATGTGTGAAACGATAATCACAAAAAATGGCTTTTGTCAACATCTGGACTCACGACATCTCACGACAAGTTCTGCAATGTGAACACAACCTATTAACGTAAACTAAAATATTTAAAAACTTTCTTTAGCATAATTCAACTGGACGGATATTGTTAATCATTATTGTCAATATTGCCCAGCCTAATCAGAAGAGTAGTAAATCAATTTAATTAGAAATACTGTATTCCTTCAGATGCCTTGTCTCTTTTTCTTTCTCTTTGGTGTAAGGTAGGGCTGTATGACTTGGAAAAATTATAATATCATGATCAAATTAAGTGTCTAAATCAGTGGTGTGCCAATAAAATGCATTTTTACAAGTTTCTAGTGTCAATTTGTACTAATTACTGCTTTGCACTTCTCCCAGCAAATAACAGGCTTTAGAGTTTGTGTATAGTAAGCGTTAAGTAATAATTTAGCGGACTACTTAGTTTTATTAGATAATGAAGAGCAACAAACAGGAGAGCTGAAGATTTATAGACACAAATACACTGTTTCTATCCATTTTCAGTGTTAATTGTTATTTTTGCATGAATAAATATCATTGCAAATGCATTTGTAGTTGTTTCAGCACAATGGGGTAAAATACACGGTCGGATCAAAAAGATATTAGCTTCAGAGCTTTTGCCGTGCTCCTATTTTAGTCACTTTAGAAAGGCTAAGTTATAGTTAAAAAGTATTGATTAGGGAGCAGTAATTAACAATGACAATGCAAAATAAATAAAAAGAACCAATTAGCACAACAAAAGCTCAGAAATGGAGACAAAAGTGAAGTCGAACATAATGAGATTTCAATGGTCAATGTAAAATACTCAGACACATTCAAGTGATGTCAGTGCCTGATTTAAAGACATCAACATAAGTATTTAACATTATTTTGCTTAATTATGACAGCAGTTTAGACAAAGACACCAACTCAATTTTAGGTTAAACAAACCTTACAATGTTTTTTTTTTTTATCTGCAAATACACTACATAAAATTACAAGGCTAGAAACTGTGTCTTTTTTCATATCTTGTAACAATAATAGCTAAATCATTCAAATCTGATGCTTATTTCAATTAAAAATCATTATAATTTAGATCAGGCGTCAGCTAATTACTATAGTTTAATTAATTTTGTCTCTATTTTGGGAATTTTTAGGTTTATTATTGTCAATTACAAAGGTAACTAGCATTTTGAAGATTCAACAGCTTACTTAAAATACAAATCTAATTAAACATTTAATTCAAAAATGGTCGTTTGCTGTGCTCTAGTCCATTTGGTTCGTTCTGTTTCCTCATAAATAAATAAACCATTAAATAAGACTTAAGCAGCGAGTCTGTAGCTACTACTCTCAGACGTTACAAGATCAGCAGGAGAAATCACCTTGCGTAGTCACTATTCCAATGAAAACCCGCACAGCGAAAGCAAACTCAGCGCTAATCTGTCACGGCAATACTTCAGAAAAACGTCTTGAGCATTTACAAGATTATAAAGGGTATGAAAACGCACGTGTATAATCCAGGATAACCCCGTTTAATGCACCTTGCTGCTGCTGGCATCTCCTTTCCTTTCCTTCACGTACACCGCACGTACGCCTGGTTTAATACAAGCTGTCACGAATAATTACAGGTTATTTTAGTGTACTTACAGCCTCGAAGCAGTGATGAGGTCCCTTGATTCGTGTTATCCCGCGGGAGCAGTGTCAGCGTCGCAGTTTCGATGTCTTTGGACAGCAAATTGGGTCAGTGTTGCTCTGGCATGTTCAGCTGATGCGACCCCAATGCCAAACCACAGATAAATACAACTTCCTGTGGGAACGGAACTTCACAATAAAAGCACAAATCTCATTTTCTGGTTGTTTATTAGTGACTTGTGCTTGTGTAGACCATAGATATTTTTAATAACTACAGTAAAAAAAAAAATTAAAATAAAGATTTTCAGTAATAGCAGAAAAAACTAAATTATATTAAAAAAAAAAAAAAACATATACCGATCTTTACTCAAAATATAAGCTACAAATTATATTCTAATAATAATAATAATAATATAATAATAATAATAATAATTATATTATATTATTATTATTATTATTATTATTGAATTAAAAATAAAAGTTACGGTTAAAAAAAAATAAAAAAAGATGGGTGTTTCAGTTAATAGCAGGGGGGACTTACATAATACTGATCTTTATTCAAAATAAGAGCTTCAAATAATTCAAATAATAATAATTATTATTATTGATAATATTTTTATGAATAAAAATAAAAGTTGTTTGCGATATCTGGTTGCCCCTACGCCACCTGCTGTCCGTTGTTATGGCGACAGCTTCACTGCAACATAAAGCTAGCTTGTTGTTTTTATATGATATAATTGTATTCTGCCGCTCATAAAACTCTAAACATAATTCTAAATAAATTCGTCAACATCAATGACACTCTATAATAATTTTACACATTAAAAGCTAAACATTTTCCACATATTTCGTAGTAACCGCGTCGATCCAAAATGGCGACAGTGACGTTCTAACAACGTTCTCTCTCATTGGTCCGTTGATGTTGAAATCTTGTTTCTATTGGCTACTGTGTAATTTTTTTTGACACACGTATCCGGAAAAGCATGATCCTCTGAATCCACCGCGTGAAAGTCCTGCACCAGAGGGTAAACAACGAGTTTATTTCTAATTTTTAAAACGTATTATTGATATTACAACGAATGTATTGATTGCAATGGCGATAGGGCGCTAATAAGAAAGCATAACAAGGCAGTATGTGCATTGAGAACAGCATTTTAAGGAGATACACGTGGCATATGAATGGTTTTTTGACACGTCTTGCTTTATATTATTGTTTTCAAGGTGATGATGGCTGAAATGCGATGGGAGAGCAGTGAAGCAGATGGGAAAGATGAGAGAAACGGGGAAATGAAGAAGAAGACATGAACAGTGAAGGTGCAGAAGCTGGAGGTTTGAGTGATGCGCAAAAAGAAGTGCTGGAAAGGTGTCTTCATGCACTCAAACATGCCAAGAATGACAGCCACACACTAGCTGCACTGCTTCTGGTGAGTTGGGGACAAACTGTTGGGAAATAAAATAGTACGACTACTTTTATACCTGACAATAACTTCAAGATCATCCTCCATTTGTTACTGTGCAGATATGCAAATCCAGGAAATTTTATAAACAAAAAATAATAAAATTTAACATTTAAGTGCTCATTTTGATCTATCTAGTCCTGATAAAACCATGAAAAGTAAAGAAAATATGTAAGTTAAACAATGTTTTACTTAGGCCAGTCTAGAGAAACTTATACCTGTTGAAAAAAAACAAATCTTATTGAGAAAAATGTATTTATTATTTTTTTATTAATACATCAGTTGTGAGTAAATAATAATAATAATAATAATAATACATTTTATTTATAATGCACCTTACATTGACACACAAATCTCAAAGTGCTACAAGGAACAAAAATACAACAATAAACAAGCTATTTAAGATTTTGTCAGTCTTTGTGGTAGGCCTGACAAAATAAAAATGTCTTTAAATGTTTTTTGAAACTATCAACAGTTTGTGCAGCCTGAGATGTTCAGGGAGGTCATTCCAGAGTCGTGGAGCTGTTGCGGAGAAAGACCTGTCTCCCATGGTGTGGAGCTTGGTTTTGGGTGGACGAAGGCGGTGACTGTTTGTACTGCGGAGTTGTCTGGTGGTGGTATAGGGGTCAAAGCTCTGTGAGGTATGAAGGGGCACTTCCATAGAGACATTGGTGCGTGAGGAGACAGATTTTATAATGTATCCGTTGTTGGATAGGGAGCCAAGCAGGGAACGGAGGATGGGCGTGATATGTTCATATTTACGCACCCTCATCAGGACCCTGGCAGCACTGTTTTGAATGTACTGCAGTCTTGGAGACTCGACCAGGGATCCCGATAAGGAGTGCATTGCAATAGTCCAGCCTGGAGGAAATGAAAGCGTGGACCAGCTTTTCTGCATCTGCAAGAGAAAGGAAAGGGCGAAGTTTTGAAATGTTTCGCAGATGATAAAATGAAATCTTGCAGAGGTGTTGAATATGAGCTTCAAAAGATAATGGGGATGGGGGGTTGTCCAAGGATGGATATGACAGAAATTTCGGAGGACTGAATTGATGTTGAGTGCCAATAAGGATGGCCTCAGTTTTGGAGGTGTTTAGCTGGAGAAAGTTCTCAGTCATCCACGTCTTTATCTCCTCCAGGCAGAGTGCAAGGGAGATAGGTGTAGGTGTTGGGGGAGGAGTTGTCCATCCGGATATATAATTGTGTGTCGTCGGCGTAACTATGGAAAGAGATGCCGTGCTTGGTTATGATTTGACCAAGAGGGAGCATGTATTGAACAGTGTTGGTCCAAGTACTGAGCCCTGGGGACTCCGCAGGATATGAGATGGGTGTTGGATCTTGCGTTTCCCAAGGCAACATGCTCAGTTCGATCTGTCAGGTAGGATTGGAACCACTTGAGAGCAAGTCCGGTGAGTCCTATTTGGTGTTGAAGGCGGTGCAGCCAGATATGATGGTCGATGGTGTCAAAAGCAGCTGTGAGGTCAGTAGGATGAGGAGCGATGGAAAACCCTGTTCTGCAGCCATCCAGTAAGTCATTTGTAACTCTGACCAAGGCGGTTTCTGTGCTATGCGCAGGACGAAACCAGACTGAAATTTATCAAAGGATTATGTGACTGAATGTGCTCCAGGATTTGTGCAGCTACTGCCTTCTCAATGATTTTGGAGAGAAAGGGTAAGTTGGAGATGGGTCGGTAACTGGAAAAGTGTCAGGGTCGAGGGTGAGTTTTTTAAAGGATGGGCCTGATTAGTGCTGTTTTTAGTATTGCAGGAATTATCCCGGTGCAAAGAGAGCTGTTTATGATCTGTGTAATAAGGGGACTAATAGCCGCAACATTTGTTTTAAGCAGTGAGGTGGGAATGGGATCTAATGCACAGGTAGATGCTTTCATTTTGATGATGCTTTCGACTTCCCCCTTTGTTACATTTTCAAAGTCTGAGAAATAATGCGTAGTTCAGTGTTGCTGGAGAAAATGGGACATTCTGGCTGATATCTTTTGGGTTGTGAATAGTTTAGAATAGATTGCGTGTCTCCCTTTTCTACCATTCTGTANCCAGGTCCTTGACTTCACTAAATTTTTTGGGGAAATCGTTGCCTACCACCCTGTGCTCAAACCTGATGATCTAAAAACTAACTTCACGAAAAAAACGACACTTTTCGACTTTTACTTTTAGACCTGTGTTTTTGAGTCTCTGAAAACAGTCTCAAGTCTCTCTAGTGCTCTTCGAAAGTCTTTGAAAACACAAGCAGTCGTCTAAGTACACGAGAACAATCTGGAAAACAAGGTCACTCATTGTTGCTTGCATCAAGCGCTGAAAGGTTGCAGGCGCGTTGCATAATCCAAACGGCATTCTGACATATTCAAAGAGACCGAAGGAGTGTAAAGGCGGTTTTGTGCCTGTCTTTTTCATGGACTGCAACTTGATGGTAACCGCTTGCGAGGTCAATGCTTGAGAAGAACTCTGCACCACTTAAAGCGTCCAGACTTTCATCTATGCGTGGCAAAGGAATGCATCACGTCTGGTCTTTAAGTTCAGCTTCCTGTAGTCTACGCATAGTCTTAGACTACCATCTGGCTTGCGGACTAAAACTATTGGTGACGCATAGGAACTTGAGCTTTCTCTGATAACACCTTTTCTCAACAGCTCAGAGATGTGGTCTCTCACCTCTTTTATTGATTTGGTGGAATCCTTCTGTACGGCTGATTTACAGGGGTCTCGTCCACAACAGGGATCTCATGTTGGACATGGTCAGTGTATCCCAGGTCTTCGTCCTGAACTGCAAAAACATCAGCATACTTAAGTAACAGGGCCTTTAACTCCGCTTGCTGCTCACTGGTGCCACCTAAGTGTAGCCGATCAAACAGGACCTGCATGTCTTTGTCTGGTTTGTTGATGACTTTTTGACTGACAGTGACTTCTTCATGTGTTGCTGATATGCGCTGAAACTTAACTTCATAAGGGTCACTTTCTATGCACTCACAAGGGCTCAAAACACCTAACCTAGCTTTGCCTGGGAGCCACACGTCATCTTGTGAAAAGTTGATTACTTGGACTGGGAAGACTTGACTACTAGCTGACACAACAGTTGGCACAACAATAACACCACTAGGTAGAGGAGTGTTGCTTGGCTCTAATAAAGAGTGGAAGTGTCTTAGAGTCTCTCTTAGGGCCTCTTACATAAACTGTGGACACTGAAAGCGCAGGCAGGTGACATTTATTTTTCTGTGCTACCCGAGCCATAGCTGTCTTTTCCACAAGTTCTGCCTCCTGTACTCTCTGGAAAGCTTCTCTCCACTCAGAATCCAACTCTCCTCCAAGTGCGCATCAAACTCTGTTAGTATCAACTCTTTACATCTTTTTGCAATGTTCATTCCAATTATGCCAGGTGGAGATTGATCAAGCTCATTTTGTCTGTTTTATTCTCATCTCTTATGATTAAAAATCCACACTCAGGTAGAGTCACTCCCATTACTTGAATGTCAAGCTCAACATAGCCCAGGTACGGTAGTGGTAATTGTTAGCAGCAGTGATTTTTAACCATTTGGATGTACAGTGCATGTCCTCATCTTCTCCGTGGAGATGGTTTCTGAAAAACGTCTCAGTTAAAGTGCTAACATTACTTCCTGAGTCTATGAGGCATTGCAGGGGGACACCACCTATCTGAATGTCAACCAGGGGGCATTTACCAACTGCATTTCTCAAAAAGCGCTCTTTAGTTAATGTTTGGGGTGAGCCTTCAGACTTGCCTCGCATTGCTTGGCTCATAGCAACCGAGGGATCTCGTTTCCCTGCACAGCAGAGGCAGTTGTGTTTGTGCTTGTCTGAGTTTGGGCTCTACGTGCAGGACACTGTCTAGCCATGTGTCCAACTCCTTCACACCTGAGACAAATGGGCTGTCCATCTTCAGTATATTTGGGAGTTACTTTTGGTCTAGTACTATTCATGTTTGGGCCTGCTGCACTCGCTTTCTTAGTGTTAAGTTCACGCACAGCGTTTGTTAACTTTCCAATAGCTTTACCTTGCTGAGCTATTATTTTACAACTTCCTGGGAGGTCGAGGCTAATCACTTTCTGAATTGCTGTTTGCTGTACTGTTAACAGAATACCCATCAAAACTTTCTCCCACCAGATTTCTGTTCCTTGCCACATTAGAAGTTCTGTTACGGTCCTCCAGACTCCACATGATGGCCTCCTCACGGACATCAAACAGGCTGGACTGTGGTTTCTCTCTGATGAGCCTCCGGAGCTCGCGGCGGAGGGCAGAGTCGCGCACCCCTTCAATGAACTGGTCTCGTATTGCAATCTGCGGGTCAGTGACAACATTAGGAGAAGCTAAAAGGGCAGAGTTTAACAACTGAGAGAGGGCATGTGAATAATCTCTCAAGTCTTCTCCATCTGACTGTCTGCGTGCGTAAAATGCATGTAACAACTGTGGTGTAGTACGCTTCTCTCTAAATGCCTCACGTAAATATGAAAACAAAACATGGGTTCAACTGTGCGACCATGTGTACGTAACTTGATTTCATCTGATGCACAACCTTTTAAATGTGACAAAATAAAGTCTACCTGGTCTCTTTCCCTTAGACCCCTTAGACTCATAGCCCGCTCTACCTCTTCAATAAACTCATCTACAGATAGAGCGTCTTTAACCTGGGTCACCATTAAAAGGTACAATCTGTTTCTCTCGTGGCACATACACAATGGACCTTGGCTGTACATCACCCAAGAAGCAATACTTGACATTACAGCATCATGTTTCTGACTCAGTCATTTAGCTTGCTTTGTAACTCTAATATTTGGTTACCACTTTCAACCAGAGGCGCCACTCCGTCACCTCCTGCCGGTTCACCTCCTGTATGGCTAGGTCCAGGCATTGACGAGCCTGCTCCGTCCTCTCCTTCTGACATCTTGCAAAGTCTTGTCTAAAGTCTTTGTTGTACAGTCTCTTGTTGCACTCGAGCCCTCTTGAGACGATGCAGCTGATCTTCTCCCACAGCAGCAGTCTCTTCAGCTGGGCAGGGCACCTCTTCACCACTACTGTTGTCTTAAAACTTAAAAATGCTAATGAAAACTCAAAACAGCCAAATTTACCAGGAAATCCCACTTCTGACACCAAAAAGAGGGGGGGGCCCGGTCGCTGTGTGTGGCCAGGTGTACAATAAATGGACCAGACAACGACCGAACGTTTTCCCAAAAAATAATGTGGTTCTTTTATTTCCCGACTGTCCCCAAGTGGAGAACAGCATTAATTTGGTTTGATTTGGCTTTTTCAAAACAAGTTCAAAGTTGAAAAATGATCAATTGTCAGGACTTTTCATATTCAACTTATTTCAGGGTTCACAGTTCACAATTCTTTGTTCAGTCTTTGTTATAACCAAAAAATGTCCTTTTCAAAAATAAAACAAAAATCAAGACAACAAAAGACAGGAAAAGACAACAGTAGTGGGCTTATCCTACAATAAAATAGAAATAAACACTACTTAGTTTACCTTTGTACAGTTAAAATAAAATTACATTGCTTAACAGTGAACTTAAACTCACTTCAAGATGGCGGACACACTGCCCTGAACAACCCAGCACAACGGACCCTGGACAGTGCAATCTCCCCTCTGGATTATCACAAAATATACATTTGATGAATAAACAAAAATAAAACCTTTTGAGCAGTCTTACAATTTACATCTGATTCATATTTAACACTCACGCCGTCACGTAGCTCAATCAGTCCTCTACGTGAGCCGTTAACGGTTTCTCAACGGACGGATAATCTACATCAATCTTGCTTCTACAAATAAAATGAACAATAATCTTAAGACATGTCGCTTGTTAAGGCATTGTATTAACAGTATCAAAGATTATTTTTGTACATAAACTCATTTAAAACAACATTTTATCCTGATACGCACCGTTTTCAGTTAGGTCTTTTACCAAGGCGCTCAGCTGTCGCGCTGTGATGACATCACGCGTGCGACTCTAGTTACCACAGTCTCACTACAGTGACCTCTACTGGCTAAAGGGGGAATTGCAACTACTTTTTGTTAAAAGTTATATTTTTATACTTGACCTGGCTATAGAAAAATAAAAACTACACAGACTGGGTATGGTCTGTTTATCAAGCTGGGCCAAAACATACGTCTTAGTGGGCCGCATTTGGCCCTCGGGCCGCCATCTGAATAGCCCTGGTTTAGATTGAACATGTTTTAGTTTATTCTGTCTCATCCCTCATGAGGTGCAAGGTGGTTAGAGCTCAGGAGGTTGTGGGTTCGGCTCCAGGGTTGGACGACCATATCAGCGTCTGATCTCTCTAGTCACATGTGTCAAACTCAAGGCACAGGGGCCAGATGCGCCTCCACCTCATTTCATCCGGCCCTCAAGTTCTTTTTAAGGTTTACTTCAATCTTATATTAGCACCAGGATTAATCTTTGGTCTCACTCTCAACCAAATGAAGTTATTTGTCTGAAACTTAAAAAGTAGGTATTTTTCAGACTAATGCAGATGTATATTCAGTAACTGTCACTTCAATAAAAATAGGCCAACAAAAATCAAACATAGAGGGATTTTAGTTTGTTTATTTATTTAGTTTATTTTAGTTACAACCGGCCTTCAAGGACAACCATGATGCCGATGTGGCCCTTTGTCAAAATGAGTTTAACACCACTGTTCTAGGTGGAGTTTGCATGTTCTCCCCGTGTCACCGTGGGTTTATACCAGTACTCCGGGTACTTTCTCCGGGTTTCCTCCCACCTCCAAAAACTTGCATGTTTAGGTTAACTGGGCATCACTGTAAATTTCCTTGTGAGTGAATGAGAGAGAGAATGTTGTCTAACTCTGCGACGAGTTGGCCACTGTCCAGCGTGTTCCCCGCCTAAGGCCCAAAGTCACTGGGGTAGGCTCTAATCACCCGCGACCCTTAACGGGAACAAGTGGTTGAAAATGAATGAATGAATGTCTCATCCAGTTCTACTAAAATAAGAAAAATGGCCTTGAAAAACTGGCCATTGATATCAGCATCGGCCAAAGAAAAACCCATATCTGTCTTTACACATTTCTAGTTTGTTTGGAGTAATTACTGTTTCGTCTGAGTCATAAATCCTCTTCCTACTCATAAACTTGCTTGAGGTTTGTTTGCAGTAAAACAAAAGATTACTAAATGAGTTGACGATATTACAAGACTCGTTTAGTTGTAATTATTAATCCATTAACTTGTCGCAGCAATAAAAAAACATTCTAGTTTTCTTTCAGATCCATCTCACTCAAAACACCAAACAACACAGTGAAATGCCATTTAGCTAATCTACGTGTCGTTAAAACTAGTTTTGTCAACCTGTTCAGTCAAACATAATTATGCTGTTTGAATGACAACAAAATGGTTTAAAAATACATTCTGCAGATTACATGTGAACTACGCAGCTTTAAAATCCCACAGTTACAAAAGAACAGACCTACACATACTGAGCTGGTTTTCATTACAGTCCAGCTTCATTTTAGAGGCACAATCTTTATATCTTGTTTCTTGCAGCTGTGTAGTTTATCTTCCTTATCCACTGAAAATGACAGGTTGTGGACAGACAAACAAAAGAGTTTGATTTCTAACAGGACAGACTCACGTTTCGCTTTGGGGGAAGTCCACTGAATAGTTTGTGTAATTAAACTTATAATAATATTTATTGTTTCCTGGTTTGTGGCACAAAGTATTGAGCAGTCGTAATTCAAGTCCATGTTTAATGTCACTTTTAATTAGGGATGCACCGATCCAGCTTTTTCAGTTCCGATATCGATCCCGATATTTGGCTGAACTATCTGCCGATACTCGATATCCACCGATACCATTGAAAGGACTGAAGTTGCTTCTTTTTCTTAAAAAAACTTAATACATTTGGCCATATTGTGTTATTTAACTGATGTTTATAGTGCAAGTCACAATTTAACAACTTAATCTGAATAAAATGCCCAATATTATGAAACGTTATGGATCAACACCACCCTGGAAAATAGTCTCATTATGTCCAAAACTATGATATCGGCTGAACCGATATCATGGAGCCGATACCCGATCCAGGTATCGGATCGGTGCATCCCTACTTTTAATGTCAATAAATAATGTAGGTAGTGTGTAAAAACAAAACAAACAATGTAATTATTGTTATTAGAGCTGGGCAACATATTGAATTTTAGATAATATTGTGATAGTTGTTTTCAAGATATTCAAAAATAGAATATTGAGTATTACCATTTATTTAAAAAAAATGCTACAAAAGGAGGCAATGAAAATAAAATTAAACTGCTGCTAAACATTTTCCAACTAAGGACATGGATGTAATATTTTTGCACTTTTATGATTAATATTTTCACATTTGTCAGGAAGTTGTATTCACATGTCGTCACAACTAGGGATGGAAAATTGTTCTAAAACTTTGAAATTCGCAGCGATCAAATCGAAAGGCCAGAATCGATCAGTTTTGCTCCTGCAGTCACTGACTTAAACACACACACTCTGAAGTTGTATAATACACATAATATTACAATAACAGTTACGATGTTTAAAGAAACAAAGTGTGAACTTGTGCCAGACCTGACTGATCGTGCAGAACAAGTTACAACTGATGGTGGACCGGACCTATAAATATGGTCACTAAATATGACTTACAGTTCAAACAGTGGCTTTGTTTTAAATGTAATTTATTATGATTTATTTTGTGCTTTAAGGTAAAAAAAAATTGTAGTATAGAGGGATTTTTTTGTTTATCAACACGGGTGATGCGCCAACACAAACAAGTCGAAAAAGCTCCACTGTCACTAGAGATTGACCGATATGGGTTTTTCTTGGTCGATACCGATGCCGATTCAAAAAATTATGTCAACCGATGGCGATATCAATGGCCGATTTCTGAGGCAGATTTTCTTAATGTAGTTTTTCAAAAACATAGCTGAAATAAGAGAGTAAATCCAAAAAAATCTAAACATAATATTTGGTCTCATTGTTTAATAAATACGACACGTTTATGCTCATTACAGAACATTTTAAAGAGTAATTCAAGAAAGTGTTCCTTTTCAAAGCACAGCAAAATGGAGATGTATAAAACAAAACAAACCACATCAGTTCTCTCCAAAACTATCTTGGAGTGCAGCTCTACCGTGCAGACGACTGTTCAAACACCCGTCTGATCAAATATCGGGCCCAAAATATCTGCCGGCCAATATATCGGTTTATCTATATTGTCAGCTAACTACAAGACTTAAACACTGTGTGAAAACAAAAGTTCTGCAGCTAAATCAACATTTGTGAATTAAATTCAACCCTACGACCCTTAAGTTATATTCTGGTGAAAAAACGAAGAGAAAAACACTGTCTCAAGATCCAGGAGACAGACGTCTGTCAGACCGGTTCAGACTTGATCCAAACAGCTGCTCTCATCTCGTTTTGTTGTTTAATTCAAAAAGTTCCCCAGCTAAACAGAGGAGAGGAGCTCTGAATGGAGGATTTTCCCTGGAAAGTGATGCCGACCGATTCTCAGTATTCTCTATTGACCCTATTTGTCTTGGCTTGAAAATGCACTTCCTGTTTAGCTCTGTTAAGGTAGCTAACGTGTTTGTTTGTCTGTCTTGTGGGGCAATTTTAATTAAATATAATGACAGTTAAAATAAACCCATCGACTGAAATCTACAGGCTAAATGCAGCTAAACAGGAAGTGCACGTCCTAGAAAAGTAGGCGGGACAAAATAGGGTCAATAGACAAAGTCAAAGAAAATCAAAAATCGTGGCTGCAAAAAATCGAATTGAATCGTGACTTAAGTGAATCGTCCCATCCCTACGATTAACGCAAACGAAAATGTTTAAAAAGTTGCTTTAGCATAATTCAACTGGACGGATATTGTTAATCATTATTGTCAATATTGCCCAGCCCTAATCAGAAGTGTAGTAAATCAATTTAATTAGAAATACTGTATTCCTTCAGATGCCTTGTCTCTTTTTCTTTCTCTTTGGTGTAAGGTAACTGTATGACTTGGAAAAATTATAATATCATGATCAAATTAAGTGTCTAAATCAGTGGTGTGCCAATAAAATGCATTTTTACAAGTTTCTAGTGTCAATTTGTAGTAATTACTGCTTTGCCTGCGTCGTAAAACCATTTCTCTCAGCAAATGACAGGCTTTAGAGTTTGTGTATAGTTAAGCGTTAAGTAATAATTTAGCGGACTACTTAGTTTTATTAGATAACGAAGAGCAACAAACAGGAGAGCTGAAGATTTATAGACACAAATACACTGTTTCTATCCATTTTCAGTGTTAATTGTTGTTTTTGCATGAATAAATATCATTGCATTTTAGTTGTTTCAAGCACAATTTGGGTAAAATACACGGTCGGATCAAAAAGATATTAGCGTCAGAGCTTTTGCCGAGCCAAGTTATAGTTAAAAGTATTGATTAGGGAGCAGTAGGGCTGGGCGATCTGGGAAAAAATATAATCACGATTTTTTTTCTCATATCGATCGATCTCGATTTTCGATTTGATTTAGCTTAACCTTTTCAAAAACAAATGAAAAATGCCATTCGTGAACATAAACAAAACTAAAACTTTTATTATGTCCCATTTATTCAATTTTTTTGAAGCTTTATATCATTATTCTGTCTCTAAGATTGACTTTTGCTCCAAACTACATATTTTTATTGACAAAAGTTTGGTTTTCGATCTCTCGATTCAAAACCCACCACCAAATAATTGACGATTCGTTTCGATTCGATCTCGATCTCTCGATTTTTCGATTAATGGCACAGCCCTAGGGAGCAGTAATTAACAATGACAATGCAAAATAAATAAAAGAACAATTAGCACAACAAAAGCTTTCTAAACTCAGAAACGGAGACAAAAGTGAAGAGGAACATAATGTGATTTCAATGGATTTTGTCAAAGTAAAATAGTCAGACACATTCAAGTGAAGTCAGTGCCTGATTTAAAGACATCTATATAAGTATTTAACATTATTATTTAATAGAAGATTATGACAGCAGTTTAGACAAAGACGCCAACTCAATTAAAGGTTAACAATACCTTACAATGTTTTTTTTCTTTTTATCTGCAAATACACTACATACAATTACAAGGCTAGAACGGTGTCTTTTTTCATATCTTGTAACATAATAGCTAAATCATTCAAATCTGATGCTTATTTCAATTAAAAATCATTATAATTTAGATCAGGTGTCAGCTAATTACTATAGTTTAATTAATTTTGTCTCTATTTTGGGAATTTTTAAGTTTATTATTGTCAATTACAAAGGTAACTAGCATTTTGAAGATTCAACAGCTTACTTAAAATACAAATCTATAATAAACATTTAATTCAAAATGGTCGTTTGGTTTGGTGTGGTCTTGTCCATTTGGTTCGTTTCTGTTTCCTCATAATAAATAAACCATTAAATAAGACTTACGAAGCGAGTCTGTAGCTACTACTCTCAGACGTTACAAGATCAGCAGGAGAAATCCACCTTGCGTAGTCACTATTCCAATGAAAACCCGCACAGCGAAAGCAAACTCAGCGCTAATCTGTCACGGCAATAATTCAGAAAACGTCTTTGAGCATTTACAAGATTATAAAGGGTATGAAAACGCACGTGTATAATCCAGGATAACCCGTTTAATGCACCTTGCTGCTGCTGGCATCTCCTTTCCTTTCCTTCACGTACACCGCACGTACGCCTGGTTTAATACAAGCTGTCACGAATAATTACAGGTTATTTTAGTGTACTTACAGCCTCGAAGCAGTGATGAGGTCCCTTGATTCGTGTTTATCCCGCGGGACCCGTGTCAGCGTCGCAGTTTCGATGTCTTTGGACAGCAAATTGGGTCAGTGTTGCTCTGGCATGTTCAGCTGATGCGACCCCAATGCCAAACCACAGATAAATACAACTTCCTGTGGGAACGGGAACTTCACAATAAAAGCACAAATCTCATTTTATGGTTGTTTATTAGTGACTTGTGCTTGTGTAGACCATAGATATTTTTAATAACTACAGTAAAAAAATTTAAATAAAGATGTTTCTGTAATAGCAGAAAAAACTAAATTATACAAAAAAAAAAAAAAACAAAAAAAACATTATACCGATCTTTACTCAAAATATAAGCTACAAATGATTATTCTAATAATAATAATAATAATAATAATATTATTATTATTATTATTATTATTATTGAATTAAAAATAAAAGTTACGGTTGAAAAAAATAAAAAAGATGGGTGTTTCAGTAATAGCAGGGGGGACTTACATTATACTGATCTTTACTCAAAGCAAGAGCTTCAAATAATTCAAATAATAATAATAATTATTATTAATAATATTTTTATTGAATAAAAATAAAAGTTGTTTGCGATATCTGGTTGTCCTGCGCCACCTGCTGTCCGTTGTTATGGCGACAGCTTCACTGCAACATAAAGCTAGCTTGTTGTTTTTATTATATCATTGTATTCTGCGGCTCATAGAACTCCAAACATAATTCTAAATAAAATTCGTCAATGACACTTTATAATAATTTTACACATTAAAAGCTAAACATTTTCCACATATTTCGTAGTAACCGCGTCGATCCAAAATGGCGACAGTGACGTTCTAACAACGTTCTCTCTCATTGGTCCGTTGATGTTGAAATCTTGTTTCTATTGGCTACTGTGTAATTTTTTTTTGACACACGTATCCGGAAAAGCATGATCCTCTGAATCCACCGCGTGAAAGTCCTGCACCAGAGGGTAAACAACGAGTTATTTCTAATTTTAAAACGTATTATTGATATTACAACGAATGTATTGATTGCAATGGCGTAGGGCGCTAATAAGAAAGCATAACAAGGCAGTATGTGCATTGAGAACAGCATTTTAAGGAGGTACACGTGGCATATGGAATGGTTTTTGACACGTCTTGCTTTTATATTATTGTTTTCAAGGTGATGATGGCTGAAAATGCGATGGAGAGCAGTGAAGCAGATGGGAAAGATGAGAGAAACGGGGGAAATGAAGAAGAAGACATGAACAGTGAAGGTGCAGAAGCTGGAGGTTTGAGTGATGCGCAAAAAGAAGTGCTGGAAAGGTGTCTTCATGCACTCAAACATGCCAAGAATGACAGCCACACACTAGCTGCACTGCTACTGGTGAGTTGGGGACAAACTGTTGGGAAATAAAATAAAATAGTAATAGTGAATAACTTCAAGAATATCCTATATTGTCGTGCAAAATACAGTACATTTTATATACAAAACAGTTCCTGTAGTCTCGCACAGACACTAAATATTAAATTTTAATATATAAGTGCTCATTTAGATCTATCTAGTCCCAATAAAACCATGACAAGTAAATCAAATCAATTATTTTTGTATAGCCCAAAATCACAACAAGAGTCGTCTCTGAGGACTTCCCAAGATTATTAATTTAGCAAAGGAAATCAAAATAAAACAATACATATTCAATGAAACAATACACATTCAATGAAACATTTGATCAAGCATGTCAAAGCAGATTATTAGTAGAGCAGTAAAGAAAAGATGTAAGTTAAACAATGTTTTAGAGTAATTTATACCTGTTGAAAAATAGATAAAAAAAAAACTGTTTATAGTTTTTCAACTTTGTATTGCTTGCGTGGTGAAAGTGCAGACAAAAATATGTAAGGTGTAAGGATGTGAGCTAATTTAGCAGGATATACAAGTTATTTTATTTTATTGCACACATTTTAGGACTTTTTAAAGTTTGCGTACAAAGTTTAGTATTTTCTGCTGTACTGAGAAGTGAGTGACACAATTTAAACAAAATTTAATACAATAACTTTTGGGGAAAAAAATGGTATAGATTAGATTTTAAAACACAATATAGCACTTCTTGTATTGCCAACAAGTTGGAAGTTTGAGAGAAGAGCACTGTCTAAACATGCAAGAAAGTGTAAATGCAACAAAACAGCGTCTACATGGGTATGTTTTGATAAGCAACCCAGTAGAATAAACTTATAGTATGGTTGTGATGAGTTGGCCATTGTCTGGATATTCAAACTGGATGAAGCGATAGAAAATGAATGAATGGTACGAGTGCAAAATAGGCTCTTTAATTTTAGATGTAAGATATCTTTCTTCTTGCACCTGCTAAGCCTATCTTCTCATCTCCAAATGACAGGCTGCTGACAGTTAGACCATGCAATGTCAAACAATGGAGCTTTATTCCAATCCTGACATACTCACATTTTGTTTGAGAAAATGTATTGAAATGTACTGAGTAATTAGACATATATAAATTATTTTTCTGTGTTCGGATCTTGTTTTAATCTCTCCCATTTTCAGATCACTCGTCTGTGTCCTGCAAACCAGCTGGACAAATCCACTCTGAGGCGAATCTTCGAAGCGGTCGGATTGAATCTTCCGGCGCGTCTATTGGTCACGGCCATCCGAGGCAGCAGCGAGAGCTCGGGTTTAGCCCCAAACGAGCTTCTGTCTCTGGGCACCGCTCTGCTGGCCGCCCTCAGCACCGATCCCGACACGGCTTACAAACCGCAGCTCCTCACCACAATCCCAATCCTGCTACAAATACTTTCTAACAGAGTACACCAGCAAGCACAAGAAAACGGCAACCAGGCTGGAGAAGCTATGGAAAGTCCAAGAAGTCAAAATTACGAGGACAGTTTCGCAAAATCAGAGCAGAAAGGAGATGACGCCAGCAAGGAAAATTGTCAGTCTTCATCTCAATCTTCCAAAATCGACAAAGCCATTGCGTCCGACTGCTACCAAGTTTTATTTTCAGTCTGCGTTTTACCTCTCGGTCCAGAGCAGCTTCTAAATCGCGGCGCCGTCAGAGCTTTATGTCAAGCCGTGGAGGAAAACCAGACTCTAAGCCACGAGAGGGGAATTCCACTTTTAGGATGCTTGCTTTGCGGTAAAACTAAAGAAAAAGCGTGGAGCAAGAATCCAGTCGAACTGTTTAACCTGTTGGCAAAGCTGACTAAAGATTTTACACAAGCTCCGGAGAAAGACAAACTTGAAATGTGCGCTAGTTTAGTTAATTTTTTGCCGCCTGTTGGGTCAAAACTAGAAAACGAGAAGATAAAAAGTATTGCGGGTCAAATTTGGGGAGTGCTAAGGCCGATGTTGCAGTCCAAGTTGACGCCGAAGCAGATCGGTCCAGTTTTGGTGCTTGGAGCTTGTCTGTTGGACGTGTGTGGATGGGAGGCAGTGGGGCCGCCTAAGTTCTGCTGTTTGCTGGTGAATCGAGCCTGTGTCGAGGTCAGGATGGGACTGGAGGAACCGCCGGGACATCAGCTCAGTCCAGAGATCCAGCAGACACTCACGGGTAGGTTTAAGTTTGGGGAATAAGTGAATTTAATAAAAATCTGTGTCAAAAGTTTAACCATTCGTCGTGAAGTTGGAACATTCTGAAAAGTAGCTGATTGTTTTCGAGGCAATTGGAAAATAGACTAAAGAATTATAATTAAAATTGAAATTGTGGTCCAAGAAAATCATTATATTAATAGTTTTCCATGTCGCCCACCCTTAGCATCAAAACTAGATAGCATAATAATGTCTTTGAAACTCTCAATATGCAATAACATTGAATTAAAGTAATTACCGACTGTAACCCCTAATCAAAGATTGTTCATTTAAAGGTGGGGAACTTAACTTTTTTTAAGAGCCAAATGCAGCGCTCTGATTGGCTGTGTTTAAGTGGTCACCTACAGCTTCATTTTGTTGTCTGTAAAAATACTTTTTTATAGGAACTGTATGTAAGACTTTGGTTTCAGATTTCAGAAACACGACCTATATGTGTCCACAGATAGAAGGTCAACATGTCCAAATATACTAATATTTTTACTGAAAATGATTGGAATTTTGAGTTATTCTTCATTAAAAAGCAATGGACATGATTTCCATTTGTTGATGTTTCCATTTGGTGTTTTGCTTCTGAAGAGGATTGTCCAATCAGAAATCAGAATGAGCCTCACATAACTCTCTTAATTGCGTTGCCAGTTTACTTTCTTAAAGCCTGAAGGTGATTTTGAACCATGAGTCAGGAACATGTTTGAGTTTGAACTGATGTTGCACCAGGACAAAGACACAACTGTCTGTGATAGGCTCATGCACTTGTTTCCACACAGTTAGGCTCCACCCACACTGTGTAAAAATGCTATTCTGGGGAACAAACCATGACAAAGAGTCAGCTGTCTGAGAGGTGACTTTCTGGTTAATACCTATGATTCATAGCAAAACTTACATCTGAATGGTCCGCAGTTTCTCATCTTTTTTGTGTTTTTTGTTTTCCACACTCTGGCCAAGTAATACCAAAGTAATACCTTTTTTATACCACTAGTTGTGCATCTTACATATAGTTCCTTTAAGGTTTAATTGCAGACAAAAATGTGCTGAAGGATTTGTGAGAGTTAGGAACTAGTTGAACCTTTCTTCATTAGTTTTACAGTAAATGTTGTAATATCTTCATTCACATGTGCATTTAGCTATTATTTACAAATGAGGTAATTCATTAAAGCCCTCAAAATGCTTCAAGTGTGTTTCTTGTTTTGTTCTGATCCTCAGGCTGTTATCGGATCATGGAGGCGGCCATGGAGCAGGCCTGCGTGTCAGGGACCAGTCCTGCCTCTCCTGCCCCAGCCCAAAGCTCCGTGTCCGGGCTCAGTCTGCAGCAGAGCCGGCAGGTCCTGATGGTTCTGCAGGAGGCTTTCTCTGCTGTGGTTTATCACTTACAACAGGTGAGAGGACAAGTGTTTAGACTGAGGCCCTTTCCAAACCAGTCCCTATTCACACTCTCACTTGGATTTCAGACACACTTTACTCTCTTGAACTTCTTCTTTTATTGGCATTTAACATGGTAAATCATTAGTTAGTTCTGCTTTAAGTTCCAGTTGTGGTGCTGTGTGATTTCATGTAGAAATATCCGAATAACCGGCGATATTTGTCCAGGTGGATCAGAGTCGATACGGAGACCCTTTTGTCTTCGCCACGTTTCGCTCGCTCTGCTCGTGGCTCGCCGAGGAGACTTCCTGTTTGAAGGAGGAAGTCACCGCCCTGCTGCCGTTCCTCATTGGCTACTGCAGAAGTCACATGAGCGGCGACGGAGAGCAGACGGGGCTCTCCGATTGGATGGAGCAGATGTCCGTCGGAGCAGAGCGAACGGGATGGACCGGGAAAGAGCCACTGAGGTGAGACCAATGTTAAGACTGAGATTTTTACATTGTGCAGCATTATTCAGTCACTACACATTTTTAATCATCTTCCTTCATCCACAAGTCAATAAGGTTTAGTCAAAGTTCATGCGACTGATGGACTATAATAAATATATTTTGTTTTCTCCAGGTACCTGCTCCCGGCGCTGTGCCACCTCTCGGCTGAGGACAGTCCCAGAAAAGTGCTCTTGTCCCTGGACACGCCGCAGCTCCTCGTGGGCTTTGTGTCTCAGTCCTGGAGCTCGCTGAAGGAACAGTCTCCGGCCAGAGAGACTCCAGTCTGGAGACGGCCTGCTCTGCTCTGCTCAACTTCACCGTCACAGAACCGCAAACAGTCAGGTACGACAAGCACAGAGAGAGACGTCACAGCATTCTGAATTTAGCTGTGATAGAAGTGCATGGAAATCAGTTGTAAAATTTTTAAATTTTGAGCACTGAAGATGCTGCTACTGTCAGTTTTGCGTCTGGCATCCGTGCAGAACACAGTGCAAAACCACTGCGGTGATAAAATGCGAGGGTTTGAAGTGGCCAACTGTACAGAGTGAGAATAGGCGTTGCGTGTTTGATCTGCTAAGTGATCAAAAGAGACACAGAAAGCTTATGTATGTGTGACACGTGCAGACCAAGGAAAAGAGGAGAACGAGAGAAAGAAGGAGCGTGTACGTGCGCAGTGGGGAAACATGAGGAAGAGAGAAAGAGAAGCCACGTACTTTGTTACGTTCGCGATGAGAAAAGAAGGAAAAGAGAAGAGAGATGTGCAGTGGAGAGCGCGCTTCTGGTTTTAGAGACACTGTATACACGTAAACTAGGGCTGGGCAATCTAGGAAAAAACATAATCAAGATTTTTTTTTTCATATTGATCGATCACAATTTTTTATTCGATTTTGATAACCTTTTCAAAATACAAATGAAAAATGCCATTCATGAACATAACAAACAAAAACTTTCAATATGTCCCATTTTTTAGATTTTTTTGAAACTATATTTCAATATTCTGCCTCAAAGTTTGACTTTTGCTCTAAACTACACATTTTACTGACAAAAGATTGTAATTGACTATTCGTCTCGATTTTTCGATTAATGGCCTAGCCTAACTTAAACACATGAGACACATCAGTAAAGTGCTTTTTCTGTCATTAAAATGCCACAGTTCAGTGAGTGTGCGGGGTGGGTTCACTTCGAGCTCTGACACAAAGAGAGTGATCGGGTTCCAGTTGAGTTCGGACACTGTGTGGCAGCTCTGGCAGGATTTTTTGGGCCCATCTAAACTCTAATCTGGGGACATCACAGCTGAGCCCAGCACTGCTCAACTCTCTTTCCACTTGGTAGAGCTGAGCAATGTTCGCTCAAGACAACACGGTACAAAACTAAATATTTAAACCTGGCCCATGTAGTGATTTGGACTTGACACTTACATAATTTGGACTGAGTAAAACTGCTTCCCTGGAAGGTCCTGACTTTTTTCAAGGATGAATAAAGACAAGCAAACTCTGACTTGAATCGAACAATCGGACCTAAACCACTTCTTCAGGTCGGTCTTGGTCTGACTGCAAATTAACTCTAGACAAGATCGCCAAGGTCTGAACACACATACAGCCTCGATCTGAAACAAACACACTCACAGAAGTACTGATGCTCAAATGGGGCATGTTTAAAAGTATTGATGCATCCCGGGCCACTTAGAGCGCTGGTTAAAAACCCAGAAAAGTGGATTTTACATAATATAAGTTTGATAGTGGCTTAACCTGCAGTACTGACTCATATTGTTTGATCTCGTAGGAGTGACCCCTGTTTCCGCGTGCTGGAGACCCTGTTGAGTGAAGCTCTTCCTGTTTTGGTGCACAAACCCAGTCTGTTGGTTTTAGCTGCAAACTTCTGCACTTTGGGTTTGATGATGGGACGACTCAGGACTAAAGCTGGTGAGTGCTTTTTATGACTTTACTTTGGCATTTCATGTTTTTTAAGTCAACAATAAGCATTTATATTAGTTAGGCGTTTCCCACGTCAAGAATTGTGTTTGAGCTCAGTCTTATTGGCTGCAGTGGGAATTGCAGCATCTGTTTTTTTTTACTCAGTGTCGTTCTAGTTAGAGTGCTCGTACAATGACTTGAAAATGTCTCCAGAAAAATAGACTTTGGATTCTTTCTGCAGACTTGACCTGCTCTGTGCTCCGTGTAACAGGCAGCACTGGTTTTCTGCAAGTGTGTATGTTCTGTAGGACTTGCGCAGAACTTGAACAGATTATTTAAGTATCTTTTCAGGTAAAAATTAGTTCAGAGCATCCCGTCTACATTCGCCTGTCCATTGAAATCCAGGAAATTCGCTTGTGTATCTTTGCATTTGCTTACATACCACCACGGCAGAAGTCATGTTTACTTCTAAAAGGGGTGAAAAACATTTTATAATGCATCATGGTGAATAAATAGGAGGCTCAAAACCCATGAGGTAAGTGAGCAAGCTTATTACAGTTTTTCATCATGTTTTGATACAGATATGAAGCATTTTATGTACGAAAATGTCTCAAGTTGCATATAACTGGGTCGGCAAATCTGAAAAATGAACAGAGCCAAGTTTAAAATTACTAATGGATACAAAGGTTTTTGGATACAATTAAATGTTTGATGTATTTTACACTTGTCATACATCAGACTTAGACTTGGACAAATCTTTCAGTAAAAAACCTTCAATCTTGTTTAGTCCAGGTCCGTCGATAGAATTTTGGGGCCACGGTTCAAGGGTGCCTCATATGGGTTCCTCCTGAATATAAATCAATATGAAAAGAGATTCTTGGCCCCAAAGACTCTGGGGGCCAGGACAAAAGACCCCTTTTACCTCTCCCTGTCGACTCCCCTAAGTCGGGCAGTTTATACAACAATGAGTTTTCATGAATCCAAGATGTTTCTATGTCAGATTGGCTTCTCTTTTACACGACAACAAGCTATGTGTTCATTGAATCTGTGCTCCTCTGGATACGATTCAAGGGGTAGCTGTCTGCAGTTGAAACAAGCTGTCCTCTCCGTGTTTGTGTCCAACTGTAGGTGATCTTTCTTTTTCCGTATTGTCAAAGATTTCCCCAAACTCATATTTTTACTTATTTTTTACTTATTAATCATAGAGTTTTCAACCCCAGGAAGTTACACAGTGTCATTTTCTCATCTTATTCTCAGACTCTGTTGACTCCTCTCATCGCCGCCTGTTCTCCTCCTCTCTCCGGTTCCTCCGCGGCGCTCTGACCTCTGGCTCCGGCTCGGGCCCAGCGACGGTGACTCCTGCCTGGGATCGCTGCTGGGACGAGGTGGCCGAGCTCTGGAGACTCTCGGTCCAGGCTCTGAGCAGCTGCGTTCGGACTCAACCCTGGATCATCTCTCTCATACGAGACGAAGGCTGGTTAAAACACATTCTCTCCACTTTAGGACAGTCCACAGCTCTGCCCGACGTAGAGACGCAAAACGCCCTGGAGGAGGCGCTGTGTGCAATCTCGGACCAGTGTTCCATCTGTAAACAGGAAATCCACGAAGCAATGAAGAGTGATCAGGAGGATTGAGCTGTATGAGCAGTTTAAAACGACAAGCAGCGACAAAATAATCAGAAAAATAAAATAAAAGCATTCAGCAAGGCATATGTATGGTATTTGCGTTTATTTATGTCAGGGGGTCTCAAACTCAACATATGGCCACATTCATTATATTATCATGTGTTACATTATATTATATTATATTCTAGGCCAAGCTCATTCAACTTAAAGCCGGGGGGCCAAATTGTCTCTCCAAAAATCGGATCCGGCCCTCCACTAATCTTTCAGACATTGCAGATATACTTATTTTTCCCAGCGCAGGGTTAATTATGGGTGTGTCTTTGACCTAATTTGGTCTCATTAGGCGTTTTCCCACATGAAAGTACCAAGAACTACTCCCCTCATTTCTTCAGTCCCTGTTTAGTCAGAGGAACTACCCTGTCCCCATGTTTGTGTTCACACAGCAGCAGTTTCTAAAAGTGGGTCTAACTAGCTTCAGCATTAGCATCTGTAAAGATTGGGACATTTAAATAAGTCATTAAGTGGTGTTAGAAAAACAAAAGTTGTGTTTTTTTGATTCCACATAAAACTATGATGTGCAAAACTTAAAAACACCACTGAAATTAACAATAAAACAAAATGATTCACTGTAATTCCTAATAATAGTCTTATAGGCTACTATTTACATATTAAATAAATACATTTTAAGAGTTACTGCCTTCAAATATTTTTTCTAAAGGATAAGGAAAATGTATCTGAATGTCAGAATGTGTAAAACATGTTTCCAAACAAATTTAGTGTTGTAAATGTGTTTGTGTCACCAAAAGGTTCCTGGTCTGACTGAAAGTACCTGCCCCAGAGCAGGAGCTAAAAAAGTCCCTAAAGTGTGAACCCAGTCCATAGTTCCTGCTCTGTGTGAACGCTCCCAAAAATGGGGACAGGAACTAAAAAAGTACTAGGACCAGAAAAAAGTTCCTACAGTGGGAAAAGGCCTATTTTAGTTTTGGTGTAATTCTGCCTTAGACCTGACCTTGTATTGATCTAATGCTGGTTACTCTTATTTCAGACTCAGCCAATAAAGGTCTTGCCCTTTTTTAATTCTGGTTCAGTGCTGGTTTAGAAATTTTGTAGAGAAATACAAATCTAAGAGAGGCAATAACAGCAGTCCCTAACATTAATTAGATTTTGTTCAAGTGGATCTTTTGTACAACCCTAAATTTTGTCAAAAATGATGTGTTGTGCTAATATCTGGTTAAGTGTCCATAACTCTTTTTGGCCCTTCAGAAAATTAAGTTGAATAGCCCTGTTCTAGGCCAGGAGGTTCCCATACTTTTTACTTCAAAATTAATACATTTTTCCTCGAAGGGCCAGTACTAATTATTTTGAAGCATGCTGAGGCTTATTTAATGCTGCATCTAAAAAGTTTATTTGCAACAACATAGTGATTAAATAGTATTTTATTATATGTTTTAGGAGAATTGACTTAAGTTGGTGTACTTGACAGTCTTCAACTCAAAATGTAATTATAGAGACACTCCTAACAAATATAAACACCTCTTTGTGGGTCAAATTAAATCACCCAGATGGTTGAAATTGGTCCCCGGGCCCCACTTTGGGCACCACGTTTCTAGGCTTATTTTACAAGGCAGAAACCCCCATGTGATTTAAAAAGTAAATAAATAGGTAATCATCAGGGTCAGACTGTCCTCCTCAGGAACATTTTGAGCACGTAATATACAGTTTGCTGCATTCCGGTGCATTTGCAGTGCATTCTGGGACCTGTAGTTCAAATATTTATGTGCATTTTATTGGTGGGCCACTGTCAATAATCAGAGATCATCCTGCAGGTCACATGAAGTCGTATCAACGGCCACATTTGGCCTCGGGGCCGTAAGTTTGAGTCTTCTGCTTTATATTTGTCTTTGAATTTGTAAATTAAATAGTAATAGTGCACTTAATAAGAACTATTTTGTCAGAAAAATGTTTGACTGGTTTGTGTTCATAGATAAGAGCAGACAGATGATGGGAAAGCAACTATGGGAAGAAAAGAGAATAATAGTTTAGACTTGATGCACATTTTTGGTTATTATTGCACTAGACACATTAAAGTGACAATGACAGGTTAAACTACTTATTACACTAAAGACAATACGATTACAATTAGAATGTACTTCCTGTTCATATATGATGATTAGGAATTTGTTCACTAACTATAAAAAAAATAGGTAGATTTCACATTTCAAGGCAGTTTTAAGCCACATGAAGGACAGGAGGCACTTTTCCTCTTAATAACATGGTACTTTAGCATAGATATTTCAACAAATATTTCACAAATTTAAAAACGTTGATTTTAAGGGTGACTGGGGCTCGTTACTCTTTTGTAAAACAGTGAACAAAGTTGATTTTACGCATTGTCCAGCAGATGACGCTGTTTTCTCTTTTTTGGCCTCTTCCTCGAGGCGTTGGAGCGCGCGCGTGGCTCAGGGCCTCGGATTAAACCTGAACCCACCGCGAGACTTTTTAAAACAACAAACAACAATGGTTGATTATAAATAACATGTAAGCGTGTAAAATACAAGTTTATCTTTAATTTTAACGAAAATATAAGTTTGCATTCAAATGTACTAACCCTAATCTATGTTTACAAGTTTAAGAAGACAAAAGGCCTGTTGTATTTTATTTTAAATCTGATCTTTCTAATGCATTTTTAATATCTGTAGCAATCTATTACCTTCTGTTTGTTCAGTCTAAATGCTAAACTGTAATCATAGCCTCTTAATGTTGGCTCCACAGTCTATAGAAGTTATGCACTGAAAATGCTCCTCAACATTTAGAATGAGTGTCAAAACTACAGGAAAAGCAATATATTTCTTTCATGGCAACATCGTGTTAACTAAGGTTGTTTGCGAACGACAGATGATGATTTAGGACATTTTATCTGCAGCAAACAGACTCAAAAACATATTTTTAAGAAGAAGAAAAAGGTAATAAGTTCAACTGTGTGTGATCTCAATGTCTGTGGAAATGTGACAGAAGCTAAAATCGTTGCTACCACTGTTTATCTAATTTTCTCTTTTTACACATCAGTTACAAACTTCAGTTTTGGTGGGTTAAATTTGTTCTCAGTCTGTAGTGTCTTTTTCCTGTTTTAGCTGTATTTTGAGCTCTTAGTGGAAAAAATTTTCTTTCTCTCCATTGATTCTCATTTCTTGCTTCTCAGTGGTAATATTTAGAATGTCACCTGCAGAACCTCTATCATCTTATTCTTGCTCATATTTTTAACTTTATTATTTTCTCCTGCTGTTCCTTATCTTTATCTTTCCCCATTTTGCAAGGTGATTACCCTCTTTTTTTCTTTAGTTAGTATAAAGTTCTTGTTTATTAAAGGTAGGGTAGGTGATTTCACAATTTAGGTTTTCTTTCATAAACCTTCAATTCTTAATATCAATATGTATTAAGTTTATCTTGCAATTTTGACTTAAACCCCTCTTTTTCTCTTTTTTTTAAAGTGAAACTGGAGTGGACCACCCAAGCTAAGCCAATCAGAACGCTGCATTCTGCTCCTGATTAGAACTTAAATTCTTTAATATTCGATTCAGAGAGTACTCTGTGGGCTGTGCTGCATTTATCATAGACTTTTTGGTTGAAAACACAATTTACAACTAACAAAGTTAGCTACCCCAACTTTAACCCGTTTATTCATTTAAGTCAACACGATGAAAGTTTTCCATTCTAAGTTAACATATAATTCTATGCACATTCTCAGTTTGTTGCTCCCATGAGGCGATTGTTGAGCCATTGTCACACTTTATTTGTCCTTTAGCCTCTCTCTCTCTCTCTCTCTTTCGCTCTCTTCTTTTTCTTTCTCTCTTCTCTCTCTCTCTCTCTCTCTCTCTCTCTCTTTCTTCTCTCTCTCTCTCTCTCTCTCTCTCTCATCTTTTACTCCTTCTTTGTTGTTCTATCATCACCCCCCCCCCTCTCTCTTTTCCATTCATCTTTTGCTCCACGCGTCAACTTTGCATATCCTGAATAAACTTCTCCTTGCCCCTCCTCCCTCTCTCCTCACCTCCTCTCTCTCTCTCCTCTCTCTCTCTGCTCCACCGGCTTCAAAAACTCTCCGCTTGACAAACTCCTGCCAGTGTCGTCGCCTCACAAAACTTGGTCCGCGCTGCGTCTTTTCCTTCTGCCCAGAGCGTCTCTCTCCATTTACGCACCAGCGCCTCTCCAAACGCAGTGATGCTGTGGAAATCCCGGAGCAAAAGCGATCTGCTGCAGGTAACTCATGATCCACCTGTTCTTTCGTGAATGTTTTTGTGTGTTTAGCATAATTATGTGTCTTTTGAAGTTTTTTTTTAGTTTCACTTCACAAATGCTGATCGTTTTAAACAGTTTTTGTTTGATGCGTAAAGACGTGCCAAATGCGTAAACTGTGCGTAAACGTGAATTATTTCAACTTTGTGTTCTGTTATCCAAACCATAGACATATAATTATTAACTAATTATGTGTCTATGATCTAAACAGTGTTGGGTATAACTAGGATACAGATACTACGGTTGTTACTGTGATTAAATTAGGCTACAATTTTAAGTATTTTAGTTGTTGTAGACGACAAAAACTTACTTGGAAGCTAAAAACCTACAAAAAAAGACTTATTCTCTGAGGTACAAAAGCACAGATGCAGAGATTTGCAGCAATAACACAGTTTTTATTGTTGATTTATGTCACTTGGCCACGTTTAATAATTTAACTAGTTGTTTTCCACTGTTTAAATGACAATATTACACACAAAGTAATCCCAAAGAATATATATAACTTAGTTGCTAATAGTGTAACTAATAACATTTTTACAAACTAGGCTAATTTACCCAACATTGTATTTAAACCAACAACCCTGGATTAAAAAAAAATAATAATTTATTGGCTGCTGCGTAAAGATCATGCGTAAAATGCGCACAAAATAACTAATTACGAGTTTGATCTGTTCGTTATCACTCTGAAATTTCTCCATTAAAGAACAAATAACCTTCACCTAAAAGAACATTTTGACCCTAAAACAGTTTGTATTGAGATTGGCACAGCATAAGCATTTGCACACGGTTATCGTCTTTGAAATCCCAGATAAACGGACCTAAAACACTTGGACTCGCCTTGAACGTACCACTTTAAGACCCTGGCACTCCGCAGACCCCGCCCCTCCGCGCGCGCTCTTCTTATAAACGGCACGTTCATGGAGAGAGCGCTGGACCAGGCTCACCTCCGACATTCCGTTTGTTCGTGATTTTCTACGATCTGCCGCGACAACTTGGAAAAACAAATTAACGCGAAAACGACATTTACGCGGATGGACTTGGATTATCACTTCGTTTGACTTTGCTGACGGATTTTTATTTTTCATTTTCTGGTCTCGGTTTGACGTTTTGGCTTCCAGATGTTGATCCACACGTACTCGCCATGGTGAGTTCAGTTGGAGAGCTGCGTGCGTAAAGGTGTTTCCAAAATGCGCACCACAAGACTGACGCTAGAGTCTGTTTGATTGAAATCTGAATATTTGTTAATGATTAATATTATTTGCTGTATTTATTGTATTTAAATGACTTGAGAATGGATGTAATTACGCATTGTTAGCGCATTATTAACTTTAGCATTATTACGCGTGTGTCTGATAAAGCTTTACGCACACTCAATTACCTTTAACTGTGTCTGTGCCTTTTATTTGCCAGTTGGAGACGAATAAAATACTGAATTGGAACGCGTAAAATAGCACCAAAGGCAGGCTATATTGTATTGTATTTATTTTGAAAAGCAAAGAATGTTATAATGGGAAAACCTAGAACATAAACTAGGATTTCTCTGTGAGCGGAAATCTGAATTGGCTTTTGCAAATGAACTCTTCAATTGCTAAACCATTAAGAGTCATTTGAACTGAATTTATGGCTAACCAAGTTTTGGAGTTTAAATAGAAGTAGAATAGATGTAATTATTACGCATTATTATTTATACATATTTATTAAATTACCATGTATTTTAAACCAGCTGAGTTTCGTAAAGGTGTAGCTCTGTGCATTATTGAATTTCCTACGTTATAGACTCTTACTCTGCAAAACACAAAATGATATTAAACTAGGCTTCACGTTGAATTAAGCTGCTTAAAACATCAAATACAATGTTAATTGTTGTAGCTTGTTAACACTAGAATTAATGTTCTAAAAGAAAATTATATGCCTGGCTTTAGTGGATTTGGAAGTAATTATGCACTAATAACCTTTATTATCACCAACAAGACCAACCTTTTATAATCGTGCCAAACAATAAAACAAACAGGCTGTAGAAATACCGTAAATCTATATTAATAACTACACAATTCAAGAGAGATTACTATAAAAGGAATTTGAAGTGTTGGGACTTTACTCTTTGTATGACAGTGACTTCAAAAACCAAATGTATTTTACAATTTTGTCAAATAATTATGTCCATTTCCTTTGATGGAATTTAATCAGTCATTGTCACCATTAAAATCTATAATAACAAAACAATTTACATATGTTTGTTTATCGTTACACCTGTGAGAATTATACAATGAAAAGACAGTTTGAAACATATTATTATTCTTTTATTTATCTATTTTTATCCTGATCATTGTCCTTTTTTTAGTTTCCTGTTTAGTCCTAATTGTGGTTAATCAAAGTCTTATTCTTCAACTCGCCTCTGTTGAATTAATTATATATATATTTCAAATCCTCGTTTTTGTTTAGAATTGACGTCTTGTCATAGTAAAAAAAAAAAAAGAATAACACGTTTGCTATATTAGTGACCTTACATAAAACCAATGCAAATTTTCACTCACAATTTCTCATTCACAAATGTCAGAAGCCTTTGAAATGTGTTTTGTTCTTGCTTTATCGTTTTACTCTTAATACCACAGTTGCAAAAGACTTCTACATTAAAAATAAATATAACAAATNGGTTTTCGATCTTTTGATTCAAACCCACCACCAATAATTGATGATTTGTTTCGATTCGATCTCGATTTTCGATTAATGGCCCAGCCTGAACGTAAACCCATGAGACACATCAGTAAAGTGCTTTTTCTGTCATTAAAATGCCACAGTTCAGTGAGTGGGCGGGTCGGGTTCGCTTCGAGCTCAGACACAAAGAGAGTGATCAGGTTCCGGTTGAGTTCGGACACTGTGTGTGTGGGCTCGGGTTGGATTTTTTGGGCCCGATCTAGACTCTAATCTGGGGACATCACAGCTGAGCCCAGCACTGCTCAACTCTCTTTCCACTTGTAGAGCTGAGCAATGTTCGCTCAAGACAACAACGGTACAAAACTAAATATTTAAACCTGGCCTGTGTAGTGATAGGCACTACACTCCTTACGTATTCACACTTACATAATTGGACTGAGTAAAACTGCTTCCCTGGAAGGTCCTGACTTTTTTCAAGGATGAATAAAGTCAAGCAAACTCTGACTCGAATCGAACAATCGGACCTAGACCTCCTCTTCAGGTCGGTCTCGGTCTGACTGCAAATGAACTCTGGACAAGATCATTTAAGGTCACACACACATCCTCTGTCCGAAACAAACACACTCACTGAAGTACTGATGCTCAAATGGGGCATGTTTAAAAGTATAGGTGCATCCCGGGCCACTTAAGCTGGGCTTACACTGTGCGAATTTTGAAACGATTTTGCCACGAATTTTTGTCGCAAGACAGATTCAAGATCGTAGCAAAATTCGGCTCCTCCGTACGAATAATTCGTTCAGTGTCTGTGGGTCTACGAGCTGCGATAACCTGCTCACGAGGAACGCACGACAGCTGATCGTAGCATCGCAGCAACATCAAACATGTTTGATATTTGTCGTGTGTCGCAGGGTCCAGGCGCTGCTGAAGCAGGGAAAACAGCGTGTATGCTAGCACAGACGTGTACAAAAATAACAAGCACACCTGAACATGAAGGGCCAACTTCACGGAGGTTCTGAACAAATCCCACACACACAAAGACATAAGTGCAACACACTTTAAACAAGCAGGGTTAACGGTTTTGTTATGTTTTTGGAGTTCAAACCACTGACCTATACGTTCAAACACGCTGTATTCAGAATAAGAAGATAGCAATGCGCTTCTACCATGTCAGAAAATTTAGCGCACAGCCTAAATATGAAGCTTACACGGCAGCATCCAGACAATTCAGCCCACTGACAACACAGCCACTTTCACAAAGAATATAGCATATCGATGTAACGTTACATGAAACCACAATCATAACGCCGTGCGCTTCACCAGCACAACTCATAACAACACGCGCCTAGGTTTTTTTCTCCACATAGCCTACATCAAGCAACACACGCAACACAGGCCCATACAGCAGTCAGATGCTCGTAAATCAGATTTACCCATGACAGCTTACCTTTCTTATTCAAAGACTGAAGTAAAACACCATCTTCATGTGCGCTGTCCTTTGTTTCGTTTCCACAAAAGTTTATTTAGTCCAAAATACGGCTGAAACTGAAAGTCCATCAGGCCAGCGAGGTCCGAGGTTTAGTGAATCAAACCACAAGATACACTTCGGCTTCACGCTCTCATCCAGCTCAAAATATCATTTAACAACTCGTCGCATCTTCTATTTGACGGTACAACTTCTTGTTGCTGCTAGACAAACTGTGGCGGAGTGACGTACACTACATGACGTGATCATGGGAAAAAAAGCTCTGAATGAGAGCAGCTGGTGATGGCTTTATCCAGCGCTGTTGCGCACACATTCCCTGGCTCAGATCTCTCGCACAGTCTGAGCAGGTTGAACGTATGCGTTTATCGCTCCGCACAGTGTGCGCATCTCTGTCGTGAGGTCGCGCTCTTCTCGAATGCGATTCTATCGCACAGTGTGAGCTTGGAGATGATTTCGTGCGTATTAAAATCGTGCAAAATCGCACAGTGTATGCCCAGCTTAAGAGCACAGGTTAAAAACTCAGAAAAGTGGATTTTACATAATATAAGTTTGATAGTGGCTTAACCCTGCAGTACTGACTCATATTGTTTGATCTCGTAGGAGTGACCCCTGTTTCCGGGCGCTGGAGACCCTGTTGAGTGAAGCTCTTCCTGTTTTGGTGCACAAACCCAGTTTGTTGGTTTTAGCTGCAAACTTCTGCACTTTGGGTTTGATGATGGGACGACTCAGGACTAAAGCTGGTGAGTGCTTTTTATGACTTTACTTTTTTCATGTTTTTGAAGTCGACAAAAAGCACTTTATGTCAGTCAAGCGTTTCCCACGTAAAGAATTGTGTTTGAGATTAGTCTTATTGGCTGCAGTGGGAATTGCAGCATCTGTTTTTTTTACTCAGTGTCATGTTTTACTCAGTGTTTTTACTAGAGTGCTCGTACAATGACTTGAAAATGTCTCCAGAAAAATAGACTTTGGATTCTTTCTGCAGACTTGACCTGCTCTGTGCTCCGTGTAACAGGCAGCACTGGTTTTCTGCGAGTGTGTATGTTCTGTAGGACTTGCGCAGAACTTGAACAGATTGTTTAAGTATCTTTTCAGGTAAAATTAGTTCACAGCATTCTGTCTACATTCACTTGTCCATTGAAATCCAGGAAATTCGCTTGTGTAGCTTTGCATTTGCTTAACATACCCGCAACAGCAGAAGTCATGTTTACTTCTAAAAAAGGTGAAAACCATTTCAAAATGCATCATGGTGAATAATTTGGAGGCTCAGAACCCATAAGATAAGTGAGTAAAGTCTATTACAAGTTTTAGTAATGAAGCTATTTATGTACAAAAATGTCTCAAGTTGCATATAACTGGGTTGGCAAAGTCTGAAGACTTGGAATTGGACAAATCCTTCAGTAATAAATCTTCAATCTTGTTTAGTCCAGGTCCGTCGATAGAATTTTGGGGCCTCGGTTCAAGGGTGCCTCATATGGGTTCCTCCTGAATATAAATCAATATGAAAAAGGATTCTTGGCCCCAAAGACTCTGGGGGCCAGGACAAAAGACCGATTTGCCCCTCCCTGTCGACTCCCCTGAGTCTAAGGGGCAGTTTATACAACAATGAGTTTTCATGAATCTAAGACGTTTCTATGTCAGATTGGCTTCTCTTTACACGACAACAAGCTACGTGTTCATTGAATCTGTGCTCCTCTGGATACGATTCAAGAGGTAGTTGTCTGCAGTTGAAACAAGCTGTCCTCTCCGTGTTTGTGTCCAACTGTAGGTGATCTTCCTTTTTCCATGCGTATTGTCAAAGATTGCCCCAAACTCATATTTTTACTTATTTTTTACTTATTAATCATAGAGTTTTCAACCCCAGGAAGTTACACAGTGTCATTTTCTCATCTTATTCTCAGACTCTGTTGACTCCTCTCATCGCTGCCTGTTCTCCTCCTCTCTCCGGTTCCTCCGCGGCGCTCTGACCTCTGGCTCCGGCTCGGGCCCAGCGACGGTGACTCCTGCCTGGGATCGCTGCTGGGACGAGGTGGCCGAGCTCTGGAGACTCTCGGTCCAGGCTCTGAGCAGCTGCGTTCGGACTCAACCCTGGATCATCTCCCTCATACGAGACGAAGGCTGGTTAAAACACATTCTCTCCACTTTAGGACAGTCCACAGCTCTGCCCGACGTAGAGACGCAAAACGCCTGGAGGAGGCGCTGTGGTGCAATCTCGGACCAGTGTTCCATCTGTAAACAGGAAATCCACGAAGCAATGAAGAGTGATCAGGGAGGTTTGAGCTGTATGAGCAGTTTAAACGACAAGCAGCGACAAAATAATCAGAAAAATAAAATAAAAGCATTCAGCAAGGCATATGTATGGTATTTGCGTTTATTTATGTCAGGGGGTCTCAAACTCAACATATGGCCACATTCATTATATTATCATGTGTTACATTATATTATATTATATTCTAGGCCAAGCTCATTCAACTTAAAGCGGGGGCCAAATTGTCTCTCCAAAAATCGGATCCGGCCCTCCACTAATCTTTCAGACATTGCAGATATACTTATTTTTCCCAGCGCAGGGTTAATTATGGGTGTGTCTTTGACCTAATTTGGTCTCATTAGGCGTTTTCCCACATGAAGTACCAAGAACTACTCCCTCATTTCTTCAGTCCCTGTTTAGTCAGAGGAACTACCCTGTCCCCATGTTTGTGTTCACACAGCAGCAGTTTCTAAAAGTGGGTCTAACTAGCTTCAGCATTAGCATCTGTAAAGATTGGGACATTTAAATAAGTCATTAAGTGGTGTTAGAAAAACAAAAGTTGTGTTTTTTTTTATTCCACATAAACTATGATGTGCAAAACTTAAACACACCACTGAAATTAACAATAAACAAAATTATTCACTGTAATTTCTAATAATAGTCTTATAGGCTACTATTTACATATTAAATAAATACATTTTAAGAGTTACTGCCTTCAAATATTTTTTCTAAAGGATAAGGAAAAATTATAGGAATGTCAGAATGTGTAAACATGTTTCCAAACAAAGTTAGTGTTGTAAATGTGTTTTGTGTCACCAAAAGGTTCCTGGTCTGTCTGAAAGTACTGCCCCGGAGCAGGAGCTAAAAAAGTCCCTAAAGTGTGAACCCAGGCCATAGTTCCTGCTCTGTGTGAACGCTCCCAAAAATGGGGACAGGAACTTAAAAGTACTAGGACCAGAAAAAAGTTCCTACAGTGGGAAAAGGCCTATTTTAGTTTTGGTGTAATTCTGCCTTAGACTTGACCTTGTATTGATCTAATGCTGGTTACTCTTATTTCAGACTTAGCCATTAAAGGTCTTTCCCTTTTTAAATTCTGGTTCAGTGCTGGTTTAGACATTTTGTAGAGCAATACAAATCTAAGAGAGGCAATAACAGCAGTCACTAACATTAGTAAAAGATTTTGTTCAAGTGGATCTTTTGTACAACCTAAATTTTGTCAAAAATGATGTGTTGTGCTAATATCTGGTTAAGTGTCCATAACTCTTTTTGGCCCTTCAGAGAATTAAGTTGACTAGCCCTGTTCTAGGCCAGGAGGTTCCCATACTTTTTACCTCAAAATTAATACACTTTTCCTCGAAGGGCCAGTACTAATTATGTTGAAGCATGCTGAGGCTTATTTAATGCTGCATCTAAAAGTTTATTTACAACAACATAATGATAAAATAATATTTTTTATTATGTTTTAGGAGGATTTACTTAAGTTGGTGTACTTTGACAGTCTTCAACTCAAAATGTTATCATAGAGACACTCCTAACAAATATAAACACCTCTTTGTGGGTCAAATTAAATCCCCTGGAAGGCCGAATTTTGCCCCCGGGCCCCACTTTGGGCATCACTTTTCTAGGCCTATTTTACAAAGTGAAACCCCCATGTGAATAAAAAGTAAATAGGTAATCAAGATCAGACTGTCCTCCTCAGAACATTTAGAGCACTTACAGTTTGCTGCATTCCGGTGCATTTTGCAGTGCATTCTGGGACCTGTAGTTCAATATTTATGTGCATTTTATTGGCGGGCCACTGTCAATAATCAGAAATCATCCTGCAGGTCACATGAAGTCGTATCAACGGCCACATTTGGCCTCTGGGCCGTAAGTTGAGACTCCTGCTTTATATTTGTCTTTGAATTTGTAAATAAAATAGTAAATAGTGCACGTAATAAAGAGCTATTTTGTCAGAAAATGTTTGACTGGTTTGTGTTCGTAGATAAGAGCAGACAGATGATGGCAAAGCAACTATAGAAAGGTTATTATTGCACTAGACACATTAAAGTGACAATGACAGGTTGAACTACTTATTACACTAAAGCGAACTTAACATCAATATATTTAACATTTTACTAATTTCATTCTAGCTTAGACATTTCTTACTATTTAGAAATGTACTTCCTGTTCATATATGATGAATAGGAATTTGTTCACTAACTATAAAAAAAAAGGTAGATTTCACATTTCAAGGCGATTTTAAGCCACATGAAGGGCAGGAGACACTTTTTCCTATAAATAACATAGTACTTTAGCATTAGATATTTCAACAAATATTTCACAAATTTAAAAACGTTGATTTTAAGGGTGACTAGGCTCGTTACTCTTTTGTAAAGCAGTGAAACAAAGTTGATTTTACGCATTGTCCAGCAGATGGGGCTGTTTTCTCTTTTTTGGCCTCTTCCTCGAGGCGTTGGAGCGCGCGCGTGGCCTCAGGGCCTCGGATTAACCTGAACCACCGCGAGACTTTTTAAAACAACAAAACAACAATGGTTGATTATAAATAACATGTAAGCGTGTAAAATACAAGTTTATCTTTAATTTTAACGAAAATATAAGTTTGCATTCAAATGTACTAACCCTAATCCTATGTTTACAAGTTTAAGAAGACAAAAGGCCTGTTGTATTTTATTTTAAATCTGATCTTTCTAATGCATTTTTAATATCTGTAGCAATCTATTACCTTCTGTTTGTTCAGTCTAAATGCTAAACTGTAATCATAGCCTCTTAATGTTGGCTCCACAGTCTATAGAAGTTATGCACTGAAAAATGCTCCTCAACATTTAGAATGAGTGTCAAAACTACAGGAAAAGCAATATATTTCTTTCATGGCAACATCGTGTTAACTAAGGTTGTTTGCGAACGACAGATGATGATTTAGGACATTTTATCTGCAGCAAACAGACTCAAAAACATATTTTTAAGAAGAAGAAAAAGGTAATAAGTTCAACTGTGTGTGATCTCAATGTCTGTGGAAATGTGACAGAAGCTAAATCGTTGCTACCACTGTTTATCTAATTTTCTCTTTTTACACATCAGTTACAAACTTCAGTTTTGGTGGGTTAAATTTGTTCTCAGTCTGTAGTGTCTTTTTCCTGTTTTAGCTGTATTTTGAGCTCTTAGTGGAAAAAATTTTCTTTCTCTCCATTGATTCTCATTTCTTGCTTCTCAGTGGTATATTTAGAATGTCACCTGCAGAACCTCTATCATCTTATTCTTGCTCATATTTTTAACTTTATTATTTTCCTCCTGCTGTTCCTTATCTTTATCTTTCCCATTTTGCAAGGTGATTACCCTCTTTTTTTCTTTAGTTAGTATAAAGTTCTTGTTTATTAAAGGTAGGGTAGGTGATTTCACAATTTAGGTTTTCTTTCATAAACCCTTCAATTCTTAATATCAATATGTATTAAGTTTATCTTGCAATTTTGACTTAAACCCCTCTTTTTCTCTTTTTTTAAAGTGAAACTGGAGTGGACCACCCAAGCTAAGCCAATCAGAACGCTGCATTCTGCTCCTGATTAGAACTTAAATTCTTTAATATTCGATTCAGAGAGTACTCTGTGGGCTGTGCTGCATTTATCATAGACTTTTTGGTTGAAAACACAATTTACAACTAACAAAGTTAGCTACCCCAACTTTAACCCGTTTATTCATTTAAGTCAACACGATGAAAGTTTTCCATTCTAAGTTAACATATAATTCTATGCACATTCTCAGTTTGTTGCTCCCCATGAGGCGATTGTTGAGCCATTGTCACACTTTATTTGTCCTTTAGCCTCTCTCTCTCTCTCTCTCTTTCGCTCTTTCTTTCTTTCTTTCTTTCTCTCTCTGTCTCTCTCTTTCTCTCTCTCTCTTTCTTTCTCTCTCTCTCTCTCTCTCTCTCTCTCATCTTTTACTCCTTCTTTGTTGTTCTATCATCACCCCCCCCCCCTCTCTCTTTTCCATTCATCTTTTGCTCCACGCGTCAACTTTGCATATCCTGAATAAACTTCTCCTTGCCCCTCCTCCTCTCTCCCTCCCCCTCTCTTCTTCACCTCCCCCTCTCTCCCTCTTCACCTCCCCCTCTCCTCTCTTCTTCTCTGCTCCACCGGCTTCAAAAACTCTCCGCTTGACAAACTCCTGCCAGTGTCGTCGCCTCCACAAAACTTGGTCCGCGCTGCGTCTTTTCCTTCTGCCCAGAGCGTCTCTCTCCATTTACGCACCAGCGCCTCTCCAAACGCAGTGATGCTGTGGAAATCCCGGAGCAAAAGCGATCTGCTGCAGGTAACTCATGATCCACCTGTTCTTTCGTGAATGTTTTTGTGTGTTTAGCATAATTATGTGTCTTTTGAAGTTTTTTTTTAGTTTCACTTCACAAATGCTGATCGTTTTAAACAGTTTTGTTTGATGCGTAAAGACGTGCCAAATGCGTAAACTGTGCGTAAACGTGAATTATTTCAACTTTGTGTTCTGTTATCCAAACCATAGACATATAATTATTAACTAATTATGTGTCTATGATCTAAACAGTGTTGGGTATAACTAGGATACAGATACTACGGTTGTTACTGTGATTAAATTAGGCTACAATTTTAAGTATTTTAGTTGTTGTAGACGACAAAAACTTACTTGGAAGCTAAAAACCTACAAAAAAAGACTTATTCTCTGAGGTACAAAAGCACAGATGCAGAGATTTGCAGCAATAACACAGTTTTTATTGTTGATTTATGTCACTTGGCCACGTTTAATAATTTAACTAGTTGTTTTCCACTGTTTAAATGACAATATTACACACAAAGTAATCCCAAAGAAATATATAACTTAGTTGCTAATAGTGTAACTAATAACATTTTTACAAACTAGGCTAATTTACCCAACATTGTATTTAAACCAACAACCCTGGATTAAAAAAATACAAATAAATTTATTGGCTGCTGCGTAAAGATCATGCGTAAAATGCGCACAAAATAACTAATTACGAGTTTGATCTGTTCGTTATCACTCTGAAATTTCTCCATTAAAGAACAAATAACCTTCACCTAAAAGAACATTTTGACCCTAAAACAGTTTGTATTGAGATTGGCACAGCATAAGCATTTGCACACGGTTATCGTCTTTGAAATCCCAGATAAACGGACCTAAAACACTTGGACTCGCCTTGAACGTACCACTTTAAGACCCTGGCACTCCGCAGACCCCGCCCCTCCGCGCGCGCTCTTCTTATAAACGGCACGTTCATGGAGAGAGCGCTGGACCAGGCTCACCTCCGACATTCCGTTTGTTCGTGATTTTCTACGATCTGCCGCGACAACTTGGAAAAACAAATTAACGCGAAAACGACATTTACGCGGATGGACTTGGATTATCACTTCGTTTGACTTTGCTGACGGATTTTTATTTTTCATTTTCTGGTCTCGGTTTGACGTTTTGGCTTCCAGATGTTGATCCACACGTACTCGGCCATGGTGAGTTCAGTTGGAGAGCTGCGTGCGTAAAGGTGTTTCCAAAATGCGCACCACAAGACTGACGCTAGAGTCTGTTTGATTGAAATCTGAAATATTTGTTAATGATTAATATTATTTGCTGTATTTATTGTATTTAAATGACTTGAGAATGGATGTAATTACGCATTGTTAGCGCATTATTAACTTTAGCATTATTACGCGTGTGTCTGATAAAGCTTTACGCACACTTCAATTACCTTTAACTGTGTCTGTGCCTTTTATTTGCCAGTTGGAGACGAATAAAAATACTGAATTGGAACGCGTAAAATAGCACCAAAGGCAGGCTATATTGTATTGTATTTATTTTGAAAAGCAAAGAATGTTATAATGGGAAAACCTAGAACATAAACTAGGATTTCTCTGTGAGCGGAAATCTGAATTGGCTTTTGCAAATGAACTCTTCAATTGCTAAACCATTAAGAGTCATTTGAACTGAATTTATGGCTAACCAAGTTTTGGAGTTTAAATAGAAGTAGAATAGATGTAATTATTACGCATTATTATTTATACATATTTATTAAAATTACCATGTATTTTAAACCAGCTGAGTTTCGTAAAGGTGTAGCTCTGTGCATTATTGAATTTCCTACGTTATAGACTCTTACTCTGCAAAACACAAAATGATATTAAACTAGGCTTCACGTTGAATTAAGCTGCTTAAAACATCAAATACAATGTTAATTGTTGTAGCTTGTTAAACACTAGAATTAATGTTCTAAAAGAAAATTATATGCCTGGCTTTAGTGGATTTGGAAGTAATTATGCACTAATAACCTTTATTATCACCAACAAGACCAACCTTTTATAATCGTGCCAAACAATAAAACAAACAGGCTGTAGAAATACCGTAAATCTATATTAATAACTACACAATTCAAGAGAGATTACTATAAAAGGAATTTGAAGTGTTGGGACTTTACTCTTTGTATGACAGTGACTTCAAAAACCAAATGTATTTTACAATTTTGTCAAATAATTATGTCCATTTCCTTTGATGGAATTTAATCAGTCATTGTCACCATTAAAATCTATAATAACAAAACAATTTACATATGTTTGTTTATCGTTACACCTGTGAGAATTATACAATGAAAAGACAGTTTGAAACATATTATTATTCTTTTATTTATCTATTTTTATCCTGATCATTGTCCTTTTTTTAGTTTCCTGTTTAGTCCTAATTGTGGTTAATCAAAGTCTTATTCTTCAACTCGCCTCTGTTGAATTAATTATATATATATTTCAAATCCTCGTTTTTGTTTAGAATTGACGTCTTGTCATAGTAAAAAAAAAAAAAAAGAATAACACGTTTGCTATATTAGTGACCTTACATAAAACCAATGCAAATTTTCACTCACAATTTCTCATTCACAAATGTCAGAAGCCTTTGAAATGTGTTTTGTTCTTTGCTTTATCGTTTTACTCTTAATACCACAGTTGCAAAAGACTTCTACATTGTTAAAAATAAATATAACAAATTGTTTTTTTAACTATGACTTCTTTTTCTCCTCGTGCGTAATGCTCGTGCTTTGGCGCAGCGACTCCCTTTACGCGCGGACACTTGACACGAGCCACAAACCTGCAACGTAACTCCAACATTTCAACCAAAAATCACATCCAAATCACGTGACACATTTTAGATTTTGCATTAACCATAATAAGAGCGTTCATTTGCGCTACGTTTGGTGTTTTTGTCGTTTTCTTTCCACACTCTTCCACACGTATCGACCCGCTTGACCCAGCTTTACACAGAAATCCATTTTCGAGCAGGATGCCGTGCCAAATGTAGGCTACGGGGCCACAGAGTCACAACAGGCGCCGAGTTAAACGATCAAAATCTACAGTAACGTTTGACTGAGAGGTCGAGCCATTAACTTTCAACCATTCGAGTTGAATTAAGTGATAAAATTACACGTGAACACCAGAAATTACGACTTTTTTGCTTGGTTTTGACAATACAATGATGATACAGGTGTGTTTTAAATTTGTACTAGATTGACATTAGCCTATTTCAACTTCTACAAAGAAAATAAATTAAGCCTCATTATTTTCTTAATTGTCTGTTTTAACGTGAGACAACTAAATAATGATAATAGAATGTTCTGGGATCTGTGCGTAATTGTGAATGAAAAGGAAATATTCGTATTTTGATTCAGACTTTATTGTATAAAGAGACTAGTTTGTATTGAGTGATTTTTGGTGCGTAAAATCGTCTCCACAAACGGTTTAAATATGTCACTGTCTGTCTGTTGTTGACAGTTACAGTTTCATTGATTTTGGATTGGTTTGACCCAGAACGTTTTTAAAATATCAATCGATAGTTTACTTGTGAGAGGAAGAGGATTTTAAAGATTTTAGAGCAGATGTGGCGACTTTTCATCAACGCGTTAGAACAAAACAAAATATTTTTGTTGTGTAAGCTAAAATAAATTCTGTTATATAAGATATGGCCCATTGTGCGTAAAAGTAGAACTGTTATTTGGGGCTCAATCAATAATTGGACTCTGGCCAAATCATATTCATAATTAAGTGTAGTAACAATGAATAATAGGCTCTCTTGACTCACAAGTGGTTGAGTTAATTAGGCTCGTGTTAAGCGGTTAAATTGTCTCTTGGCGCGAGACAGACTTTAGAAAAGGTCAGAGAGAGCGGAGTGAGCGCGTGCCTTTGTGCTCTGACCTGTCTGTCCTCGTGGCCTCTGCAGCGGCAGGTGGATCACGTGACTGTTCTGGTGCATGTTGGGTCTATTTGAACATGTTCTGATGACATCATGATGACAGTGTGTTTAATCTAACTGTGCCTCGTGCCTCTGTCTGCAGGAGCGCGCGGACGGCCTGAACTCTTCCCCCGGGACTCGCCTGTCTTCTCTCTCCTCTCTGTCGCTCAGGGAGCGTACTCCTCGGCCCTCCGCTGTGTCACACACCGGCCTCGGACTTCCAGCCGCCGTACTTTCCTCCGCCGTACGCGCACGCGCAGTCGTCGCTGCCGTACGCCACGGCGCAGAGCCAGGACTACGAGCCGTACGCATCCCTCAACTCTCTGCACCAGCACCACTCTGCGCATGCTCAGCACCATCATCAATCACCCTGGCACTCGCAACGCACGCGCTCCGAGGAGGCGGGGCTTCTGTCACAGTCTCACCGCGCGCTCAGCCTCGAGCCGCGGCGAGAGTTTCCGTCCGTGCCGCGCCTCCTGCACGGCCTAGCGGAGGGTGCCGCCGCGCTCGGGGACGGGCCTCTGGGCATGCACCTGGGCCACCACGCGCACGACGACATCCAGGTGAGTCATGACGTCAGCACAATCACCTGCGTAATACAGACGTAGTTTACACAGGTGACACGCGGTGGAGAGGATCAAAACAAACCAAAAATCTTCTCATCGTTTCATTTCACATTGGAAAAGTTCCCCCACAAAAGGCCTCGCTTCAGGGCAATAACTGTGCGGCCTCCGGCGTCAATTATCCAGCACCAGCACCCAGCGCGTCTGTGGAACAACGACACTGACGCACGGTTACGCACAACATTAACGAGCCCCAGTCCCATTTCATCACAGAGATTATGAGGTTTTTAATTACTGTTACACTCCCGGGCTTGAAACGGTTTAATAAAGGCCTGAGGGAAGGCTTATTATGTTAAATCAAACCAAAATGATGCAGTGCGTAAAAGACTACCGCCATCAGGTTTAACCGCGTCCTCACCATTTCTGATGAACCAGTGTCAAGTAGAAGAGTTTATCACGTCCGTAGCCAAAATTAACACCACAAGGAATATATATGATTAAGCGAACAAAGGCCTCAGGGCTTTGATCAGAACAGGCTTTTGACTCTGCGTAATCTGTGCGTAAAGAGGATGTTTTGAGGAAACGACTCAAAGTTGGATTTCTATTGGTAGCTATTGTAACTAACTAGTTTTAAAAGTCTTAGTAAAGCAGGAACAAATTAGTAACTGCTCCTATTTTTTTTCTTTTTTTTGCTGTGCCAATAATTCATGTTATTTTAATTTAAGAGTGTTTATTTTTTATGTGATTGTTTCTTTCTTTTGACGTAATTTTTCATTTTCCAGTTTAGGTTTGTCCAACTATAATTTCAAAACCTTTTTCCCATGACACCAAAAAACAAAATAATTTAGTACATGCTAAAAAGTTTCTTACAGATTCAACCAAACGAGTAATAATACACAATATATTAAATGTAGGCACTTGAAGACGAATAGAACTTTTTGAAGAACAATGCTTGTATAATAGACATTTCCCAGTGTCCAACATGTGCTCCAAATGAATCAACACAAAAACACGTAAATCTGTGTCCCAAAGACTGCCTCGCGCCTGTAGGATTCCTCTTTTGTCTAAAACTCGTCTGAAAGAATGAAAAAAGCGCCTGTTTTGCGGAGCTGAGGCAGGTGCAGTGCGCAGTTTGTCGCCTTTTGCGCCTTTAAACAAACGCGCCGTGACGAATCGATGTTCTACGGCCGTTTACGCGGACAAACGCGTGAAAAGCGACACCAAAAGACGCCCGAGTCAGACGCACGTGCTTCTGCTAAACGTTCCCCCGCGCGCGTGTGATTTATGGGTCACGTCCTGAGCTGTTCACGAGCCCAGAAAAGAGACGCCCTTTGAACGCGCGCACAATGCAACAGGGACGTACGTGCGTAGGAACGAAAAGGCCAGAGAGAGAGAGACAGAGACACACACAGAGAAAGAAAACGTTTGAGAGAGAGAGAGAGAAAGAAAGAAAGAAAGAAAGAGAAAGGTAGAGAGAGAGAGAAAAAAGAGAAGAAAGAAAGAAAGAAAAACAAGAAAGAAAGGCAGAGAAAGAGAGAGACCCCCATCCGCACTTTTACTTGATCACAAACTCAATGAATATGGAGAGATCATTACACATTTATAACGCGGGGAGAGACATTTATAACCACATACTTCACTTTAAATAAGGTTTGCACACGTCCAACTATAGGTTTTTTTATCAAAATACGGATAAATTCCCTTAAAATATTAAACTAAGTTTCCCACTTTGTTGCCACAGAGAGTTTGCAAAATGGTAGTGAGATGTGTGAAATTTAACTTGTATGGAGCAGGGCCATGGATCTGTCAAAAAGGGCTGGATGATCTATTGGAAAAAATATAATCACGATTTCCCTCATATTGATCAATGTCAATTTTTATCTTTAACTTTAACTTTAGGGTTGTAGTTGACCAAAGGTATGTCCCATCAACCGATTAATCGACTAAAAAGGGCCTGTGGCTTTGGTGCTAAAAAGTATGTTTTATTTTATTTATCTGACCCAATCGAAAACACTAAAAATGGAGTTCCTGCAAGAAGAACAATAGGCTCTGTGCAGTTGGCTTGTTTTCGTTCAAAATAGTACATCCTGTACATACAACCATTTTCTGTTCAATTAATTTCTATGAAGTTTTCACTACATCCGTTTAAAACAAATAAACTTTACATATTAGAGGAATATTTCACCAGTGGACACTAGAGACATAATGGTGTTTAAATGCTAACGCTAACAGGAAGTGGTCGTATGTACAGAAGTTAGCTATTTTGAACAAACACAAAACAACTGAGTTCTGTGCACACAGCCAATTAAAACACAAAATGAATAGGCAACATGTTGTTTAGGTTCACAACCAATTATGTGATCCCAAGTCCTCAACTAAATCACTGTTTGTCTCTTTTCAATATAAAACCTTATAATCTCTCTAAAAAAAATTGGTCAACTATGATGCCATCGACTGATTAATCAATTAAACGACTTAAGGATACAGCTCTACTTCTAGTAATGATTTTATTAACATAAACAAAACGGGTGTTTAATATGTAAAATTTCACAGAAAAAAAAAATTGTCTGAATGTTTGGCTTTTGCCCCAGACCACAAATTTTTTACTGACAAACGAGTTGTCATCTTTCTTTCTTCTATGTTACATTCCTATTATTAGCCATTATTTTACACAGTAAGGCATCTAAATAAACATGTGCAATGGAAATAGACCAGCAATAATTACAATTTGAATTGTACATGTATGTTTTGGAAGGCTAAGGTGGTGGTGAGGAATTATTTAATGGCTTACGCTTCTAATAGGTTTAAAATATCCTTACTGTAAATTTGCTGAATGCACTGAATTATTATTTTCCTAAAATAGGATAAAAGGTAAGAGATGTTGCCAAAAGATTTACTGGTTACACTTTATCTGACTATTGATAATCACCAAACACTTGGCCTCTATCTGTCGATTTTTATGTAGATTTTAATAGTAGACAAAGACCACCGATAAGTGGGTGGAGATAAGTGGTAAGTGAAACCAGGGCTTTTTGTCCTGCATCTGATGAAGGACAAAAGTCAACAAACACGCATGAATCAATCTAAATTCAACTGTGAGTAAACTAATAATGAGAGACACTGTCACAAACTCAGAAAAGTGTATTCTAATGCCGGGTTTTATATGTTGCGCTGTACCTTTTTGTCCGTGTCCTGTATTCGTGCCAGTCTGTGTAATAATGTTTGCGTTGCGTTGCAGGGGATGGAGGAGGGTTCGGCCCTGGGCATCCTGGACCACTCGGTCATTAAAAAAGGTGAGAGAGGATTTCGGGGGGAGAGTCTAATTGAAGCGTTCTTCCCTAAAGCGGTGCAGCTCCGGCAGAAGCAGGGCCACAGACTGATAAATAATTCTGCTTTTGGTTTCATTTGAAGTGAAGCAGCAGCAGCAGGAGAAGCAGGCTGGAGAGACTGGGCCCAAAGGCACTGTGTGTGGTAATGAAGGAGAGAAAGAGAGAGGGGAAGAAGAGAGGGAGAGGGGGGATGGGTTAGGAAGAAGAGAGAAGAGAAAGAAGGAAGGAGATAAAAGAAAATGGAGAAAGAGAAAGAGAGAGGAGAGAAAGAGGAGAGCGAGAGGGGAAAGAGAGGGGGAGGGGGGGAGGAAGAAGAGAGAAAGAAAGAAGAAGATGAAAGAAAAGGGAAGAGAAAGAGGAGAGAGAGGGAGAGAAAGGGGAAGGCAGAGGAGAGAGAGAAAGGGGGAAGGGAGAGAGAGAAGAGAGAAGGAAATAAAAGAGAGAAAGAGAAGAGAGAGAGAAAGAAGAGGGGGTTAGAAAGAAGAGAGAAGAGAAAATGAGAAAGAAAAGAAAAGGGAGAGAAAAAGAGGAGAGAGGGTGGGTAGGAAGAAGAGAAAAAGAGAAAGACAGAGATAAAAGAAAGGAGAGAGGGAGAGGGGGTTAGGAAGAAGAGAAAGAAAGGAGAGGAGAGAAAGAGTAGAAAGAGAGAGAGAGGGGCAGGGGGAGGGAGAGGAGAAAGAGGGTTAAGAATATAAAGAGAAGCTGGGAGATAAAAGAAAAGGTGGAGAGAGAGGAGAGATGGGGGTTAGGAAGAAGAGAGAGAAAAAGAGAAAGAAGGAAATAAAAGAAAAGGGAGAGAGAAGAGAGAGGGGGGTTACAAGGAAAAGAAAGAAAAACAGAAAGAAAGAAAGAAAGAAAGAAAGAAAGAAAGAAAGAGAGGGAGAGGAGAAGATGGGAGGCAGGGGGTTAGGAAGAAGAGGGAAGAGATAGAAAAAGAAAGAGAAGAGGAGGGAGGGTAGAGCTGGGTTCTTCATTCACCTGAATGTAACATATATGAGTCGTAAAGACGAATTTTATTCACCAATGTTGATTTAGCAGCAGAACTTATTCACACAGAGATAAACTCTTGTAGTTATGACAGCTCTGGTCAGTGTTAGTGTCTGCTACTGTTGCTGCTACTGAAGATTATTTAAAACAAAAGACACGTGTAGATAATTAAAGGGGCACTGAGGTGAAATGTCAACAACACTATTCAGAACAAATAGAAATTTAAAATCATACTTTAATGGTGATAGTTTTAAGTTATGCCATGTGAAAAAAAAATACAGCCAAAGGAACATTTTTAACATTTTTGAATAAAAAGCTTTTCTTCTAGGGAAAACTTTTGGTCGTTTTTGTGGCTACGAAAGCCCACTCAGTAGTAAAAACCCTAGTGCATTAAAAACATCTAAATCAGGGGTTATTAACCTTTCTGACTTTGAGGCCCAAATGGTCATGTGCAAAATAACCTGGGGCCCAATCTCATATAAAATGTATTGTATTTTATTGAATGTGTGGCCCAACTTTGGGCCCTGGCCCTATGGTTAAGAATCACTGATCTAAATGACAAAAACTTACTTTTGACGGTGGCAGAGTAGATAGCATTCTCGCCACAGAGCAAGAAGGTTGTAGGTTCGACTCCCATTCGGCTCTGGCCTTTCTGTGTGGAGTTTGAATGTTCATCCCCGTGTCTGGGTGAGTTTCCTCCAGGAACTACAGTTTCCTCACCAACAAATAACATGCAGGTTAGGTAACGCTTCTTGGTGGTCAGAGGTTTAGGGGACTCGCTTCTGCTGAGCTGCTCCAGGACTGCTGCTGTCACTGGGGTTTTGGAAGAGTCTGTCTGTGGAAATGTGCTACATAAAAACATTTTGTGCAAGTTTATTTTTATATGTTACACAGTTCACCTTCATTGTCACAGAGTGTGTTTACATGTGCACAAATAACCCGGTTATGAGCAGTATCCTGGTTATGACAACATTCTGGTTATGGTGTTTACATGCGCTCAGAGAAACCAGGATATTCATGTTCCTGTTTACATATGCACTGAGAATATCCTGGATATTTAGACTGGTAACTATGGCAACAATGACACAGATATGGTAAAGGAACTAAGCATGTGTGAAACTTTTTAACATGTTTCCAGCAACAAACTGACAAAATACAACTAAATAGGAACATCATCAGACTATATCACACAGCAAAAACTATAAATCTAGACTTGCTTAAAATGACTTGGAATCAGAATTTTAATCCAGATTTTAGCTGTTTTAGGATTGAATTGTTTATGTAATGTGGAATATTTCACTGGTTTTAAGACATTTTAACTGGTTATAAGCAGTGGCGTGCTGGGATCATTTTTCAGCCCGGGAAAATTAGACCTTAGAATCGCCCATTTGTTCATCGACTCACGTGACGTAGTTGGTAGTTGAGTGATTAAGAACTGCGCATATAAATGTTTACCCTTTCAGCACCCACGTTCGAGTCCCGCTCAGGAAACCTCTCTCTTTATTTATTTTTTAACCAATATCTACTCATCTACTACATACATTCTCTTCTCCAGTAGTAAACTGCTTAGTTTTAGTCACACATGGTCAATACAGTGCAGACACAGCTCCCAGCTTTTCTCCTCCTGACAACTGACCTGTCCTCTGCTCCACAGCAGTGCGCGCTCTTACACACACACACATGAAGGACGCGCTCACACAAACACATAAAGCGCGTTCTGGCCACTGTTCTGGCCCACAAAGACGAACTTGTGTGTAAACCTTTTGTACAACCAAGGAGGCCACCGGCCCAAAAGTCACACCGCCCACCGGGAAACGTCCAGACTCTCCGATTAGCCAGCACGCCCTTGGTTATAAGAGAATTTGGCTTAAAATAAGAGTTCTTAACACATTGAAACAAGTAAAATAACCTATGTTTTTAGAATAAATCTTTGTTTAAATCCTAGAATCAAGCGACTTTAGCTTGCCTTGAAATTATTTTTTGCAGTGCACAGTCAGAGCTTTGGGAAAAGTGATTTTAACAGTGGAAAAACATGTCCGGATTCTGAAGAGTCGGCCTGATAATAACCGGGTTAATCAAGCGCATGTAAACGCACTCATTGACCACTGCAGTTTGGGATTATTTCGACCTAAAAACTGTCGTGAAATCTGTCCAGTTTCCACTAAAATTGACAAACAACGGCTTAGAGCAGTAGACAATATTATTCAAAGTATACACAGTTTAGTAGCAAGTCTCTTTAAAGACCTGATCTGATTTAAAAATGTTTAACAACTCTTATTTTTCACTTTTCCAAGCCAGATAAAACACAATCCACTTTCCAGGTTATTTCCACAGCAGCAGCTCACAAACAAACATATTTTTAGCTTTTGCGTGTCGACATTAAGTCTTTCAATTAAAAACTTAGTCAAACTTTGCACCCGTCGTTAGCGTACTTTTGCCTGTTGCGGAGTGAGAATTGGTCGGGTTTGTAGGTGTGAAATGTTTGCGAATGCGCCGTAAAAACCTCCCGCAGCTCCCACATCCAGATTTAGACCAGAGACACAGACGATATCGCTGCATATTTAAGTTCACAGAGGCAGACGCAGAAGGCACAGGCTCAACAAGTCATTACGGAAGAGCGTTTAGTTTGAAATAAAGCCACTAAAAACATCATTAGAGACGACTGGAGCTGCTGCAGTGTGAACTCGGGAACAGGGGAAGACATCGAGAACAACTAGAATCAGAATTATTCATGTTCATCCCCCTGGAGACAAAGCTTTAACCTTTTAAGACCTGAATGAATACATCTTTATTTGGACGTAATAAAGCTAACATAAAATATTATTATAACCCAAATGATCATGAACTTGACTTCTGGATCAAGCCAAGTCTCTCTGGGTGGAGTTTGCATGTTCTCCCTGTGACGCTGTGGGTTTTCTCAGTCTTCTTCCAAAAACCTGCATGTTTAGGTTAATCGGACATCACTGTAAATTTCCTTAAGTGAATGATTGTCTGTTTCTACCCTGCAACGAGTCGGCCACTGTCCAGGGTGTTCCCCGCCTAAGGCCCAAAGTCTCTGGGTTAGGCTCCGATCACCTGCCGCCCGCAATTGGAACAAGTGATAGAAAATGAATGAAAGAACCCATATGACAGACTATTGCAGTGTTTTGTGATAGTCCTTGTAGTAAATATTTATCATAGTTTAGTTTAGTTAGGTTGAGCTGAGTTTAGTCTTATTTATTTGAATGGGACAATATGAATTAATGAACGTCCAAATCGTAAATACACCAGATTTAGTTTAAAGCTAATTTCCATCATTTTACAGCAGTGAAGTTGCAAATTAAGATGCAGCAAAAAAAATAAAAAATCAGTTCAACAGTTCAACAGGATAGCAGAAAGAACCACCGCTCATTGACACAAACTGTAGCAGCAACACTAACCAGCGCTGTTGTCGACTAACTACAAGAGTTTATTACTGTGCGAAAACAAAAGCTCTGCTGCTAAATCAACATTTGTGAATACAATATTTGACCCTACGACCCTTAAAAGTTACACTCAGGTGAAACATAATGAAAAAAACTCAAGCTTCAGGAGACAAATGTCTGTCAGACCGGTTCAGACCTGATCCAAACAGCTTGTCTCGTCTCGTTTTGTTGTTTTAATCAAAGAAGTTTCCTCAGCTAAGCAGATGGAGAGCGTTTCTTTCTGCACGGAGCATGTGCAGTAGAGCGGAAAGTGACTTCGACCGATAATCCCTCTATAGAAACCAAGGAAAAAGATATTTTGTGAGGTCTTTTCAGATCTTGAATAAATGTATTTTGTTTACAACCGTTGGTTTGCCACAGAAGGACATCAAACAACAAATATTGGTAAATCCCTCAATGTGGTTTCTATATGAGACGCAAAATTCAATCTTTAAAAATACATCAATAAATACATTTAGTCTTTTAAAGTTGGAGTACCAAACTTTTTTGTTTACTTTAGTTTTTACACCAAAGATTATACTGTGAAAATAGTACAATCTAATCTAATAATAACCTATTTTATTTCTCATAGACAGCTGAAAGCAGCGTTCTGATTGGCTGTACTTGGGTGGTCCACCTCAGTTCCACTGTGCTGTTTGTAAAAAGCTGTTCTCGCTGAAGCCTAAACCTAATGTCAATATTATTATTTATGCCAAAGGATTAGTAAGAGCTAGGAACAAGTTGGACAGGTTCAAATTCCTATTATTGGTTTTGTCGTCTGAAAATCAAGTACCCCAACTTTTTTACAATCTGTATTAAAACGACTGCATTTTTGACTTGATATTGTGACATCTGTAGATAGGTGGTAGGTGAAAGCAAGATTTTTTTGAGCAGTGGATAACATGTAGGAATCAACCCAGATACAACGTTGAGGAAACTAAGGATGAGAGACACATGGTCACAAACTCAGAACAGTTTTATAAAATGTCTCCTTTAATTTGTTTTCTCTTTCTCTCTCTTCAGTGCCGATCCCGTCTAAGCTGAACGGCTCGTCCTTCTCGTCCCTGTCGTTGGGGAAGGACACGTTTGGGATGGGCGCCGTCTCTAACCCGGCGGAGGTTTTCTGTTCTGTCCCGGGTCGGCTGTCTCTGCTCAGCTCCACGTCCAAGTACAAAGTGACCGTGGGAGAAGTTCAGAGGAGACTGTCCCCGCCGGAGTGTCTGAACGCATCGCTGCTGGGAGGAGTGCTCCGGAGGTGAGAGAGAAGAGGAGAGAGAGGAGGAGATGGAGGGAGAGAGAGGAGTGTTCAGGAGGTGAGAGAGAAGGGAGGAGAGAGGGAGAGAGAGGGGGGGGGGGAAGAGGAGGAGGAGAGAGAGGAGAGGAGGGAAGGAGGAGAGGGAGAGAGAAGGAGGGAGGAGTGTCAGGAGGTGAGAGGGGAGAGAGGGAGGAGGGTGAGAGAGGAGTGCTCGGGAGGTGAGAGAGAAGGGGAGGAGAGAGGGAGGGAGAGAGAGGGAGGGAAGGAAGGAGGGGAGAGACGGAGAGAGAGGGTGGAGATAGAGAGAGGGTGGGGAGAGAGAGAGAGAGAGAGAGGGAGAAGGAGGGAGAGAGAGAGGAGAAGAAGACTGCTCCGGAGGTGAGAGAGGAGAGGGAAGGAGGAGAGAGAAAGGGGGAGAGGGATGGAGGGAGGGAGGAGAGAGGGAGAGAGAGGGAGGGCGGGGAGGGAGAGAGAGAGCGAGCGAGGGAGGAGAGAAAGAGAGGGAGAGAAGAGAGGGGGGGGAGGAGAGAGAGGAGAAGAGGAGTGCTCAGGAGGTGAGAGGGGAAGGGGGAAGAGAGAAGAGAAATGGAGTGGAGAGAAAGGGAAAGAGAAGTGGAAGAGGATGTGAGAGAGGGAGAGTGAAAGGGAAGCAAGAAAAAGAGATAGGGGGAAAAGAGAAAGAAAGATAAAAGAATGGAGATGGAAAGAGAAAGAGAGGGAGGGAGGATGAGAGAGAGAATGAAAGAGAGAGAAAGTAGTGTTGAGGTGAGAGAAAGAGAGAGGGGGAAGAGAAAAAGATTGATGGAGGGGGAGAGAGGGAGAGAGAGAGAAAGAAGAGACAATGAAAAAGAGAAATGTTACATGGATTTTTGGTTTATCACAAAATTTCAGTAAAATGTGAATTTCTAATCAGAGGTTTTACTTATGTAGTTGTCCCTGGACCCAACTTTGAGAACCACTTTAGTGAGAGAAAAAACATCCACAGTTTACCTCAAATGCTCCAGAGTCGTCCCAGGGCAGCTGTTCATTAAGACCCATCTCCATCTCCCAAAATCACAGTTTGGTTTTTGTCCTTGAAACGTTAAAGCTCCACAGGGCAAAGTGTCTTCCCCCAAACAGATGTGTCGTATTATTATAAAAAACATGAACTAAAATGATTCTAAATGAGTCGTTCTAAAGCTCTAAAGTCTGTGTTTTTTCTCTCCAGAGCGAAGTCGAAAAACGGCGGCCGGTGTCTGCGGGAGCGTCTGGAGAAAATCGGGCTGAATTTACCTGCAGGTCGACGCAAAGCTGCAAACGTCACACTGCTCACCTCTTTAGTCGAAGGTAAGAGAGCCCACACTGGTCACGTCTGTCAGAGCCATTAAGCAAAGTCCCTGTTCACTTTTAGGAGAAAAACCTATGTAACTCTATGGCGATAAATACACTGATTACTGCTAGCTTCTGTCTGTTTTAGGTGAACGGCTCAAGTAACTAATTTAGCCGATAAGTTTATGACAAATAATTAATATAAATATTTGACCAGGCTCTTGTGTTTGATTATTGGATCAAATAATGTCCAATAATGTGAACAATAACCAAACATCAAACCTAGTATGTGGCACATGTAAGACACAAATCATTTTGTGGATTCTTGGGATGGAAAAGAGTTGGGACACTTTGAAAATCAAATTGAAAAGGCCAGAATCATTCAGTTTTGCTCATGAGAGAAAAATACATAAGTGGACCTCAAAATTTGACTCTTTACTGTTCAAATGTTGATGAAAAATACAAGTGATCACTAACAACAGTGGCTTCAGCCTGCAAGCAGAAAGAGCCACAGCTGACTGACACAAGCTGTAGCAGCAACACTAACCAGCTCTGTTGTCAGACAACTGCAAGAGTTTATCACCGTGCAGAAACAAGTTATTTTTACGAATATAATTCGACTTTACGGCTTACATGCGTTACATTTAGATCAAGGGTTCTTAACCATTTTGACTATTCATGTGCAAAGTAACCTGGGGCCCAGTCTCATATTAAATGCATTGTATTTTACCCAACTTTGGGCCCCGGCCCTATGGTTAAGAATTACTGATTTAGATGATAGATAAAAGGTTGAAAAAAAAAACACCAAAATAGTCAAAACATTGGTCAGTGGTTACCTGATCAAACTTCTTTGGTTTTATCAAAGAAGTTTCCGGCAGCCAATTACATGGATAGCATCTCTTTCTGTGGGTGACATGTGCAGTAGAGTGGAAAGTAATGCTGACGCGATAACTCCGCTATTCGCTCCAATCTACACAGGCTTTGTTTTCAGGAGGGCACAGAAAAAGATTTACATGTTACAAGCGCTAGACTGTATCTTTTGTTGACTCACTCTTTCTCTCTCTCTTTAGGCGAGGCCGTGCACTTGGCGAGAGACTTCGGGTTTGTTTGTGAGACGGAGTTTCCAGCTCGAGCCACAGCCGGTATTTATGTCGACAGAGCGATCCAGAGACTCTCCACACGAGGCGCAGCATGTTACTGGCCACAAAGTGAGTCCTGCCTCTGCTCAGCTGTGTTTAGTCCTGACTCTGGCACCAGCACGAGGCGGCCAGGTTTAGTCCTGATCTGAGGCCGGTCCATGTTTAGTCCTGACTCTGAGGCCGGTCCATGTTTAGTCCTGACTCTGAGGCCGGTGCAGTTTAGTCCTGACTCTGAGGCCGGTCCATGTTTAGTCCTGACTCTGAGGCCGGTCCATGTTTAGTCCTGACTCTGAGGTGGTCCAGTTTAGTCCGATTCTGGCAGCAGCAGAGTGGTCCCTAAGGTCCTCATATTTCATAAAGCACTAACATGTCAGAGATGTACTTTAATGCAGGCCTGGAGAGACTTAAACACTATGCAACACAGTGGACACATTTAGTGCTCAACCTCATGACAAAAAGTCGGTCCTGGGATTGACTCCAGGCAATCCCAGGGCTTTTCTATGTCGGTTTGCATTTCTGCCTGTGTTTGTGTAGTTTCCGATTCCCCCTAAAACTAAAAAATGTTTAGTAGACTCCCCTCTCCCCATCCCCAGGACCCTACTGAAAAAGAGATTCTGCTCACAGTAGGGGACTTTATACTTATATGAAAGGACAAAAAGTAATAAAAAGCATTTAAAAGGAGAGACTGTTTAAAAAGTCTTAGTCCTTTTTCACAAGGCTTATTCATAAGGGTTAGTTCATTTTGTAATACCTTGTGGTATTTCCTTCTTGGTATTCAATCATTCCTTGTGATGGGAATTTCGCCAAAGTATGCAAAAAAATAATCGATATTTAAAAACCACAAAGCTGAGAGCGGATTTCACAGATAATCAGACAACGAGTTCAGAGCTTCACATACGAGGTTAAAAGGAAAGAGTATGTTTATAAAGTGCGTTTTGGCGCAAATCTATGAATAAATTAACCTAAACAGAAAGTAGACAATTAGATTAAAATACATTAAATGCCTGGTTGATTGTTTAGTAAAAGCTAGTTCAGTTTGTAGAGTTATGTTACCATTAATAATTAAATCAATAAAGGTTAGTATTAGCTTCACGACACATTTTATACACAATATAGTTTTCTCTGGTGAAATATTTACCTCGTTTGTGAAGGTCTTAGCATGCTGCAAATGATTATCCGGCTCTACCTTGTCGACCGCATCAGACCTTATGTTTTTCATTTTATTTCATAATATGGTCAATCGTTCAGACATCACTGATTGTCTTTTCTCTCTTCTCTGTTGTGCGTTTCAGAGAGGTGTGTAAGGAGTTCCTGGACCTCATGTCCCAGGACCGCTCTCCTCTCGGGGGCAGCAGACCGGCTCCGTGCTTGGACCCCAGCGTTCAGAGCAGCTTGACCCACTTCAGCCTCCTCACGCACGGATTCGGCTCTCCGGCCATCTGCGCCGCCTCTCCGCCTTCCAGAGCTACCTGAGCGAAGCCGTCAAAATCCTGGACAAGGGCGAGACGGGAGCCAAAATCCACCACGACAAGGACATCAAACACCGCAAATAAAACGAAGGGATTTGGCGAGAAAGCTGGAAGTTCTAGACTCAAAATCGCCTCGTTTTTGGAGCTTTCATCCAACATTGACAGTATAACGGAAATTCCTGATGACTTTTTATTATTATTTATTACTTTTTGACACCTCAACTGGAGTGTTTTGGACCGAGGATTAGTAAAACTCACCAACAACACAAGACTTGCCAGGTGCCATATTCCTGAACTGTGCAGACCTACGTATATTATTCATGAAGATAAAGAAGCTGTTTTGATGGATAAGGCTGGTTACTTTCAATACACAAACAAATACATAACAAAACATTCTGATAAAACTCTACGGGACATTCATATGTAATTTATGACCCACAAACGTTGAACCTCATCATGTTTAATGTTGTAACTGAATACTTTAAGTTGTCTCTCTTTCACTTGAGACTTGACTTGAACTTGTCTCTTTGACTTGAGGCGAAAGACTTTAGACTTACTTGAGACTTGCAAAAAAGTGACTTGGTCCCACCTCTGGCTGTATTTCAAATATAGAGTTCTTTTCAAATGTCACATTTTAAATTTCACAAATATCACATTTGCCATGCCCCCTTTTTAGTCAACAATGTGATCATCTTTTTAGCATATAGCAAATACCACTTAAAGAAATGCTAGCTTTTGTGACTGTCCGTGACGTACCAAGTTTAAAATTAATTCGACTAAGTTTTGGCATAATTCGACAGCTAAGTTTAGGATTGGGGCTTGGGTGAGGGTTAGCAAAAGCAAATTTAAAAAATATTACTGCTTTTCTAGCACTAATTTTAAACAAGGAGGGTCCACATCAGTGCTTTTTTTGCCTGGAAAGTCCAGAATGATATTTCTCTGTATTTTTACACAGAGAAATATCAGTCTGGTCGCCAAACCCTCCAAGGGCTTTTCCCTCGAAATCCAGATCGTACCGTGCAATGAAAATCGTTTATTTCAGTCACATGGTTTTTGCTAACAACGTCCCTGCTGTGCGCAGCGCGCATGGATCTAGGCAGCGCGCATGGATCTAGGCAGCGCGGCGGAAGGATAAACAACTTTGCGCACCGGAAAACCAAGAGTTTGTTCCATTCACCGGTAAATGCCGTTTTAAATTATCAAAAGACATCGCGTCAATAGTCGTGTTCAAGATGGTCAGGGCAGTGCAGTCGGCTCGAGCCGGTAAGGGCCCTTACCGGCAGATGACACGGCACTAGAAGCCTTTATGCTCTTCTCTGATTGGTTCCCTCCGCTGTCTGTTAGGTGAGCTTTGCTCCGCCCTAGAAATCCAGTTGACCAGACTCATCCGCTGGTACAGCGTTAAGGCTGGATTCTCCAGGCAATGATTTCTTTGGCTCTTGCTTAAAATTTGAACAATTAGGAACATATCAATTTCTTAAAACCTGAGCAGCAAACCGTGTTGAGAGCCTTCTCTGATTTCAGACTCTAACAAACATATACAGTATACAGAATATTACAAAACAAATTTAGTGAAATTAAAAAAGACTCCAAACACAAGATTGTTGTCATTTCATGTGCTTCATAGTTTGTGGAGCCGATCCCAAGGCAATCAATGATAAAGTTCAACATTTGTGGATCTAAAAATCTTCAGAAATTAACTGTCAACTGAGCAAATGAGCTTGTATAATTGATTAACTCTGTCCAGTGAGTTCTTTATTTCTACGACTTGGACCTTTCTCTTTTCTAACCGAAATCTTCATGATTTTTATTTATTTGCTTATTTATTTTATTACATTATTTAAGGAGAAACTTTAAGTATAATTTTCGGATCCAGACTGAGAAGCGTCACAAGCCATATCCACCATTTTTTAAAAACTTTTATTAAACAGGAAACCGAACGATGAAGCAGAGGATGATGGGATTTGTAGTTTCTTGGACATAAACTCTTTAACTGTGGCTGGACAAAAGGCAGCTACAGGACTTTTATTTTGAAAAACGTGTTGTAACTTAAATCATTTTGTACTTTGGGTGTTATTATTACTGTTGTTATTATTGTATTACTTCATAAATGTAATATATTATTAAAGAAGACTCATTTGAATGCAACTGTTCTGTGTATTTTATTATGAAACCCAATTAAAGGTATAAGTATGTTGACTTTACTTGGCTTTTATAGAGCAAACTGAGCAAGTTTCAGCTCAAAATACTGAAACTCAAACTGGCTCATTGCAGTGGACATTGTCATTTCTAGTTTAGATGTGATTGTATATTCATGGTTTGTCTCTGATCACAAACATCTTCTGTTAAATCACACTGCTCTTTTGCACGCTCACTCCCTCCTTTCACACCCTGACCCACCTACCCTTCCAGCACCGCTCATGCTTGTGGATGGAGTTTAGGGCTTTAGCTCAACAGTGGAAGATTGCCTCTTTTTAAAATCCCATGTGCTTTTTGAAAATTCAAATATTAAGAGTTTTATGTGCTAACCCAGATCCATATCCATTCCAGATTGTTTTCAGTCTAAAAAAGCATATATCTAGCTTAGAATTCTGCAAAACGTCTTAATCATTTTGTAGTTTATAAAGCTGGAACAACAGTTTTTAAAATATAAATCTAGATATTTTTCTGGTGCGAGTCACAACAAAGCTGATTAACTCAGAGGACGATTTCATACTTTTATAAATTTATGAAAACCCTATGGGGGGTTTGTTGCAGAAGAAAGTACTTCCTGAACAAAGGAGTGGGTTGTTACTGTTGAGCTAGGACTTTAAAGCCAACATGACATTCTCACATGTTGTGAGAACCTAGTACAATGATTGTGAGTCAGTGATGCCACGAGATCTCATCCTACCGCTGTCAGACCGCTTCTGCTGTCCTACCGCTGTTCTATTGGAACCTTTCGAACCTTACGGTGGCATGGTGGCAGAGCATCTAGCGCTCTTGCCTCACAGCATTAAGGTTGCTTTGGCTCGGGCACTTTGGAAGACATCTGTCTTTGTAAATGTGCTATATAAATCAACCATATTCATTCATTCACCAAGTTCTGTGAGAAATGTTACAAATCAGAGCAGCCTGACAGTGCCAGGCTTTACAGCCCTGATGGCAGCAAAGCCCACTTAAACTTGACCCAGGCTTCAAAGTTTTGCACATGATTACAGGTAGGTTATAAAATGTTTTAAGCAGATGGTCCTCAGGAACTTTGAAGGCAAGACATTTTTAGAAAAAAAAAAAAGTCAGAAGTGTTCTTATCTTGACTTTGAATAGACTCTGTGCACAGTTGGCTTAATTGTTTTCAAAAATGCTAACTTCCTGCCAGCATGTTCATTTCTTGTTTAGTTCATTTCTATGGGGTTTCACTGCCTTGGTCTAAAACAGTGGTCCTCACTATTTTTAAAGAAGAGCCACATTGACGGACCAAAGAGAAGGGAGAGCCGCAAAACATCAAACATAAAAACAAACAAAAAACAGGCCAGCGCAGACTAGAAAATGGAACTCAAATGTGTGTTTGTATGTTTGAAAATAAAGCACAAATGTGCAGATAAAAATTAATTTAAATTCAAATTAAATATTATTTTGTGTGTTATAAAATAGGGATTTCAATTTGACTTGTAGCTTCTTTAATATAAATTTTATATTACTACGGTCAGGTCAATTTACATTTAATATAGCAAATTACAAACATTTGTTGTCATTTTTTAAACAATCAGTGTTTTGCATTATGAGCCTGATGTAGTTTAAATCTAACATGTATCACATTATCGAATCAACCCAACCACACTGTACTTACTATTCAATATGTCTACACTTCATTCTTATTATTTTAATATTAAACTGATGCGTCTCTGGTCACTCTGTGACGTGCTAGCTCCGCCCCTTCATCTGCCTTTCTCACACCTCCACTGATGCTGCTGCTGCGCTGCCAGAGAGACAAGACAAGTGTGTTTTTCTCCCTTTGGCCAGAGTCATACATGAAATAAACCTAAAATACCTCTTTGCGGACACTATTTAACAAAGTTTAATTGTGGAAAAACTCTCCGCTGGACTGCGGTGTTCGCGAACGCGCGTGTAGGACTAGATTTTTCCTGATCAACTTTTAAAGTGTTTAGAACTAATTATCTCCGCCAATATTGATCCTATCAGTACGAAATAAAAACTGGGACAGAGTTTAGACTCTTCTCTCTCAGAATATGTCCGCTTCAAGTCTGTGTGTGGGCGAGACATTTCACTACAGCTGCTCAAAGATACGTGACTTGATGTGAGAAGGAGAGCTCGTGCGTCCTATGGCTGGAGTGGGAAAACCATTTGGCACAGTCTGAGCGCGTCACTTCATTCATTTCTTACATCGCCAAAACATTTATTTTGCTTAATATAAGGGTGAGCTCGCAGCTCCGTGCATGTCTAAAAGAATGTAGATACAATGTGGTTCATTTGGTCAATGGGCAGCAGGGTGAAGCAGTGGATGCAGCGCTGAAAAAGAACCAAACTAAGAGCGCGCTTGTTGTGTGAAATGTGATCTTGCCGAATCTTGCTGAGAGCCGCCAAGTAAGGCTCTAAGAGCCGCATGTGGCTCGCGAGCCGCGCAGTGAGGAACAGGGGTCTAAAATGAAAAAAAAAAAAGAAATAAATACTTAAAGATCGAGCAGTGAACAGTGAGTTTTTCTCTGAAGCATGTTAAAAACTTTACAAATGAGGAGAATATTTCACCAAAGGACCGAAGTGTGTTTGTAAAAAGATGTGTTTATCTGTCAATGCTAACGCAATTTCAAAATGAACAACTTCTGTGCACAAGGCCAATTGAGTTCACATTATCACAGTGCCACCGCTTCCATTAAGCAGAATGGATCAGCTGATCTTGGGAAAATCAAACCTGAGTGGTGTTAAGTGTAAGTGTTACGCTTGACATTAGCGCTCGTATGAATGGTAGACAAATGCTGAGGGCACACAGTAAAAAGACAGGGAAGGCTGAGTGACAGAAGTCTGGATAAATCATACACAACACAACACAGAATCAAAAACTGTCACTGAAAGACAAAAGTTATGGTGAATATTTGAAGCTGATTGGTTGAAGAGTCACAACAGTGGAAGTAACTGAGAAATCATGTTTTTTGTTGAATCCAGTTGAAAGTAAAGCAGATTTTATTCCCTCCAGAAATGCACAAAGGTCATGTGACAGTGATTATTATGTTGAACTATTATTATCTCAGGTCAGGATTAGTAAAGTAGCTGTGAGTAGTTCAAATACACATGTATAAAATACAGATGTAAGTGGAACCGTGAGGATCTCTGAGCCTGAGGCCTTCACACAGCCGAGGCAGAGAAGATGTGTTTTCTCAATGTGATTAATAAACATAACACTCCTCTTCTCTCTCTCGTACTTCTGCACTAGTCTTCTCCACCCTCCGCCCTCTCTCCCTCTTTCCCTCTGACTGTACCCCCCTCTTCTCCATCCTCCCTCCTTCCTCTGTCTCCCCTTTCCGTGAAGAGCAGCATATGTTTGCCTTCGGGCTCAGAGGAACTGACAGGAGCAGTGAGGGTGAGAGGAAGGGGAGGCGGCGAGGGAGATAATTCAGATTTATAAATATGACAAGGTCTGAGACGAGTTTTAAGCCAATTTGATTTGATGATATATTATTTATGTGCTTTTATTTTTGCAGTGCAGCAGACAACTGTGAACAGGGATCTTGCAACATTACAACACTAGAATACTCAATTTTCATGTTAGGGTTAGGAGACTTTCTGAAATTGCTAATCCAAATCCTTCAGGGCCTGGTTATATCCACACGCTTTCATTTGACTGCAATTCTGGTCTAATAACATGTAACAAAACAGAAAAGTGAAACTGGGGTGGACCACACAAGCCCAGCCAATGACAGCGCTGCTTTTGGCTGTCTACGTTTAAAGGGTTAGGATAATGTTTATTAAGACATTGTACAGTTACATTAAGCACAATGGCAGAGATGCTTGTAGATTCTAGCTTTACAGATTTCCATCTGTAGTCCCGGTGGAGGAAAAGGGAAGCTGCTCCTGGACATGTTTTAGTAGCCTGATGCATGAGCCGGTTTGTGTTTGTATATTAAGAACAGAAGTGCAAACATATGCTCCATAGCATAAAATCTGGATTTTAATCTTGTTTTCTGGTTAGGATGGTTTTAGTTGATGGAGCTAAGACTTGTTAGGTCACATTCCCAAATTAGATTCAGCAATGTCTTGAAACAAGTGAAATTAGCTTCCAAATATTAGGAAGTTTACTCTAATCTGGTCAAACTAAAATTAAGATGAATATTATGAATTCTAGTAGCTTTAACCAACACTAAATATTTTGCCTTATTCTAAAAAACATGCTGGGGGCCTGATTAAAACAGGTGGAGTCCTGCATCTGGCCCCCAGGCCACACTTGGCCCAGTCTTGCCCACAGGTTGAACGATTAAATGTGCTAAAAACAGTTATATCACAATAAGACTTTTCTAAATATTTTGCAATGATTTAGGCTTTATTTGTAAAGCGCATTTCACAGACACAGAGTCACAAAGTGCTCCACAGTGAGATGAACCCCTCCCTCCTCACTCAGTGACAGCAGCAGCCCTGGGCAGCTCAGCAGAGGCGATTCGACTAAACACCTGACGCCTCAACCTCTGACTACCACCAAGCGTTCCCTAACCTGCATGTTATTGGTTGGTGGGAAACCATCCAGACACGGGGAGGAACTCCACACAGAAAGGTCCGGGCCTGAGCGCTAACCACTCTGCCATCGTGCCGCCAATTTAGTTCCAATTTTCTCATGTCAACACTGGGCCAGAACAGAAAAGGTAATTTAACACATTTTTAGCTTGAGTGCATCAGAGCATCTTTGTAGAACAGATGCTCTCTGAGGACCAGGCTTCATCGATAAATAACAATGAAAACAACCACGCCAAGATAAAAAAATACTTACTGTAGACAACATGTAGAGCATCAAAGGGTCAATAGTCAAGGGTCTGAACCTGAGGCAGTAAAGTGATGAAATAAGTGTCCTCTATAAATCTTATGTCTATTTATTTATCAAATTATGATTTTGCAGAATAAATATAAACTTCTGTTCATTTCTCAGATTTGTCCCTCTTACTAATATTTCTGTTTAAAATGCCAGTTCATTATTGTAAAACATAAAAAATGACCCCGTCTTATAATATCAACATGTTTTTATTTATTTGAACAGAAAAATCAAAGTGGTACAAAAGACGATCAGAGCTGTAGATTTCACTTCTTTGCAGATCCCAGAGTGAGTTTCTCCATGTCGTGAATTCCTTCTTTGTCAATGATTCTGACGTTGAAGGAAGGAAGGTTCAGGATGAAGCGCTTGTTCAGCTACAACACACAAAGACATGAGTCAGACTAAATATCTGGGATCAGCTCAAAAAATCCAGTCCAAAAACATGGGTCCATCTCTAGTTGAACCCTTCTTGCTGTGAGGCAAAAAGCTAACGGCTGAAACGCTGTGTTGCCTGATCAGAGTAATTTTGAATAACTTTTACTGCAAACCAGGCAAATTTTCAGTTTTCAGGTCAATCTTTCAAAAGTGAACGTGTGTGCTCCAGTGACTAAACTAGTGAGTTTAGTTTAGAGACGACTAGTTCTATCCTGACATCACCCTGGACTGCTCCGATTAATTATTTCTACTGCAGATATCTGTGATCAATCACAGTACAACTCCTTATACTTCCAGACCCCGCTCTTTCAGTCTTATAGCAGCTCTGTGTGAAATGTGTCTACGTGTTTTGTGTCCATTCAAAGTGCATTGGGTAATTTTCTGGAGGTGAAAAGTAAACTACACAATTCAGTAAAAATGAAAAGCTAAAAACATCTTTGGAACATTCTGAATAGAAATAAAAAGGTTTTTATGACATAATCTTACAAAATACAGCTAGGAGAGCTGCTTTTCTATGAAAAAATACAAGAGGAGGCCCTAGTCTTGGCCAAATAACTGTGTTTTTTGTGGGCATATAAGCTCGCTCAAATCAAGAGCAACAAGGAAATCCAAAAGAAAAAAAAAATTCTATTATTCAAATCTATTTTTGGTCAAAAAGTTACAGTGTTTGCCTGGGACCCAGAGCCCACGCTTCAGCAAACTGAAGAGTGGGTCTGGTCACCACGCCCTCCGCCTGTTTTCAGATCAAATCTACATTGTTCGAGCAATCCGGTTAGCTTATTAGCGTGACGCAGATGAACAAAGGAGCTGATTGGTCGTCTGTTATTTAGACCAAAATCTAACTTCACTCACCTTAACATTAATACTGTTTTTCGCTTTGTTCATTGATTCTGTAGAAATCTGCGATGTTTTTCAGTTCCACCTGATATTTTTCCATGTACCGTAATTTCTGCCCTATTGAGCGCACCTGAATATAAGCCGCACCCACTAGATTTAAGTAAGAAAAATGATAAAGTACATGTATAGGCCGCACTTTTTAAAAGTAAATCAATGAGAATCTGTAATTTTGCTGCATTGCCTTATAAGCCGCATAGTTCAAAATTTCTGAAAAAAGTAGCGGCTTATAGGCCAGAAAGTACGGTATTTTTATCGTCGTAAGCAGCCTTGTTGGTTTTCACACGGCAGAAGATGCGTCTCTCTGATTGGCTAATTAATCTGTCAATCACAGCTACAGAAATTCGAAAGAGATACACGGTGGCCAGACGATATATTTTTGTATATATCGTCTGGATTTTCCAGGCAAAGACAGTGCACTTTTAAACCAGCAATGGTGTGTTGCAGCGCGAGGAAACTGTTGATATTGAGCTCTACAAAAGAACATTTAATACATTGCGCTGCCGTTGGACAAAGTGATGTCGCAATATTTATTTTAGCAGCCAAACATCTGTATTAAATATTATTGCCCTGTAAAGCTGTGATGTCAGATGAATGTCCTGGAACTAATTAAAGAACAAAGCAATAGTTTTACTTTCTATACTTGTATCTTTATAACTTCAAATTTTGTATCTTAAACAATACATTTTCTCCTTTTGGCTAATAAATGATGAAACATGTTTTAGACTGGGATTTAACTTCAAAATAATAGTTTTATCTTTTGCTCATTAGTGTAAAAAACACTCACTTCCTCGATGCATTTCTTGAGGAGATCCATGGCCTCTTCTCGGGTCAAATCTGAAACAAACATAAGAAAGTCTAAGATGAAACATATTTAATTAACAGAGAAATAATTAACTCAAGTTAGAAAACAAGTGCAAACAAGAAGAGTTTTATGTATAACAAAGTGCAGCAAAAACAGTTGAGGAGGAACAAAACCTTGATGTCTCTCACAGACTCTAAATGTGCATTCACACTGGCACAACCGAAAAAATCAAACAGGAAATGACCTGACGTGAAAAAGCCCAAAACTCAATGCAAGTGTTCTTTGTTTAGCAGTATTTCTGACAAAGCTTTCATCAGACTGGTATTATCGTTCATAAAGTCCAGTGCTGGGATGATGCTGCTTAGTTTCAGCTGTGTTCAAAATGACAGATACATTTATTAATCATTACTATTACTAAAATTAGGGCTGTCAAGCGATTAAAAATTTAATCGGATGATTGTCTTGAGTTAACTAGCGATTAATCGCATTTAGTTAAATGTTTTTATTTTATATATTTTTTTAGGGTGTCAAATTAGTGCATTAATTAGATTAATTAATTACAGACATATTAATCGAGTTATTTTTTAATCGCATTAATCTATTATGATATCTTTAACTTCATTGTTCCCATATGCGAGTTGTAAAGGGACATTCAACTTGACAACTTAGCAACAAAACACTCCTAAAGTCTTCATTTTTTGCAATATATTAATATTTCCATCTGCAACAATAATGTAATTAATTAAATTGGATAAAAACAAAACAAAAACACTTAAGTTGAGTGTTTTTCTCAGCAATTTTTAGGTGAGATTAAAATAGATTAATTAATTACAGATCATAATTAATTAATCTCTTAAATTTTTTAATCGCTTGACAGCACTAATTTTTATGTATTTTACATTCTAATAATATATTTAGCTTTAATTCCTGTTTATTATGCCTTTATTTGTAGAATTTGTTACACTCTTGAAGTGTAAATTTAACGTTTTGTTGGTTTCCCACAACATTAGGCCAAATCGTGGTATTGATTTGTCTCATTCATTATAAACATTTATTACACTGCTCTTTCACAGTAAAGCGCTTTCTGCAGCTGGAGATTATGATACTTTTATGTGAAGGATTCAAAGGAAGTGTAAGTTGGAACTGGCAAAGCTTTACTGTAACTAGCGGAACCAAAAGTAGAACTACAAAAGTTTTACCCCTAGTTTTGAAAGACTATTCTGGATATTGGATATTTTCAACAACTTGAGTCGACAAACATCGCATTTAGTGATCACGGACTGCGACTTTAGCGAGACACGGGAAGATGGAAACATGTACGGAGCCTCGTAGAACATCCTCCTCCTCATCAGCTGATCTTTCTGCTGTGCACTGTGTTTTTCTATGAACCTCGCGTCATTGGAGAGTTTAATGGTGAAAAATAAATATGCGATTGATTTGCGTCAAAAAAATTATCGCCGTTAATATTTTTGCGTTAACGCGAAAAAACTGACAGCCCTACTAAAAAATTATCCCAGGTTAAGAAAAACGCATCTAATTTGCTCAAAAACGTTTTATGGAAGCCCCCCACCTGCTTTCAGAAACATAATAAATATTCATAATTCAAACATCACAGTAAAAAAATACCTAATTATCCAGATCAGTATGATGGTGGTGTGATGTTTTATTCTTGTTTGTATTAACGTACCTGGTCTGTAGTATCGGTCGAGGATGGACAGTGTTATGATGACGTTATGATGATGTTTTATTCGTGTTTGTATTAACGTACCTGGTCGTAGTATCGGTCGAGGATGGACAGTGTTTGATGATGTTATGATGATGTCTTATTCGTGTTTGTATTAACGTACCTGGTCTGTAGTATCGATCGAGGATGGACAGTGTTATGATGATGTTTTATTTGTGTTTGTATTAACGTACCTGGTCTGTAGTATCGGTCGAGGATGGACAGTGTGAGAAAAGCTCCATATCCGTGAGCTGCAAACGGGGCTTTGGCTAAAGACGACAGATAGTCCATGTAGAACAGCCCCGGACCGTCTGAGTCGTCGTAACCGGCCAACAGCAGGTTCACGTGGTACGGTGTCTGCAAAGGGACAAAACACAGGCTTTAGGATCAGTTCAGTTCTTTTCACACAAATCACATGTGTCATTAGAATCTCACAGCAAAACACAAGTTACAAAAAATCCAGTTATACGGATCTACGACTGAAACAAGTTAATAAATTAGTCACAAATAATGACTTTATAGCTTCAGCACGTTATAACCTGAGAAAAACCTCCACACTGAACTGCAATAACATGAAAATTGTGTACATGTAGGGTTTTTGACGTAAACAGTAGTTTGTTTGTAAATCTACACCTCCAGAACATTCTCGGGCGATGCTACGTCAGCTCAAACTTAACAAAACATTGTGTATTCAAGTGACTTTGCATTGTAAATAACTAATCAATTATCCAAAGACTACTGCCAAACTAATCAATAACAAAATAATTGTTAGTTGCAGTTTAGCCTTGCACAATAAGTCGACCTTGTTCCTACAATATTCTCGGACAAAGTTTCTACTTTCTAAATTATCGAGTGCATCAGTAATGAATGCCACTTCTCCTAATTAGTCAAAATCTTGACTTTTTAAAGTGCACTGCTCAGCTCCTCTTTCCAAGGTGGTTTTGCAGTATGGCAGTCGTGTAGCGTTGTACTCAAGACTGCACTAAATGAGACCGAGACCACTGAGGGTCTGGTTCAAAAAGAGCATGCAGGCTGCTTAGAAAGCCCTGTGCTGTCCTGGTGCGAGCTCATGCAGAGAACATGATGGTAATGAAATATGGTCTCTATCAGTCAAAACTGAGTCTAAATGAGCTTGAGACGAGACCAAGACCTTTAAAAAAGCAGTTTCAAGACCAGTCTTAAGACCAAGACCAGTCTCGAGTTAGGGCTGGTATTGCCAAGAGCGCTCCAATACAAAAGTAGCTCCAAACAGATGTCATGACATAATCTCATACATGAATCTCAATCAGTTAATTCCCTCAGTACGATACGTATCGAGATATATTTTACTGACCATCAAGAGAAATGCAGAAAAATCTATAGAAAAGTATTGTATGCTACTTGTAAAATGTTTTAAGTACAAGATTCCTAAAGTGTATGTAAAAATGTAACTTAGTTCCTAAAAACACACAGTACAATATATTTTCACACAGCTTTATAATGTCAAATACAAGTGTCCTATGAAAAAGTCAGTTTTCAGGTCATAGTTTCAGCCTTAAAGCAACAGTCCAGGTTCAGAAGTGTAAAATGTATGAGTTTAGGCATCTAAAACGCCTCGGTATCAATACTTGCACATGACAGTCACGTACCACAATGCAATGCACAGTGATGTATATTTCAATGCATTGGACATTTTGTTGATAAACAGAATTGACTGAAATAAAAACAGCACTATATCTGTCAATATCTGCTACTTTCAGCACAAGAACAACCTTTAAATCAAATCCTAAACAGTTGAAATACGACATACTATCACTGAAAAAGTACAACTTCAGTCTCTCTTTCCAAATGGTTTGTTTCTAATTAAGAGTTGGTATTTTATCAGCTCAGCGTGGTTCAGACGAAGCAGCGGGACCGGGACCGAAGGTGTCACATCTGCAGAGCCGCCCCGGGGCAGACGCCTGGAAAAGAGCCAGCCAGTTAAACTCACACTGTCTCCACATTATACAGGACCATTTCAGAACTTCTGCAGGTGACTGGATGCAGCAAACCCATGTCCCAAACATCCAAGCATCATTTTATTTATTATATTTTTGTTTTGTTTCACTGGATTTTTGAAGGAGCCCTAAACCCAAGCTATACAACGATGAAGAGACGGCAATGTGACCTAAAAACTTTGCATAATACGTGTCTTTTAACAAGCCTGGATGATGAATTATATAGATTGAGAGCAGATCTACAGTGCGTCTCTCATGGTAAACTTTATTTCTAAATGACAAACACGGATCATAAGTGTTACCACCAGCCACAAACTGCAGAATAACAGATTTAAATGAGCGAAAGCCCGAGGCCGAAAACACAGGAGGAAGTGTCGCAGCAGAACAGCGGATCATGAACAAGTTTGGATTATTTTTAGAGACGAGGTTTTCAATGTGAAGGCTTAATTAACTTTGGTTTAGTTTTAGTGATGTTGGAAGCTACTGTGATGGGAGATTCATCATGTAGTTATCATTTGTGTTTTTGTTATTTGTTTCATAAGAAAGCATGAAGATCAGACATTATGTTCATTGTAAAACACACAGAATTATCTATAACAGATAGGAATTAAAACAGATCCACTGACTTTCTGTTACAGCTGCAGAATTGATCAAAATCAAAACTGCAATATTAATGATTGCAGTTGAAACTGGTCCTGAATAATGCATCTAGATTTATTACCCAAATTGCATCCTAACGCCCTGTTCTTAACTACAGAAGTCCTGTCTCATGACTGAAAATATTTTAGCTGAAATAACCTGTAGTTTTGGTGGGTGGTAGGGCTGATACAATGCGACGCGTATGTCGATACATGTTTATCCCAACAAAATTTCCTCAATACAATAAGTATCAAGAAATATTTTACTCATCAAAATGAGAAAATGCAGAAAAAATATAGAAAAGTATTGAATACTAACATGTTTCTCTATACAGTACTCCTTAAAAACAATGTCAAGAATGTAACTTTGATTGTACAGAGGGATTTTTCGTTCATCAACATGGGTGATGCGCACGCACCTGTTATGCAGAAAGAGCCGCTGCTCATAAACACAACAGTAGAAACAAGTGGAGCCAGCACAGTTGTCAGCTAACTATGAGACTTTATCACTGTAACAAAACAAAAGTTCTGCTGCTAAATCAACATTTGTGATATTTGTAAAATTCAACCCTACGACCCTTAAAAGTTACATTCAGGCGAAAAAACAGCGAGAAAAAAACTGTCTGAAGCTTCAGGAGACAAACGTCTGTCAGACCGGTTCAGACCTGATCCAAACAGCTGCTCTTGTCCTGTTTTGTTGTTTTAATCAAAGAAGTTTCCCTAGCTAACCAGATGGACAGCGGCTCTTTCTTCATGGAGCATGGCAGTAGGGCAGAAAGTGACGTTAATCGAAAATCCCTCTAGAGAATAACAAAATGCAGGGGCATTGTATTTTCACTCTGCTCATTGTTACAGGTGTCCTATGAACTCTCATTTTTCATCTCAACAGTTTCAGCCTTAAAGCAGCTGACCAGGTTCAGAAGTGTAAAATTTAGTATCAGTTTAAGTATCTAATAAAGATCATATTTATTGTAAAGCATGTAGGGTTCAAATTAGTCACTTTACGACAATAAAAATGACTCATTTAAATTTGCTACTTGTTACATTACAACCATAGGGGCTTATCAGTTTTGCACAGGAAGTAAAAGGGCCTTTTTCTATTTCCAAACTGTTTTACATAAATTTTATGTTCTAGAAAGAGCTAAATGTAAATTATTTCTGATCTACTTATATTAAACTATATTCCTAAATACATAGAAAAACACAATGGTTCCCTTATTAAAAGCAGTAGCTCCCAAAATACATATTTAAGTGTTATTAGGAATAAGAGTGAATCATTTTGTTCTATTGAGCACAAACATAAGGACAGGGTAGTTCTTGTGACTAAACAGGGGCTGGAGGAATGTGGGGACTTAGTTCTTGGTACTTTCATGTGTGAAAATTCCCTTTTGTCAGTGCATAGTTTCAATATTAACATTTACTCTGATATTATCCCAAGCATTTACTTCACACTTTAAATTGTAACATCACGACAGGCTCTCTCTCTCTCTCAAACTCCTTCCTCAGTTTATTTTTACCTCCTGCACGCCTAACCCCTCAGATGCGCGCAGAATCCTGGAGTTTTCAGGTGCACGGCGGCGCGATGGAGCTTCATTTACATTTGTTTATCGCGCGGAGTCCACAGCGGGAGACGGGAGCGCGGGGCAGGTGCGGCAGGCGCTAACAAGCCCACCTCGCCGTGTTTATCGTGGCATTATTATTATTGTTACATGTATGGAGCGAGCGGCAGGTGCAGGGGGAGGGGCGAGGCGTCTGGGGAGGGGGACACGCAAACATTTGGGCTGGTTCTCACGTCAAAGCGCCGTCTGAGGGGAGAGAGAGAGAGAGGAGGAGTGTCCCGAGGGTGAAGAGAGAGAGAGAGAGACTGGTAATGATGGACTTGAACATGACAGATGGGAAAATATTTGTGACAGTGATATCTAAAGATTTGTGGATAATTCTGACCATTCGATACAGAAAATTTGGTGAATAATTAGCTCCAGTTTCTGTGTATTGTAAAGTAGTGCTGCGTTATATTCACACACATCTTGTTACGTTACGTCAATCCAGAAAAGTATCTTCAAACTTGTCTAGAACATATTGTAAGTTCAGTTGTAATGTCTGAATGATTTGACCAAATGTTCATGCAGGTAAACAAGATTTTGAAAAAAGTAATAATGCAATGTAGAAATTGTGTAAGAAATTGGAAATTGCTTTTAAATTCTTCTTATCCCAGAAAAGCATACATATTTTGATCGATTAAGACACCACTGGGATAATAACTGATTAACTGATTTAAGACAAAAAATGAAAATGATAAACTAGGAGGATGTACTTGATATTCAATGTTTACATATCTTCAGTCCTTGCCTCAAGTGGAGGAGTTTAAGTATCTCAAGGTCTTGTTCACGAGTGAGGGAAGGATGGAGCGTGAGATAGTGATGGGCCAAACGAGTCGACGCGTCAACACATGTATGGAGCACTAGAAAAGGCGCGTGTGTCGAGCCGTGTCAACATGTGTGCCACTTTAAGAAATGTCACGTGAGCAACACATCTACTGTGTCTTGTGGGTCACATGGTGTCAGCGCTGGAGCGAGTGTTTCTGACGCCCTCGTTTGATTTCGACCCGCAAAGCTGAGCATGACTGTGTCTGCACTGTGAAGCCAAAAATGATTAGGGTCTATATAAATTTGCAGCTTGACAGAGTCTTAAGAAACTAATAATTAATCACAAGCAAATATTTAACAGCAACAGACTAAAAGTCATAATAATTTTGCTCACAAAATAAGCACAGTTATTAGTTCAATCGCACTATGACGTCATCTCACGTGTAGCTCAACTGGGAGAGCAGGTGTTGCTCTGAGCAAAAGGTCGCGGGATCGAACCTCATGTCATATTTTAATTTTTTCCTCTTATTTTATTTATGCATGTAGAGGCAAAGAAATCACAAGTTTGTGTGCTCCTGTAATGGGAAACGTTTTGTATGTGTGTGCAAAGTAAAGAAAAAGGTGTCTTTTGTTAATAAAGCGTCTCACCAGCACGTCACTGAATGAGCCCAGTGACTGCAGTGCATTTATTAAACCACTAGATGGCGCTAGAATACACCAACACTGGGTCTACACTGGGTCGACCCAGCTTGGGAAATGGGTTACACACACTTTGACGCGCCATCTACCCATCACTAGCGTGAGATTGACAGACAGACCGGTGCAGCGTCTGCAGTGATGAGGTCATTGTACCAGACCGTTGTGGTGAAGAAGGAGCTGAGTCGAAAGGCAAATTTACCATCAGTCTACGTTCCAACCCTCACCTATGGTCATGAGCTTTGGGTAATGACCAAAAGAACAAGATCGCGGATACAAGCGGTCAAAATTAGATTCCTCCGCAGGGTGGCTGGGCGCTTCCTTAGAGATAGGGTGAGAAGCTCAGTCACACGGGAAGACCTCAGAGTAGAGCCGCTGCTCCTCCACATCGAGAGGGGCCAGCTGAGGTGGCTAGGGCATCTGTGCCGGATGCCTCCTTGACGCCTCCCTGGGGAGGTGTTTCAGGCATGTCCCACCAGGAGGAGACCTCGAGGAAGACCCAGGACACACTGGAGGGACTATGTCTCTCGACTGGCAAGGACACACATCAGGATTCTGCCGGAAGAGCTGGAGGAGGTGTGTGTGGACAGGGAAGTCTGGGCCTCCCTTCTCAGACTGCTGCCTCCGCGACCCGACTCCAAAAAGCGGAAGAAAATGGATGGATGGACATAACTTCAAAACAGCATTAATGATAATTTATTATAAATAATAAATTTCAATAAATCGCTGTGGTGATACAAAATAGTGAAAAGGTAATAGAAATCACTAGAGTTTTCATTATGAATTTAGAAAAAAAACATACAGTATGTAGATCACTATGTTGTACAATGACCTTAACAAAACTGATTTAACAAACTAAGTTTTTAAATCCAACGACCATCAGTCAATAAAACAATAACAGATTGACCGACTTCATGTGTGAGCCATCGTCCAGACAAACTTATTGATAAACTGAACTTGTTACTGACTTAAAAACAAACTGATTTCAGACTTGTGCATTAAAACTTCTCTCAGTCTAACTTTGTCTTTATGTCTTTAGGCTTCAACATAAATCTATACAAACACACTCTGATATTTAAACTTCCCTCCAGTCTCGTTTTCATCGACGCAGCAGCCTCTCTCTCACAACATAAACTTTTAATTTTGTTTTTCACCTTTCAATGCATCATTTATCTGGAAATATCTTCAATAAACAGAAAGAACATTAGATTCTGTGGACAGTTTCATCACCTTTAGGTCAAGTTCGTCCAACGCAGAATTTCTAGTTTTAGTACAAGAGCCTTAGGTAATTCAGATTAAACTAAACATATATTTTGATATATGTTTTTATATTGTTATATTTTTGTCTCGCTCAAGATGGTGAGGAGGAAAGACATTTGAGCCTAAAAACTGCAGGGAAACTAAAAGTAAGTCTTAAAGGCGACAGAACAAATTTGGGAAAGAAATAATAGAGCAATGCTGCAAATTTTCAGCTAAAGACATAAATGTTAACTTAGCCAGATGGATTATGTTGTGATATTTGTGAATTCACTACTTCAAGATAGGGCTGGGCAAAAAATCGATTTAATCGATTAATCGAATTTGGAGGTCAAATCGATTTGTATTTTAGAAATTCGATTTTTTTTTTTACTTGGATTTTGCGGCGCTTGCCTCGTCCTTACAGGCTTCCGTAGAGCATTGTGCGCTCAGTTCTAGTCTTTTTCACGCAGCTAAAGTCATGTACACATTGAAATTGTCATTATTTTGGTCTTCAGAAAAGAATAATTAATCACCAAACTCACCCTGTAATGTTGTCATGTCTTTTGTGCCTCTGCGTCTGTGCCGCAGACTGTGCAGTCCTCCTAATGCTAACAACAACTGCTAACATTGCTAACAGTAGCTGGCGCGTCTGTGCTTGTTCACGTTTAGCGACTTTTTCAAATTGAAAAACGAATCCAGCGTTTGAATAGCGCATAATCAGAGCTTTAAAAAGAGGTATAGCATGCCCTTAAAGGACTTAGTTTTGCGGTAGTTTTTAGTTAAAAACTATGGCGTCAGACAGCTATCTTTAACTTGAGCGTGCATAGAGAACATCATCGCGCGCAGTAAACAAGATTTGAGAGCGTATAAATTGAAAATGAGCCCAAACTTCCTGACAGCGCGCGTAGGCTCTGTCTGCGCGAGCTGTTTTCCTTTCATCGCGCGCTCAGAATGATAACACAGCGCGCGGTTTGTATCTCAGCGCGATGTTGGATCCTTTTGCTTTGCTTCTATCTGAGCGCGCGGTTATTTTTCCTTTATGATGTGACGTCATCAAAATAGGCGCTGCAGTCGCTCACAGATTCACAGATTGCGGAAGTGTGGAGATCTGACGGCGAAAACCAACAGATTTCATGAAATAAAGCCATTTTTTAGTAATTTTACATAAGAATTGAATATTCGTAGCCACTAATCACTTGTACACGTAGTTTTTATTATTTAATAATAGCATTTTTTTATTTCTTAAAGTTGGTAATTGTATAAATAAAGATGTTATGTGAACATAAACACCGTTTGATCTTTTTTATAGTAATACATTTACATATTTATTTACATATCTATATCTATCACATACATATACTGTTAAAGAGTCAAATAAGCAAATGTATTTGACCTAAAGAAAAAAATAAGACCAAGAGAAGACACAACCTGCAATCTAACTGTAGTACAGTAGGTGGCGGTATTAACCCTCTCAGGGCTGGCCTTGCAGATTTGCAACCACTAATTGCTAATTACCTAATGACTCCATATTTTCTGAGCTTTTTTCACTCAGAATTAACACTGCAGGACTTAGTTGTGCATTAGCAACAAACAGTTTCCCACTAGATGGCAGTGCTGTCTCACTTCCAACATGTCTGTTGGTTTCACTGATGCAGATTTTTAGGCAACAATTTCATGTTAGTATTGCTACAACGTCGATTAATTTGAAACCAATACTACATAACATCATTCATAAATATATATATAGATGTTGTAACTACCAATGAGTAGATTTGATCTCCTCTGGGTTTTTCCCCAGGAGCAGCTCTTTTTCAATGTGGTCAGACAGGTACCAATGGATGCTACATACTTTACCTTTTGAGCAACAGTTTAGACTAAGGTTTTTCTATCACCAGTGTTTACATATTACTTTGAGTTGTCACTGAGGGTATATTCTATAGAAAACAAATCATTTAGAGTAAAGCTACAAACTATCAGAGACAGACATGTTGGAAGTGAGACAGCACTGCCATCTAGTGAGCTAGTGGGAAACTGTTTGTTGCTAATGCACAACTGAGTCCTGCTGTGTTAATTCTGAGTGAAAAAAGCTCAGAAAATATGGAGTCATTAGGTAATTAGCAATTAGTGGTTGCAAATCTGCAAGGCCAGCCCTGAGAGGGTTAATACCGCCACCTACTGTACTACAGTTAGATTGCAGGTTGTGTCTTCTCTTGGTCTTATTTTTTTCTTTAGGTCAAATACATTTGCTTATTTGACTCTTTAACAGTATATGTATGTGATAGATATAGATATGTAAATAAATATGTAAATGTATTACTATAAAAAAGATCAAACGGTGTTTATGTTCACATAACATCTTTATTTATACAATTACCAACTTTAAGAAATAAAAAAATGCTATTATTAAATAATAAAAACTACGTGTACAAGTGATTAGTGGCTACGAATATTCAATTCTTATGTAAAATTACTAAAAAATGGCTTTATTTCATGAAATCTGTTGGTTTTCGCCGTCAGATCTCCACACTTCCGCAATCTGTGAATCTGTGAGCGACTGCAGCGCCTATTTTGATGACGTCACATCATGAAGGAAAAATAACCGCGCGCTCAGATAGAAGCAAAGCAAAAGGATCCAACATCGCGCTGAGATACAAACCGCGCGCTGTGTTATCATTCTGAGCGCGCGATGAAAGGAAAACAGCTCGCGCAGACAGAGCCTACGCGCGCTGTCAGGAAGTTTGGGCTCATTTTCAATTTATACGCTCTCAAATCTTGTTTACTGCGCGCGATGATGTTCTCTATGCACGCTCAAGTTAAAGATAGCTGTCTGACGCCATAAAAAACCCTCCGCAATGCTAAACATAGTGCTACAATTCCGTAAGGCGTGCACAGACGGCAACCTGGGATAAAACAAACACAAACGCAAATTTGAAGAAGCCTTGCTATAGTTGTTTAGCAAAAATTAAATGCCTCAAATGCCTATAGCGAAAAAGAAGCGCTGCAGCAGCTGACAGGAGAGACAGAGAAGGGCAGGATTAGCTTTGGCCAAATCATGTTTCTTATTGGCTACATTTAATGGAATAAATGTCAATAGCCGTCTTCTCTAAAAAGCTTGTGCGTGTCTTATGTGAAACATTTTATCTATAAGTTTGCTTGAGTTTGGCTTACATGAGTTACTGCGCTGAAATATAAATAGGCTTATAGTTAAAAAAAATATATCAAATGGCTAGATGTGAATGTCCTTATACTACAAATAATTTAAAAAAAGAATCTCATTCTATATATTTTTGCTTTTTCTATGCACTTTTAATTCTATGTTAAATTACAGCATTAAAGGAGTGTTTTACAAATGATAATTATTGCACCCAGTTATTTTTAAATTGTATTTTAAAAAACAAACAAAAAAATCGAAATCGAATCGAAAATCAAATTTTTCTTTTAAAAATCGGAGATTTTTTTTTTGGGTCAAAATCGTCCAGCCCTACTTCAAGATGATTTTTTTCTATGACAAAGAGCACTCGAGCATCACTAAAAGATTACTCAAACATGCAGGAATAATTCCAAATACAACTGAGTAAACCTGGGCTTTTCTACTTGATTTTACCAAGGGACAGACTTTTTGGCTTCTCAACATTTGTAGTTGCCCGTTCCGATTTGATGCAGTCATGCCTGCACCCGTCTCTCCTTCACTGCGCTCATTTACAGTGAGCAGCTTCATGTTCCTCTTTACAAAAGCACACACAGGTGATCTCTGGTGCTTCCACGGCTCTGCTCCAGTTTGTTTCTGTACAATTATGTCCACAGAACTTTGTGAGCGCAGCGCCTCTACTTGAAGCTAAGATGGAAGTAAGTGGAAGTTTTTCCAACACGCAGCGATTTAAACGCTGATATTTTGTCTATAGGGCTGTAGTCGACCAAAGAAATTCTTGGTCGACTAAAATCTTGTCCCATCGACCGATTAATCGACTAAAAAGGGTCAAAGCTCTGAAGCTAAAAAGTTTTGATCTGACTGTGTATTTGACCCAAACTGTGCTCACAAATACTACAACTGGTTTTGGAGTTGACAAAAAGCCAATAATTTATAGAATGCAGATAAGACCAATGATTTGGTCCCAAAATCTTCAGCTAATTCACTACTTTTATTGTTCAACACATTCACAAGTCAAAGGTTGAAATAAATGGTATCTATCATAATACATGAGAATATTTAAGGTTTGCCAATAGAACACGTAAAATTAGTTCTTATTCCAAGTACAGAAGCATTTTTGCAAATAGAATGAATGTGTATTTTTCATATTTTAAGTTAAAACAAGATATTTTATGCTTGTTCTGTTGGCAATCAGTTCAGCGTAAATCTTCACCGTCAAAATAAAGGAATTAATCGACAAATAAAAATGTTGGTCGACTAAGAAAGCATCGACCGATTAATCGACTTAACGACTAAAGAACTGCAGCACTAGTCTATAATGCAACTTAAATAAAAATAATTTAGTGAAATGCACGCGATGAAGCGCATGGCCCATTACGCACAGCATATGCAGCGCTAGTGATGACAAAGTCACCCATTTTCACCTGAAGTATAGAGGGATTTTTTTGTTTATCAACACGGGCGATGCGCGCGCATGTAGAAAGAGCCGCCGCTTATAGACACAAATAGTGGAAACAAGTCGAAAAAGCTCCACTGTCAGCCAACTACAAATTTGACCCTTAAAAGTTACATTCAGGTAAAAAAACTGCGAGAAAAAAAAACGCAGTTTCAAGCTTCAGGGGACACCGCTAGCTGTCATCCCGTTTCGTTGTTTATTTCAAAGAAGTTTTCCCCTATAAGCAGATGGAGAACCGGTCTTTGTGGATAAAGCATGCGCAGTAGGACGGAAAGTGACGTCGACCGAAAATCCCTCTACTGGATTTGTGTTAAAGCGCTTTGAGCTTACCTTGAAACTCACTCGCTAAATGAAAAGTACATTTCCTTTGGCCAAGCTGAATAGTTCCCAAAGTTGTGAGGCGATTCGCACATTCTTCATTTGACTTTGATCAATCTGCTCAAAAGGTCTTAAAAAAGCCACTTCAAATTTAAGACCTAACGTCCTAGTTTTGACAGATTTAAGACAATCTAAGGACCCGTGGGAGCTCTGCTAAGGCATTAACCAATCCAGAAGAAGCATATTCTCTTTAAACTGGATTAAACTTTAGGTAGAGTTTTGTTAAGAACAGATGAAATTACATGACCAAACTTCTCCTCACACGCGGACATTACATATTCTCCGCTCCACATGTTCTGGGCTAAACGCTGCCGAAATATGTTTACGAAAACCTAATTTGCAAATGTCCGTGTGCGTGGATGTTGATGATGGAGGGGAAATCGTAGCTCGGAGGAAGTACAGGATGCTGGCTCTACGTTTCGGCGGATACTCTGGAGATCTGTGCAAACTCGTGAATGTTGTACAAGTGAATTCATGTCTTTGGGGCGAGAGAAATACCGATACACCAGCAGCTGACGGCGAAAAGACATGAATTATTATGTTATCCTTCAACACGAGCAACCTTGAGATGCGATGCTATGGACTGAATGTGTTTACAGCGAGCAAACAAGAGGCATGAATATAATTATGGAAATATAGTGAGCACAATGCAACTAACAGTGAAGGGCAGGTTTAAGCAAGGATTACACAGAAAGATACTAGCAGGATGGACAAATGGGAAGAAAGAAGAAGAAGGGGTGTTAATGAAATTGATTCTAGAAAGCACAAGAATACAAGCTAACTACTGACTTTTTAAACCCAGGAGAAAATCTTAATCTTTTGTACTAAAGAGAAAAAACAAAGCTTTTATAGGGTAAATATATGGGCAACAAGCAAACCTGTGACTTACTAGTGCAACGTAGAAGCAACAAAAAAAAAAGTACCTACGAGAAAAATCTACCCATTCATGATTCCAGTTATTGTGGTTGTACTCAAAATTGAGCTTTAACAAGGCTAAAACAACAGCTGTAGCGTCAATACTCAGTCCTTCCCTTGATAGTGAAAGTGTATAAAGCTGAGCACTTCTTACCGATTAATGGCATCAGAAAGTGGAACTTGACTAAAATACAGAGTGTGAATGAAACAAAACACAACGCCAGCTACTATGTGTTTGATGTAATTTAAAGCTGATACTGACAAAAATAAATATCTCACATATCTCGATAACGATATTCAGACGATTATAATAGGCTGTGTTCAAGTTGCAGATGCAATGATGTCATGAATCTAGATGGTGAACAAGATTTCTGATTAATAACAGGAAACATCACACACATACGTAACATAATTTAGGCCCCTTGATTACGTTAAAAAATGATGGGTTACAGGTAAACAAAAACAGCCTTGATTTTATGAATACATGAGAGGTTTTTGCAATTAATAAATAATAATAAATAAAAAGCATTATCACAACAAATCCAGCCAAGTGCATGAAGGTCCAAGGGCTTGGAAAAAAAAGACAGTGGAGCGAGGGCTTATATGTGTGAGATGTTGCTTTACTTGGATCAGACTGTTTGTGTGTCGAGGCCAATGGCGCAAAATGGCAGCCTCGCTTCGTCAGTCTGCCCAGGCAGCTGTGGCTACAATAGTAGCTTACCACCATCAATATGAAATGAATGATATGCAGAATGTGAAGCGTCTTTGGTTTATGAAAAGCGCTGTATAAATCCAATACATTATATTATAATTTTGTATGTTTGACACACTAGTGCAAATATGCTCATGTTTAGCTTAGGTGAATTATTTTTTCTCCTTTTTTTTTAAATTCAGTCAAATTTGACCATTTCAAAGGTTTAATAAACAAGATTCCTGACGTCTCTTCTGCCTCTAAAATTTGCTGAAGAAGCACAATGTTTCAAATTTTGCATGGCATTATAAATCCCAAATTTGACGTAGAAAAAAGCTCACTACTTTTTAAGGCTTGTTTTGTGCATATGACGGCCCTATAATGAGTCAAAGTATAGAAATTCATGATGCATTTAACCCATTCTTTAAAGATTCTGGACACATCTTCTCAGTGAGATCAACAGTGCAGCGCTCTGGGACACATCTCCTGTTATAAGTGTTAAACTTGGAGCGTAAAGTGCCAGAACGTAAAGACAGTGCTATAGGTAAGCACAGCGGTGACACAATTATGATTACATTATGAACAGACTGATCATGATTATCAATAACTTACTAACCTTGGCATCTCTACTCTTGACTACCTGAACTCTGAGAGACTCTTTAGCGCCGCCTGAAGAAGCCAAAAGAGTTGATAACGATGATAAAACGACAGCTGAGTTGGCTGGTAAATAAATACAAATGTAAACAGTGTAGCTTGTTTTAATTAGCCTAGCACCTTGTCGCTAACGCACCTCTGATCCGAGCATATGTCTTTTTATTCAGCCACGTCTCGGTGTTAATTTGAGTTCTGCAGCTTGTGTTGGGATTACACCTTCACCTCGATGCCTTTTCGCTAATTTGCTAAGAGCAGAGCAGCGGCCGCCTGTCACAACAGCAGAAGGGAGAAAATAATTAAGAAAAACAATTAGTGCAACTCCAAACGGGCTCACAGCCAAAACTACAGAGAGAAAGAGAGAAGAGAGGGAGGAGGAGGAGTCCCAGAGGAGAACAACAGGACAACTCCCAAAGCACAAGTTCAACTCACAACAGAAATGCAAAACACTGCCTTAAGGTCGTTACAATTACATTTTAAGGTAATGAATTAATGAGAGAAGAAACAGTGTTCACAATAAAACCTATAATTATGAACCATACTAAACAATAGCTGCAAACAACACAAAGTATTTTAAATTATAGCAATATGTCTGTAATATTATTACAGCATTATTCTTTATATGCTTTTTAAGCAATAATTTCAGGTAATCTAGCAAAATTATTATGCTCATACATACATTAATTTGATTATTAAACAAATTCATTTTAGCCTCACTTTAAAAACTTAAAGCGCAGCACGAAATATGGACAGCGATCCTTTACAGCTGTGAGGCTGTGCAGCACACCTCTAGTTGCTTATTTGCACTTCAAGATTCCCTTTTATCAACTTTGCAGACATATGTATGAAACCTTTTTTTTTACAAAAGCTCGTGTGAGCATTTTCTAAAATTAAAAATGAGAAAAATAAAACACTAGCGCGTGAGTTGAATCTGCGACCTTTTGTACATCGCATCACTTGCTTATGCACCCGATCCAAATGACTGATGATGTCATCACATCAGGTGACCGCTTTAAAACCTGCTACAGCAGCGATGACAGAAGGAGGAGTTTTTATATCCCACCTGGGCGGCTAGTCTGTGGCGTCAACTCGATGTGATGTGACATGAACTGAAAATGCACCAACAGCGTTTGACCACTGCGGCAGCACAACTGTGGTTTTTGAACACATACAGTAATTGCAAAATGAGCGAGTTTGCATAAAAGTCCAAAAAGGCCTAGATAGTAGATAATTCAATTTTGACCCCATATACACAGTTTGACAGTGGAAAAAAAATGATTCTGCATTTAGTTTCTCTTAAAAAGATGCTTTATCTGATGCTTACCATCTCAAAGAAATAAAACAAACAGATCATTATCTAATTTTAAACTTTTACATCAGTCATGTGCTTTGCTCACATAATTATTCTGAGTCTCATAATTCTTCACCATAAAGAGTTTAGCGATGGTTTTCACAACTTTTACATGGACTGACTGTGTTTGTATGCTAATACAGCTATGCTTTACTAGCAATCCAGATAGAGGGCAAGAGAAAGTTATACTTTGTCCCAAAATATCTAAAATCAGTATCCATATTTGGTCCTCTTAACCTCTTTTGCACTTGAGCAAATGCCACAAGCCAAGTACTATTATTGTGTGTTTAAAACTACAGCCACTTATCAAAATATAAAGTGTTGTAGAACATTTTGAGCCTATTCCTTAATTTCAAAATTAGTTTAAAATGAACATCTCCTGCAACATAAATGGGCAACTACCACTTTGTCTAGTTCATGAAGATTATTAGTTAAACACCATAAAGAAACAATAGATAAATGTGATAATTTTTGCAATTCTTCATGTGAAACAGACAAATGTCAAAAATCGCACTAAAAACAACCACTAGTTTGTAGAATGACGTCCTGTGGGTCAAAGTCGCTGCAGTAAACCTCAGAGGAGCAGAGCAGCAGGTGTCGAGTGTCTCTGAGGGAAAAGAGCCTCAGATTCACAACAAGCTCAAACAAATGTGTCTCGATCTGTCAAAACTCAGAGCAAAACAGCGCTCTGACGTTTAAAAGTGATTCAGACGCAAAAGCACAAAGTCGACAGGGACAAGCCTCCAGAAAAACATGACGTCTTTAACCTGAGAATGAATGCACCGGGGGGATGTATGTGCTTGGTTTATGCGTGACTAAACAATAAAGAAAGACTTATATTCCAATAATAATATACTGTACTGAAAGCTACTTATAAATACTTCAAATCAGGCTGAAGGAAGAGGTGTTGTACACAGCAATTATTTGAGATGAAACACAAACAAAAAAAACTAGTAATATCAACTCATCTAAGTATTTTTTCTGCTCAATCAGCCTAAAAATCTCATTAACAATCTATTTAGGGATATATTATGATTTTAATAACCTTTCTTACATGTACTTGCTAGAATGTTACAATAGTTACTTACAATAAAACAAACAGTACAGCTAGAATTAGTTGCTACATTAAATATTTGCAGGCTGCTTGAGAATTAAAGTCTACAAATCATAATGAATTAAAACAAATGAAATCACCATAATTCAAACTATTATTCGCTTAGAGCAGTCAAGTACTTTCGCTTGAGCCAATATGTATTATACTGTAGTGTGCTGAGGGCCAGTCCTAATTTTTACATCCTTTATGTTAGTTTATGTGTTTCTTGACTCACCCTGCTCCGCAGATATTCTGCCAGATTTTTTCTTGTGAAGTTTGCTGCTGCTGAAGGACTCAGTTCATAACCTACAAACATAAAACATGAGTTTCAATTACTAACAAGTTATTTCTTCTGCTTAAAAGTGAATGCAAAGTTTAATTAAATCTATCATATCAGGTTGAAAATGAGCTTGTCATGCATGGAGTCCCCCATGATCATGTGAACAATTGAACATCAAGATCTTAAACAAGGTTTTACAGCTTCAAATACATTGATAAGTGTGTATTCCTATTTGCTGCACTACAAGATGAATTTATCCAGGCTTATGTCTTCAAATTAAAAAACATGAGACTAAAAACTACTTTGTCACTTTGCATGTGCCTACATTTTGTGTTTGAGGGTCGCGAATGGCTATGGTTGTTATTTAGGGGGTCGCGACTGAAAAAGGTTGAGAACCACTGTTTTAAACAAACATAACCAAAACATACAGTATATCTACAGGTAACTTCTTTGAAAAATTACCAAGATCCTTTATAATATTTCTGCAAATTAAACATCAGGTGTTTGGGGCTAAATTTACCATTTCTCATTTTGTAGAGTTGCACGTTTTTCTGGATGTACTCAGCGAACTGCACAGTGTCTCCTGCTTCTCCCACACACAGCAGCAAGATCTTCTCACTCAGCTTGAACATTTTGTCATAATCTGGAAAACAAAACAGGTAAATTATGAAACCAGAATGTGCATTTACTTTCACTTTCATAATGCTACGTTGTTCAAAAAATACACCTTCTTCAACAGGTTATGGTAGCACAGGTAATAAATGTGAACTAACTGATCATAACATTACAAAAGATTAATACACAACTTCAAACCACAGAATTAAAGCAATGTTTTCAATTCCAAATAGTCATCGTTAGCTTCATTAGCTCATTCAGGATTCGATTTTCAAGAAACCACAACAACGAAATAAAAATTAACATAAGAACTGTTTAACTTGCTCGATATATACTTTTACATGCATGTATCCTCAATTATAATAACAACAGCTCAAAACTAAGGCTTTGTTTAGATTTGTAGTTAAACCGGGTGGGTGCTAATGCTAAGCTAACGCCTTGTCATTACCGTGTTTCATCTGAATTATGCTGCTGGCTGCAACATTATCCGCGGCGACGAGCACAAAATCGGGTCCCTGGATTCCGATTAAATACTCCATGTTGTATAAATAACGTAAAACGAATAAATTCTCTTTTAAAATGCTACTTTAGCCCGTCTACTTTCGCTTCGGACTGGATTACACAGCAAAAGAAGTGTGATGAAGCTGGTGTCGCGCGATGTTGACGTCATAGAGACAGACGCAACTGACGCAAAGTGACGTTTTTTCCAAGCGACTTGGGCGGGCGATTTGATTTCTGCAGCGCTGGTTGTTGTATCTGAACATAGCGGTGATTTTATTGCAAGTTTTAGGATAATTTCAAGTCCAATTATTTGGCAAGACCGACGAAAGGATGCCGCTGGAAGTAATGACGGAGTTTGGAGGCGAAAACGAGCCGCAAAGGAGACGTTCTGCGCGGTTAAGTCCTCCACAGACAAATCTAACAAGTGACAACAACAAAATGGCGCCTTCTGCAGCTTTTGTGAAACGCCGCATCACAGTGAAGAAAATAGCGCCCAGAAAAACAACTTTAGCCCCGTCAGAGCACAACAAGGAGAACACGCCGAAGAGAGCGCCTTCAGAGGGAGTCCAGCAGAAAAAGCAGAAGGTATTAAAGTTAAACACGAAAGTTTCTGAGCGCAGTTGTATCACGACTCACTGACTGCAGCCTGGACAAACCATGGGACTATTATAGTTTGAACGTCTTTAAAGTAGATTACACAAAAATAAAAGTAAAAATCAGCTTTACTGTTACCAATATAAGTGTAGTTAAAAAACCAACAACTTTTTATTCAGAAGACGTCTCACAGATCGATACCTTACTTGGTTTAGTAAATTATCACATATTATCATTATTTTTTGCTATATATAACAATTATTAATAAGCCAAACAAACTACAAATGTATTTCTTTGTAAAAATAAAATGTACCCACGTCTAATGTGACGTACCCCACTTTATTCACAAAAACAGTGCATATGTGAAATGTTTACTTTTTTTAAACAAGCAACACAGTAGTGCAGCTGTCACAAAATCATTTTGCAAAATTTTCTAAAAACACCACATAAGCATCCTGATGTATCAGCAACATGATGATACTGTATTAACTATATTATAATTGAGCTGTATTATAGTGTATTTAATAAAGCAAATAAAATGTTGTGATAGGGTAAAAAAGCAAAGATTCCAAAATAAACCATTTTTGCTTTTACACATTGTTGTAACAGTATTACTTTAAAAAGTTATTTAGTATCTAATGTCACAACCTAGTACGGTCCTATTATTATATTCTACGTATTGAGGAGGAAATATTACTGCTCTTCAATCATAGTAATACTTGTAGTATCAGTAAAGTCTCTGTAACATACATGTTAAGGTTGTCCATGTTTAAAACTTAAATTATTGAACACATTTTTTTATTTCTAACGTATTTTCTTCTTTTTTACTTCAAAGCTTTGCACACCAGACAATGTCCAGACTAGAAGCAGCTCGTCGGGGAAAAAGGCGAAGAAACCCACCATGCCTTCCCCCATCCTCCCGTCTCCCCCTCCAGCTCTCACCTCCAGGAACCGGTCCAGAAACCAGACCCCAAAAGTTCAGACCCCAAAGCCAAAACCCCGAAAGGAAAGACCCCACAAGCCCAGACCCTGAAAGGAAAGACCCCACAAGCCCAGACCCCGAAAGCCCCAGCCCAAAATCAGGATCCGAGTCTTCAACCTGATCCAGCAGACGAGGTGTGGTCCCAGAAAGTCCGACGTTCCTACAGCCGCCTCAGCGACAAATCCCTCAACAGTCCCAACTCTCGACTCACGCTTTTTGGCTTCGAGAAACTGCAAACTCCAGAGGTGATCAGAAAAGACGGGAACAAAACAGGTCTAGAAGCTTCCGGGTCTTTCTCCACGCTCGCTTCCTTCACTTCTTTGCTGGAGGCGGAGGACTGTGCCGCTGAGCCTGATCTGAACATCCCGGGAGTCGTGTTGGTCAAGGAGAAAAAGAGGAAGAAGAAGAAGGTGCAGCAGATTGACTCAAACGAAATGGAGGAACTGGCAGCAAAAATGAACGCAGAGTTTGAAGAGGCAGAAGAGTTCGAGCTGTTTGTGGAGTGAACATATTCAAAGGACTGTGTCAAAATGTGAACTGAAAATGACACTGCGATCAGGCAAAGCATTTATTTTGTGTGAGACTAAAAAACTGAACCACCATTCTTGGGCTGATGATGCTTTTGAACAGTTTTCTTGGACTTCAAGGTGGACAGTGTAACTTTAAGAAGGTGAAAAGTCAACTACAAAATTCCGTAGAAAAATGGAAAGTTAAAAGCATACTTTGCATAAATATAACTTAGGGAACATCCTTTCTAGAAACAAACAGGAGGTCCTCTTTAAAGCAAAATAATGACTTCTGTGGCCATGCAAGTACGCTCATTGAAAAAACACAGGCTTTTATGATTTATTTAGCCCTGAAGACATCTGGCTCACTCCAGATGGAAATGCATCTGAATCGAGTCGACAATACACAAATAATATTCCTGCTAAATCCAGTGGATAGAAAAGCAGAGACTTCTTTCCTGATCATAAATGCACACAGCTCTGACAGGTCCAACTCACCGTTGGTTAAAGTTTCAAAATCCAGACCTAAAGGCAGGAAGTGACCCAGATGGATTCTCAAGAGTTTGTGAATTCACAAGTATATTGAGAATTCATCCAGCAGGTCAGGTTTGTGTTTATCTGCATTCTTTCAAAACATTTTAAGATTCGTCTCTTAGGGGCAGAGCTTGGCAATGACTGGCTCTTCTGATGGATTGGCTGTGTAGTTCTTCATAACGATCTTATTTTCTGACAAATAGATGTCATAGATGTTCCATTCATGTTCTCTCAGAAACTGTAAGTATTTGAAAAGTTTGTTTTGGAATTTCATCTTGGAAACTCGTTTGAAAGTGTGTTTGGAAGTGTTGCACCTCCAATTCCCAAGTTTACAACTGTTTGAGATATTGAAGCGCTGACACAAACTGACATTGACAACCGATTAGAGACCAATCGATGTTTTTCTTTGGCCAATGCCATTTTTAAAGATCTGTTAGCCAGTGCTGATTTAAAAAGGCATAGCTGGGATGAGGTGGTATAAAAAAGTTTCTCCTAAACTTTTATTTTGGTTAATTGTTTCATAAATAAAACATGTTTAGGACACTTTCAGGAACATAAACAAAACAAAAACTTTTTAAATGTCCCATTTATTCTTTCTTCTTTTTGTTAACTCTGAATCAATTTCTGCCTCCAAGTTTGACTTTTGCTCCACACTACACATTTTTACTGACTAGTTTTCAATCTTCACATCACATATTTGACGATCTCAATTTTTCGATTAATGGCCCAGCCCTAGTTCACAAAGAAACAAGCAGGGCATTACACTAAATAAACCAGTGCAGCCACAAGCTTTCGCTGCTTTAAAGTGCATGAGTTTAGATTAACAAACAAACAAGCACTTATCAAAGCTTGTGCTGCAGCCAAAGTCATAGAACAAGAATAAAACTTTACCTAAAGTCATGTTAGTGATCAAATCAGAGCTGCAGACTTGAATGGACAGAGACAAAACTAAAGCCGATGGCCAATATGCAAAAAAAAAAAATCGAATTATCAAACGACTAAAATATATATATCGGTCTATCTCTACAACTGACAATTTATACCACGCGCAGAATTTTACTTCACTGGCTGTTTGACGAGCTGCTGTCATGAGCGGTCTGATTTTGGGAAGTCCGATCATTACGTAGGTACTTTAGAGTTCACATGAACGCAGCAAGAGTCACACTGACCTATACAGACATGACGTGACTGAGATCACACCAACAATCAGATCTAAAAGTCTCCAGTGTGCAGGACTACATGATCTTCAAACAGCAGCCACCACAAAGAAAGTATAATGTTTGCCTGATTGTTTTATTTTTGTTGAGAAATTTTTATTAGAGCCTTTTTATTTGTCATTTTCCTTTTAGAATATATTATTATCGTAAAGCAGAAATTGTCCTAGTTTTTACTTTTCCTGTCTGCTCTTGTCTAACAAAAGTTTAAATTGCTACTCGTTTATCCATAAAAATGTGACAAAAAGAATCTGCCAATTGTTCCCTTCATAAGACCTTACGTGCAAATATACAGTATTTTGGGTAACTGTCTTGACTGTCAGCAACATTTGAGATTGTTGTTCTATATTTTTGTAGCTGGAAAAAAACCCACATCGATCAAACCAAAATAGTGTAAACATTAACTTTACTGTCAAACCTCAGCTGGAAATCTGGGAAATATATTCACTTGTTGCATTGTAAATAAATAAATGTGTAATTTCTGTATCAGTCGTTACATCCTTTAATTTAACCTGAAGGCTGTTGGGTTACTAAAAAAGAAGAGTACATTAAAGTTGAGGTACCTGCTTTGCCAACACCATTTAGTTTATAAATCTGACTTCCTCTTATAAATCCTTCGACACGGTTATTCTCCACATACATTCATTTTGGTTGTAATTAAGGCATAAAAAATCTTAATACAAACAGCAAAGTGAAACTGGAGTGGCCACTCAAACTCAGACAATATACTGTACATTTTAGATGAAAGCACAAAGTTTACAAACTATAACTTAATAAAAAAAAATATGTAGCCTACTCAATTTTAAAACTTGCTGCTTGTTATAGATACCATTTGATATAAAGAGGAAGGACTTATCAGTTTTGTAGTTTTCAGACCTGTTTATAATACGCCGTTTTTGCATTTTGCACGAACAAACTATGAACAAACTGTATGTTGAATGGATTACATCAAGATGGACTGAAATAGGCCTAATGTTTTATTACTGTAGGCCTAAACAGTTTTTGAAAACGTTGCTATGAAAAGAGTAAACTGCAAGCCATAGATGTTTCTTGAAATGACACTAATCTGTTTTTGCAAATGAACTCTTCATATACCTCCTTTAAAATCACATTTTTATCCATAATTAACTTTAAAGGTGCACCGTGTAACTTTGAGTGACTAGTCAACTTGTCAATTCAATAAAAAAGAAGGTAAAAATTATCCTTTTTAGAACATCCTTATTCAGGATAAATATGTTTTACGCCATTAAAAATAAAAAAATAAAAAATCGAGCTAAAGGAACAGCGTTACCATAGAAACAGGAGGAGGCCCTCCTCGTGACCAAATAGTTCATTTTGAGGCCATGCAAGCCCGCTCAAAGTAAAGTTACACATTTTTATGATTTATTTAGTGCCACAAGGACATCTAAATGAAAAAAAAAAAAAAACGTTTATTCAAGTTTATTTTTTGGTTAAAAAGCAACACAGTGTACCTTTAAAGTTCACATTTGGCCTATAAAGAAAAAGAAAGATAAGCGATAAAACAAACTACCTGTAGGATATAGGCCTAGTCATATACAGTAGTAGGTCTCTGTGTTTAAGTTTTACAAGTTTTGTGGCTAAAATGCAGTGGACACATTTCTAAACACAAATTCGACTTCCATTCTTCCTAATGTTATATTTTTGCATATTTTCATTAATCCCTCGCTCTCTCTCCTGCGCGTCTGACCCAGGGCATTCTCTCTCTCTCTCTCTCTCTCTCTCTCTCTCTCTCTCTCTCTCTCTCTCTCTCTCTCGGTTCAGCCTGAGCGCTTCGTTAGGCGGCCTCATCATTTGCATTCAGATTAATTATCTAATTACGCGCACATGTCCGGCGGCCTGCCCCTGTCCCGGCACCGGCTCGTCAGCGCGCGCGCTCAGTAATTATTTTAATCACTTTCTCTCATCTGAAGAGCTCTGCCGCACCGACGTGTTCGCGGGCCATTCTTAATTATACCGAGACATGAGAGGAAAGAGAGAGGGAGAAGGAGAGAGAGGAAGAGGAGAGAGAAGAGAGAGGAAGGGAAGGACAGAGAGGGGAGATAGAGGAGGAAAGAAAAAGAAAGAATCAAAGAAAGGGGAGAAAAAGAGATTGAGAGAGAGAAGAAGAAGAAAGAAAGAAAGTGAGAAAGAGAGAATGAAAATTCATAGAGGGGAGAAAGGGTGAGAGAGAGAGAGAGAGAGACAAAGTGACTGGGAGAGGACAGAGAGGAAGAGAAGAGATGGAAGAGGGTGGAGGAGAGACAAAACAGAGAAAAAGGAGTTGAGGAGAGAGAGAAAGACATGAGGGAGAGAAAAAAGAGAGAGAGAATGAGATCTAAAGTGAAGGGAGAGAAGAATCATAGAAGGAAGAAAAGAAAGAAAGTGAGAAATTAAAGGGAAAGATCTAAAAAAAAAGAGAAAGGATTTGTAAATGGTAAATGATCTATTTGTGCTTTTCTACCTTTCAAGGCGCTCAAAGCGCTTTACAATCTAGTATCCACTCACTAGTGTACGCAGACACATCCAAGTACCTGCCCTAACTTTGAGTACCATTTCTTTATTGACATTACATGTTACATGTTACACATGTATTTTATGTTTTTCATGTTTATGTTGCTCAAATAAACTAAACTAAACTTGCTTAGCTTCTGAGATCTGACAGGATCAGGCTTTGACGAGCAGGTTTGGCCCTGGCCATGTGAACAAATTACCAACTGCAACACGATAAAGCTCAGATGAATTATAATTACTTCTCTGTAAAGTTCATCTCACACTCCACAACATTACAAACTAAGTTTGTGCACTGAAAAAAATGTATTTTTAGATTGGCTAAATGTCTTAAGACCTGGGTATTTTTAATCTTTATTTTTCATATTTATTCTGGTTTTACTTGAACCTGGATTATATTATTTTGATGTGTTTTCTGCTTTGTTTCAATAAATTTATATAAATGTATATATATATATTTATATAGCCAAATTATTTGCTAATGTATAAGACAATTTTGCTCACCATTGGTAAGTTTGATCAAGTGAAATAAGCTGCTAAATTTGTCGATTAGAGAATAACTTTTGACAGTTTACTTTTTTACTTAAGTAAATTTACACAGGTGCACTTTTGTACTTTTACTCAAGTAAAGCATCTTCAGCAGGACTTTGACTTTTACCAGAGTTGTTTTTATACAAGTAACTGTACTTAGTGAACTGCAGTACTTTTCTGTTTGCAGATGATGTTGTCCTGATGCTTCTTCAAACCAGGACCTGCCTCGTGCACCGGGACAGTTTGAGTCGAGTGTGAAGCGGCTGGGATGAAAATCAGCTTCTTTTTAGCATTGAATGTATATTTATAACCTGACTGCTTATTTACAGTTTTGATGAAACTCTCTGCATCAGTTTTTACCCTTTCTCTGGCTGTTTGTGTCTCACTCTCTCTCTCTCTTTGCCACCCCCACCCACTCATCTCTCTCCCTTTTCTCTCTCTCATTTCTCTCTTTCTCTCAGCTTCCTCTTCTCTCTCCCCCTCACACTCCTCTTTCCTCTTCCCTTCCTCTCTCTCTTTCCCTCCACTGCCCCCCTCTCTCCCTCCCCTCTCGCCGTCTCTCTCCTCCACTTCCACCCCCTTTCCCCACTTCTCTCTCTCCCTCGCTGTCCTCTTTTCTCCTCCCTCTCGCTCCTTGCTCCTCCCCTTGCTCTTTCTCTCTATTTTTTACTCCCTCCTCTTCCCACTCCTCCTCTCTCTCAACCCATCTTTACCCCCCTCCTCTCTCTCTTTCTCTGCTGTAGTTCCTGTCTGTTTTTCCCTCTGGTTTATCAGCAGCTCACACAGGATCTGCCTCCAGGCTCTGAGCTTCTTCCACCAAAGACACAGACGAGAGAGAGAGAGAGAGAGAGAGAGAGAGAGAGAAAGAGAGAGGAGAGAGAGAGAGAGAGAGAGAGAAGAGAGAAACATGCAAATAAAACCTACAGCTGTTGTCGTCTGTTATTTGTCACTTTTCCTCAGTTGTTTGATTATTTGACCCTGAGACTTTCACTGCTGATTCTAACTGCGACAAATAATCAATACTGTTATTAGAATATTAAAAAAACATGTATTTGGTTAAAATTGTCACTAAAGAGTCATTGAACAGGGCAGGACTACCAACTACTTTTTTGGCAGTGCACTTCCTGTTTAGCTGCAGATAAGTTACATTAGCCACAATCAAACATGATGAGTATATTTAACTGTTTTGAGATCGACCCACATGACAGACAAGCAAACACGTGAGCTACCTTAACAGAACTAAACCGGAAGTGCACTGCCAAGAAAAGTGGGTAGGGCAGAATAAGGTGAATGGTTGAGTGGTTAGGGAACGAGTGTGGACATCCGGACTTTTCGTTAGTCAGCACCTGTCTGTCTTTGGCCAGAAAAAAGGAGAAAAAACAGACACATGAGGAAAAATTAGAAATAATACATGATTTGTAGCTTATAAAGTGGCTTAATATGTGACACAAAGAGAATTTGTGCACGCAATGAAAGAGCGTTGCCTATGAAGTGGAGAAAAAAAAGAGAAAATAAGGAGAGAAAGCGTCTCTAGCAGATTTGCTGATCAGCGTCAGCCGAACAGACGAGTGTTAATGCTGAGGACACACAGGTACAGCATTTTACTGGGAACACCGAGCAGTGTGTGTGCTCACTTCTAACCCGGCCTACAGCGCCTCTGTCCAGGCTCATGAGCACAGCGAGTCTCTTTCACTTTCACAACTTTTCCTTATGAAAACCTGGTTCAGAAGCTGCTCTTTTCCTGCTGTTACAGCCATCGCTGCGTCTACAACAGATGACAGAGATTGCTTCAGGACTAGCCCAAAATCCCTTGTTTGATGTCCATCGCATTTGGAGTAAACAACTGTGTTACTATGGCAATACGCCACCAGATGTAGCGACCTATGTCCATCTGAGACCGGAAGACGTTGTGCATAACTCCTACTGACCGGAACTTCCAGACCATGTCAACCAAAGTGTGCATGCTCTAAAAAAAAATGGAGACGCCTTATTTGGCCCAGAGCAACCCGATGTGCGTTGACCTTCAAATATTTTATATTGCTTGTAAACTCTGCACTTAATTTTTTAATTGTGCTTACCTTTAAAACACCTTCCTTAACCTTAAATTGCAATGCATTTTGAAAAATAACTCCTTCATGTGTTGATGCTGAACTGCTGATGTCCCGCTGTACGCGTCCCACAGTTTGAGCCTCACAGACCGACGCAGTGACATGTTGTACGCGTCCCACAGTTTGAGCCTCACAGACCGACGCAGTGACATGTTGTACGCGTCCCACAGTTTGAGCCTCACAGACCGACGCAGTGACATGTTGAACTGTTGTACGCGTCCCACAGTTTGACGCAGTGACGGGAGCTGCAGTAAAACGCTGAATATTCAAGTGCCTGATTAAAGTTTAATGAAAGATGATTATCTGCAGTTTATCTCACAGAAGCGGCTGCGTTTGACTGAACTGAAGCACTAGTAACAATTAAATATGAGGCTAAAAAGGCCTGAAGTTATGAAGAAACGTATGTGTAGATAGGAATTATGTTTATATTGTTTGTTGTACTGTTTCCAAATTAAGTTATTTGACTCATAAGTACAGGTGCAGTGTTCTTTAAAGGTGCATGTGTTTTCTGGTGGAAGGTTCATCATCAGTTTATCTCATGAAAATGTCACTGCTGTTAATTATTTCCTTTTTGTTTACCATCTCATAGAAAGAAACTATCACTTTATAAAAACAAAGTTGAAACCCTCTTAGTTACTGTCAACTCAACATTTCTGAGATGAACTATAGACCCGTTCAGAGCCTACGTCATTTTGGGGGCGGAGCCGCACTGGTGCCCTCCGCAGAGTTTCCCCATAAGTTTCTATACAAAACGAGTCAGCTGTACTAACGATATTAAACGGTTAGGAAACTTAACAATGACTTCAAACGAAGCTCTGACCGTTCCTAATGTGGTCCTTGGGTTTGCACCAGTGACACATTTTATAACTCGTGATTTTTTCGGGCTAATTAGCTAGCCGCTAAAATCTATAGAAAAAATGAGGGATCACTATCAAAACAAATACATCGCCTCAGAGTCATGTAAGTATACGCCCGGAGTCTTTTATACAATAATCTTCTGTAGAAATCAGCACAAAATAATGCCACACAGGTGCAGTTTACTGTGAGTCTAATTCTCCACTGATAATTGATAAATAATTAACACAACTTGCACAAAAATCTTAAGCAATGTCACGTTAACTCACCTCCTGTGCTTTTCCGCAAACTACGTCGTCAAACTCATCAAGGGATTTGTAGCTTAAAGCTTTTCTCTTGTGCGCATAAGTTTTTCCATCAAATATAAGTAAATATCAGGCCACTGAATCATCAGGACATATACTAACGTCATGCTAACATTCAGTAGCTAACTGTACATGGATCTGGAGTCACTTGCTGTTCGTTAAATTGAGTTTTTAAAGAGAGTTTTGCGATTTTTTAATGAAAATGCACCTGCGTAGCTTGAAAAGCCTGAGACTGGGAACCACTCAGGGCTCCAGTTAGCGCGCGCAGCCATCTTTGTTTACTAACAGTAAATGGGTCTATAGAATCACTTTAAACATAGAAAAAAGAAAAAGAAAAAATGAATAGGATTTTTTTGAAAACTTCAGCTTTGAAGAGCAGTTGTCTAGTGTCATTCAGGCTGTGTTGGCATTTATCAAAGTAAAATTTAGGCAAACTTTGTGTTTATGTTTTTGTGCAGAGCTTACTTTCACAAAACTCCAAAGCCTCAGCTTCACAAAGAGTGCAGCCAGTAGACCTGTTCAGAGCCTACGTCATTAAAGGTTTCCCCATGACCTTCTTTACAAAACGAGTAAGTCGTACTAAAGACACTAAATGGTTAGAAAACTCAACAACGACTTATAACGAGGTTCTGACCTGTTCTAATATGTTCCATTTGGGTTCCAATGACACTTTTTATAACTCATGATTTCTGTGGACTAATTAGCTAACCACTAACGGCCATGGAACAATGAAGGATCCCTAACACAACATCACATGGCCCCAGAGTCATGGAAGTATGTCATATGTCCAGAGTCCTTCAGGCAATTACTTTCTATAGAAATCAGCACAAAATAATGTGCAGTTTGCTGTGAGTCTGTAGTTCTCCACTTTGTTGAAAATTAACACAAATTACTCAAAAACTTTATCAATGTTGACGTAACTTTTCTTTCTAATGAACACAAGTTTTTTTTCCCACCAAATACAAGTAAATATCAGGACACTGAATATCAGGACACTTACAAACTTAATGCTAATATCATGGATGTGGAAGTCGCCGTTCGTTAAATTAAGTGTTTAAAGTGATTTTTTAATGATATTGCACCTGCATAGCTTGAAATGTCTGAGACTCTAGCGCTGCTCAGAGCACCAGTTTGTGCGCGCAGCCGTCTTTCTTTACTAACAGTCTATTATTATATTTGTGCTCCAAAGGATTCAGAAACAGATTCAGTTTGAATTTTAGACAATTTTAGTCAGGCATTTTAAGAAAAATGGTCCCTCAGAAAGTAATGAAAACAATATCTGAGGCTGCACCACTATAGAGGAAATTTCAGTCAAAATCACTTTCCGCCCCACTGTGCACGCTGAAAGACCCGGGAAACTTTTTTGAATAAAACAACAAAACGGGACAAGAGCAGCTGTTTGGATCAGGTCTGAACCAGTTTGACGTCTGTCTCCTGAAGCTTGAGACACTGTTTTTCTCTCTGTTTTTCACCTGAATGTAACTTTTAAGGGTCGTAGAGTCTAATTTCATTCACAAATGTTGATTTAGCAGCAGAACCTTTGTTTTCTCACAGATAAACTCTTGTAGTTACTGACAACAAAGCTTTTCAACTTGTTTCAACTGTTTGTGTCGATGAGCGTCTTATCATCCATCAAGCTTGGGGTTTTGAGGACTTGGTTTGTCTTTGGCGTATAAAGATTGTGACTTTAGTTTTTTCTGTATAATAGAAAGAAAAGACTGCACATACATATACACTTGTATTAGGAGAAGGTGAGAGGAGAGACTGAGAGTTGAGAGTAGCAGTGTAACGGTTTGGTTAGAGTCTCGAAATAAAATACTGGACTTTGCAATGATGCACTGGAGGTTTATTTTGAGTTAAATCCGCACTATTCATTCATTCATTCATTTTCTACCGCTTAATCCCGTTAGGGTCGCGGGTGACTGGAGCCTATCCCAGTGACTTTGGGCCTTAGGCGGGGAACACCCTGGACAGTGGCCAACTTGCCGCAGGGTTAGACAGACAACCATTCACTCTCTCATTCACTCACTAAGGGAAATTTACAGTGATGCCCAATTAACCTAAACATGCATGTTTTTGGAGGTGGGAGGAAACCGGAGTACCCGGAGAAAGCCCACGGTGACACCGGGAGAACATGCAAACTCCACCCAGAGAGATCGTGAGATGTTAGTATGGTCCGACCCGGGAGTCGAACCCACGACCTCCTTATTGGGAAGCCAGAGCTCTAACCACTTGGCTACCGTGCACCCCAAAATCCGCACTAATATTGCAAAAAAAAGAAGTTGTTTAGCTGTGTGTTTAGCTTCACCTTCCACTAAACAGACCCTACATTCATCGTCCTCTCCTCGTGTTAAACAACCTGCTCCTGATCTCAAAAACATACGTCTGAGGCCCTTTTCTCTTCACACTCTCCCCAGCTCTAATCCTCTTTCTCTGCGCTGACATCCGTGCAGCCGAATCCCTGGGGACCACCCGAAAAACGCACTCTTTCCCCGGGTCTGGGGCACCGCACGTCGCCCCAGGACAGTCTTAGTTAACGGGACAGTTTGGACCGGGGAGATTAGCGGCTGCGAAACGGAGAAAAGATGGACTGAAGCGGAGGATTTGGAACCATTGTGACGCAGCTAAAGTTATTCATGACAATCTGTTACAAAGATCGTTTTGGGCAGGAAAAGGCCATGAAAATAAAACAGCTTTAATGAGTCGGTTATTCAGATGTTAATGGGAAGGTTTTGGTGTTTTTGTGCATTTGCTTTTTGTTAAGTTTTAAACAATGCTATGTGAATATTTTGAAAACTATTTAAGTTATGTATAAATCATATTAAAGCCTAAAGCTTACATGTTAAAGGTGCACTGTGTAACTTTCTGTCAGTGCACTGTAAAAAGTAAACTGGAATCTTTTTGTTGATGTAACTTGGCAATGTGATTTTCAACTTAGACTTTTAAGTAAGAGAGAGAGAGAGAAAAGACAGGGGAGAAAGAGAGGGTGAAAGAGAGGAAGAAAGAACAATTTTTGCAGTGTAAAAAATAGCTTCAGGGGGTGTATCTTTTACAAAAAGTGTTTTTGCTTAATACCCCTTTCTCATTCCGGCGTCCCTTCGCAGGATGTCTTACTTTTCTTTAAAAATGAAGCACCTGGAAAAGTTAAATATAAAAATACCATTGTATCCCTTTTATTTAGAGCTAAATCAGCCCTCTGGGATGATCCAGACTCAGTTTTCAGCTGTATACCTCCAAAAACATAAACAAAAGACTCCAAAAAATCAAAGATTTTAATAGGACTTTTGTATTGGCTCCACCTTGACCTTTTGAGTAATTTTAAGTCCCTAAAACTAATTTTTGCCTCAATTACCTTCTGAGGAATTGTCAAAACCCAAAACATGCCAAGTCATTTATGTCTCAACTGTAAACACCGGCTTTACCAATTCTTATATCTACCAAAAAAATTTAGGTGGAATTTAGATTCTGTTTTTCTTTTGTTTGGAGAAAGTTTTCACTTCTGATGAGACTCAGCCATTTGCCTGAGCTCCAAAGGATCAGAAACTTTAGATTTTTGTCAGACGTGTGAGGAAAAATAGGCCGGAATGAGAAGAGGTTATTAAATATGACCATGTGTTTTATTATATGTTTTTGTATTTTTGTAATAAATTGAATGATTGAATAATAGATAGTCTTACAGCTGAAGCTCCAGTGCTTAGAAAATTCCTGTTTACACTTGCCACTTATCCCCGCCCCCCAGTGTTGGGTGTAACTTACCAGTAGTTACTGTGAAAATACTTGTAATTCAATTACAGTTGCTCACAAAAACCTACACAGTGACTTATTGTGTGAGATAAAACAGCTCAGAGACACAGATCTGCAGCTGAACAGCAAGCAATCATTTTAAATGTAGATTTCACTGAATTTGAGCCTCAACTCATTTGTTGTTTACCTCAGTTTAAATGCTAATAATAAAATTATATATCACATTTTTTATCAATGTTTGCAATAATACACACAAAGTAATCCTAAAGTAATGTAACTAAATTACTTTCTTGGGGCAGAAACTAAATAGTGTAACGAATTAGTAACTAAAAGATGGAAATTAGCAAGTAATGAATTACTAATTACTTTTTAAATACTTTTTCCCAACACTGCCGCCCATATGTCAGTATTTAAATATTTCACTTTCCTTCCTTTCTCTGTCTCTCTACAGTGGCACAGTGGCTAGCACTCTCGCCTCATGGCAAGTTACAGGTTTGACTCCTGCAAAGCCCTGGCCTTGCTGTGTAAAGTTTGCATGCTTCTCCCCGTGTCTGAGTGACTTTCCTCCGGGCACTGCGATTTAACCCACCAACCAAAACACATGCACATCAGAGAATATCACCCCCTCTTTCTCTCCCTCTCTCCAGCCCACCTGCACACTCCTCTCTCTTCTCCTCCTCCTCTTGTCAAACAAACTCCGCCGCTGCCTGCGCTAACTCGACGTGACGTTTTGCATACATTACTTTCTTTCACGCAGCTGCCTTCGCTCTCTCTCTCCACCTGCCGCAGTCAAACCCAGGGGCGTACCCAGACCCTCCCGCGGCCCCCCTCCAAAAAAAAAACACAAACCCCTTAACCGTGAAAGAGCTCCATTCTCTCGCCTTTGTCCCGCGCAGTCTCATCGCACATCATGAAGTCTGGGAGATTTTCACGGGACTCTATGGAAGCCCGTAATCCTCTTTGTGCGCGGTGTTTGGGTGTTTATTCGCTGGTTAAAGCAGGCGAGGCAGCTGATGGTGGGGTCGTCGGAGAGAAAAGGCCAAACAAATGTAGAAGTGGGCGGAGGAATGGAGAGTTTTGAATGGAGTGAATGAGATTAGAGAGAAGTGAGTCAAGTGGAGGTCAATGATAAGCTGCTGGACACATTGATTCAGCTGAGAAGAAACTGGTTTTGTTGCTGGAGTGTTTAATTGAAAAGCTTTGTAAAGGGATAAAAGTGTGTTTATGTGATTTATTTCAAAAACAAAAATAGACTAAAAACTCATATTAATAAATGCACAATCAGTTGCTGTTATGGTTGCAGTATTGATCATTTGCACCTACGTCACTTGATCAAGTGGCTGCATCATGACGCAGGGGAGAATTGAGTGAATGCAGCACTAGGGGGAGCGTAAAACTGACAAAGTCTCAGAGATTTTCCGATTTTTTTCATAAAGAAAGCACTGGCTACTTCTAGTCCAAGAGTCTGCAACCTTTTACAGCGAAAGAGCCACATTTGCCCAATTCCAACCAAATCATATTTGGAAAAAGCTGCAACTGTAGTTAAAAAACAAACAAACAAAACATTCAAACAGATAAGTGAATAAGGCAATGTTTTACAACCTAAAAACAGTGTGAATTTACAAAATTAATTTGGATAAAAAGATGAATAAGTTTGTTTCACTTTCTTTCTTCACCTATGCATTTTTGAGAAAGAACTCCAGATATGGCTGTTAACACATTTGGAAATGATAACCAGCTTACAAACACAAAACAACTGCTAAGTTAAAATAAACAGTAATAGTAACTGTAACTAGAATAGAACAGCAAGGGAGGTTCTAAACCTTCGTTGTTCCTCATTTTCAATAAAATCTCGAAGAACCGCACAGGTGTATTTAATAAGCTACATGTGGCTCTCGAGCCGTAGGTTGCACACCCCTGTGAAGCTAGTGCATGTTCAGTTGTCGGTAGAAGTAGGACATGTTTTAGACGCGCAAAGCAAGGTACGTATTTGGAAAAGCTCATGAATGCAGCTGATCCACCCTCTTCCTCCTGCTATGTTTGCCCAATTAATAAAATGTACAAGTTTGCCTGACTTTGCCTTTTGTGAGACCCTCTTGGGCAGAGTCTGGTTTTCAGTAACTTCGCGATATATCACGTGACTCGCACTAGCCATGCATAATACGCTTAGTTTCAGATATTCATTGCAGGGTTTTTTGTTTTTCGTTGATGTTATACATTTTTTTCACTTGTATTGACTTACCTTGTTTAAAGAATTCACTGCGAATCCGTGAGAATTTAGAGGATTCCAGTTCTTTCTTATTGCTGCCAACCACTGGTGTCTTCATCTAAAGGTAAACAGTGAAAGTTAGTGCAGCAGTCACACAAGATACAACATTTTACAACTAAAATAAAAATTCAACTGAAAACAAGTTTTTCTCCATTATCTTGCGTTTTTCATAACTTCAGCAGCTGTGCCAGTATCATGTGTTAACAGGATCAACAGACAAAAAAACAAAAGATCAGGAAATTAACAAAATTCCTGCAATTTGTGTGTTTTATTTGACAAAAAAAAAACTCAATAGGTTCTGTTCTTAGTCCTTGAATCACAGTTTAGGTTATTGTCATTAATAGAAATCACCGAATGAAAACATCTGAAATGACCTTTTAGATATTTGATGGACAAAGCGATGTTAACCGTCTCTTCTCCACCAGTTTACTCTTTCCAGGCGATGTTGTGTGAGACTCTCTCATGATTCCCAGTGTAAAAGTAAATCTCATCGTTCTCCTCCTGCAGCCATGTTTGACCTGTTTGTTTGTTCTGTCTCAGTCGAGTTTCAAGTCAAGTCGCATTAAGATAATTCAGACTCAGTTCTGAGGGTTAGCCTGTAGCATTAGCATCGCCGCATCAGAGACAGAGAGGAAAGGAAGAGGAAGAGAAGTTTAGAAGCAGCTAAGACAATGTTAAACCGGCTGTACACTTATCCATGATTTTTAATTGTGTCAAAAAAGGATCTTTTCAAAACTATGAGGGCATTTTGCAACAATTTTTCATGAATTTAGAAACTGGCGATTAAACACATTAACTGTTGCATTATGACAAAAATTGTTGACTAGAGCAGGAGCTGTGCTTGCATTGCTGCAGTGAATAAGTCAGACTTGTTTCCAGGGCATGTTGGACTCCCACAGGGCTGCCCTTTGTCACCAGTTCTGTTCATTGTTTTTAGGGACAGAATTTCTAGGCAGAATCAGGGATCAAAGGTCAAAGTCAGGAACTGGAAGTTGTCCAGTTTGAGGACCATAAGTCAGCAGTGTTATCGCTGTGTCGGGCTGTTGTGGTGAAGGAGGAGCTATTAAAGGCTCAGTCTATGTTCCAACCCTCACTTATGGTCATGAGTTTTGGGGGATAACCAGAAGAGCAGACACAAGTGGTCACTTTCTTTGAGATAGGGTGAGAAGCTCAGTTACACAGGAGGAACTCGGAGTAGAGCTGCTGCTCCACAACGTTGGCATCTGGTCTGGATGTCTCCTAGACAAAGTCTACCTGGTGAGGTTTTCTGGGCATATCTCACTTGGAGGAGAACTTGAGAAAGACCCAGGACACGCCAGAGGGACAATAGGTGTTGTCGCACATGAAAGTACCAAGAACTAAGTCCCCACATTCCCTTAGCCCCTGTTTAGTTAGAGGAACTACCCTGTCCTCATGTTTGTGCATCTGTTTAGTCTGGAAAATTTTCAGTAAGTGGTGTTGGGCAACGTGTTCTCATGGATTGCGTAAAATAGCACGCCATGACAAATTGCGTGTCACAACGACGCCCTCTGCCTGTTTTGGCGTGCAATTACACGCTGTTTTTTCCAGCGTGGTCTGGACACTCCTAGTGGTTGACGATAAACACGAGGTTTTTAAAGGGATTAACGGAAAAATTTAAGTCTGAAGTTACAACAATGGGTAAGTTTAGCTCTTTGGCTTGGAGTTGGTTAAGGTTAGGATTAGGATTGTGTTAGTTTTCATGAATAATAACACCTGTTAACATTCACCATTGAAATGAACTGGGACAAACGCGTCAAATACACACGCATAAAATAGAAGTAGCGTTCATATGACACGCTGTTTACAACAGCGTGGTATTGACAGCTTATCCATGACAACAGGCTGTGTTGGGAAAGTAAAAGTTGTTTTTTCCCTTTTACATAAAACTATGATGTAGAAAAGCTAAAAACATCACTGAAATAACAAAACACTAGTCACTATTTACGAATTAAAACTTTTATTTTGGGAGATACCGCTTTAAATAATGTTTCTCAAAGATAAGGAAAGTTTGTCTAAATCTCAGAATATACGTGTTTCCAAACTTTGTAAATGTGCTTGGATTAGCAAAAAAAAAAAAAAATCCTGGTCTGACTGAAAAGTATGTGCAAGAACTAAAAAGTCCCTAATGTGTGGCCACAATCTATAGTTCCTGCTGTGTATAAATAGAAACTAAAAATGTGTCTTCATTGGGAAAAGGTCTTATGTTCATTCATTCATTTTCTACCGCTTAATCCTGTTAGGGGTCCGGGTGATGGAGCCTATCCCAGTGACTTTGGGCTTAGGCGGGGAACACCCTGGACAGTGGCCAACTTGCCGCAGGGTTAGACAAACAAACATTCACTCTCTCATTCACTCATTAAGGGAAATTTACAGTGATGCCCAATTAACCTAAACATGCATGGTTTTTGGAGGTGGGAGGAAACCGGAGAAAACCCACGGTGACACGGGGAGAACATGCAAACTCCACCCAGAGAGATCGTGAGATGTTGATATGGTCCGACCCGGGAGTCGAACCCACGACCTCCTTATTGGGAAGCCAGAGCTCTAACCACTCTGCTACTGTGCACAGGTCTTATGTTGCAGTGTCCAAATAAAACAAATTGCTTTTCGTGCTTCCTTCTTCTGTACACTGCAAAAGTGTTTCCTGCTGCTTAAGGTCTATTATCTGCTGTTCTCGCCAGAGTTTTTCTTTTAGTTTGTGTGAGTTCTGAATATTAAGCTATAATTTTCCAACACAACATGGCTGTGCTTTCTGTCTTCATACTAAATGGTTACCCTCACGTCTGCTCGTATTTATTAAACAAAGCAAAAGACGTGTGGCTTAAACAGTCCTGCTTTACTCGTGTTTCTGCCTCTGCTTTACCCTCTTTTTAATCCCCCTCACTCCAGTCTGCTGCCCGGGGCCCCTCCTTCCTGTCACAGAGGTTTGTTTCCAGTCAGAGAGAGAGAGAGAGGAAAAGAGGAAAGACCCCGGAGCCTCCACTGTCACACCACATCACAGAGTCACATGGATAAACCCACTGAGGATGTGTTCAAACGCTGCAGCACGAACCTCCAGCGCAAACAGAAACGCGAGAGTCAAGGTCAAAGTCACGGGACGAAAATAAACCAAGACGAGCAACTATTACACGAGACAGAATACACTGAAATGTACGTGCACAGATCCAATACTAGTGCCGAGGAATGAAATTTTGCTGGATATCGGCCACATATCGGTTCTCAGTTGTGCATTTAACTGAACGCATCAACATCAGCCTGTAAATAAAGGGTGTCAAACTTGGGGACAAATGCGGCCCGCGAGATGATTTCATGTGGCCCCTGGGATGATTTTTGGTTATTATTGATTGTGGCTCGCCGATAAAAGTACGTAGCAATGAGAGAATGAGACAGCTCAGCTCGAACAATCACTTTTAAAATTTCTGCAACACAGTCTCACAAGAAAGCGTACATTTACCACGGCACAAAAACAGCGTCTTCTGAGCATGATTTCAGGCCTTTTTGCGTTCTTATGTTACGCCGTACAGTTAGCATGATATGAAAGAACGTAAAAACAACACGAGATTTGGTTGAAGCCACGTGGGGACGTTTTCTTCAGGTGAATGGGGTAAGTTTAGGCTTCAAGTTACTGAAATGGATAAGTTTAAGTTTGCGGCTTGGGAGGATTTTGTTAATATTCATAAATAAGAACACACCTTAACAACCACCATAGAAATGAACTGGGACTGTGATGCGTACCATAATTACGCAAAACAGCTGTGAACTAATCATACGTAATTTACATGTCCTGTAATGTCGTGGTAAATGTACGCTTTCTTGTGAGATCGGGCTCAACAAACGCAGAACAGGGAGATTAAGAGAGCAGAAACATCAGACATAAAGGCACTTCAGACGTCACACGAGGGTGGATCACGACAGCACAAACTGGATGCCAGGTATGTAGAACAAACAGCAACAGAGACAATTTTGTTTAATTATAACATAAATTAACCGGTTACATTTATATTGCTGAGATGTCATTAAAGAGCTCTAGAATGTGACAAATTGTGTGTCCGAAATTTTCTTGAAAGAACAGTCTGTGTATTGCAATATATTCTAAATGACATGTATATTAAGCTTTATACAGCCTAATTGCCATATAGATTTTGCCATATATCACAAATAGACTTATATTTTATAATGCGGCCTTCAACCACCTCTGACTATGATCTATTCAACCGCAGCTCCAATTGAGTTTCTCACTCCTGCTGTAAATGGTCGTATAATATGACCAAGTACGAGCGGATGATGCAGAATGTATCATAAAGTCTTTAACCCCTTCTCATTCCGGCCTTTTTTCCCCTCACACGCCTGACTAAAATCAGTACAAAATCAAACTAAAACTGTTCCTGATCCTTTGGAGCTCAGGCAAATGGCTGGGGTCTTTTTAAAGCTGTGTCCCTGTAGTCTTTGCTTCTGATGTCCAACAGGCTCAGCAGAAGTGAGAACTTTATCCAAGCAAAACAAAATCTAAAATCCGCCTACATTTTTTTTTTTGGAGATATAAGGAATGGTAAAGCTGGTGTTACAGCTGAGACATAAATGACTCTAGATTTGGCAGATTTTGGGTTTTGACCATTCCTCTGTAAAAGTGAAGGTAATTGAGGTAAAAAATTACTTTTAGGACCCAAAATTACTTAAAAAATGTAGGCGGAGCCAATGCAAAAGTCCTATTAAAATGTTTGAATTTTTGGGGACTTTTTTTTATTTGGAGGTTTACAGTAGAGATCTGAGTCTGGATCATCCCAGAGGCTGATTTTGCTCTTAATAAAGGGATACAATGGTATTTTTATATTTAACCTTTCCAGGTTCTTCATAGTATGCTTTTTTAAGCCACTGAACAAAAGAAATTTTTTGAAGAAAAGTGGAGGGCCCTTTGAGGGGCCGCCGGAATGTAAATTAAGTTGTTGCTTTCACAATAAATTTAATTTGAAATAAAATAGCACTCTGCCCTTTTTCTAGTTTGGGGAATAAAAAAAATGCAGGATTGTTAATCATGATGCAGTTTTTGTTGTTGGGGGACATAGTATGTTAATAGTATGTTAATTTGTTTCTTAAAGGGGCTCATCATTAGTTGAGTCACAAGTTGAATTGATTCTTACATGTTTGAGTAATTTTGTTTTGTCCTATCTTCGCCCAGTGACACTACACTTTAATTGTTGATTGATTAAACTCCAGGAAATGTCAGTTGTGTTAAATTTGTCTTTGCATTTTGGTGCTTTTTGAAGACACTTGTAGCTACAACTAAAATCACTTCTTGTAATTTTCAATCTTTGTTTGTCGTTTTGTTCATTCATTGCAACTTAACAGATGTAAAACTTTGCCTAAAGTTAATCACGATTAGCACACCAAACTAGGCATGAACTTTAAGCTAAACTCTGCTTTGTGTTGTTGTCTTGTCTCTCTGTGTGGTGCTGCCTCCAGCTGGCGACTGAAGGCACTGCACATTTCACAAACAAGATTAAGAAGCATTTTGTTTTTTGCACTGTAAAAAGTCATAAAGGACATAAAGGTTGAAGGGGAATTAGAAAGGGTTGACAAGGTGAGCTAAAATAACACTATGCAAAAAAATAAATAATATGTTAAAAATGTATTATGTTGTTGATATTTTTTAGAATCATCCAAATGTTTACATTCAGAGATTAATTAAAATGTAACAGAACAGATAGCCTACATGCTTAAAGTTGTATTCTAAATAGTACTCTGAACTCTGGTGTCACAGAGATTAGTGAGACTCGCCACCACCAGGATGACTTTGGGAAGTAGAAACAGTGTATAAAAGAGAGAAGTGCCATGAGGAGGAGGTGTCCACTGATCCTTTTTCCTTTGAGCAGGACATGAACAGTGGGTTGGATTGGGTTAGAACTTAAAAATTCAATATTTTGTTCTTTTGACATCACCTTAATCTAGCGTCTTCTTTTTATCTCCTTGTCCTGCTAGATGAGTCGTTTCCCTGCTAATGGACTCTACAGACTTAAACCCGACATCTGCAATTAGATCCGTGTCACATCTGCCTGTCCGTCCATGGGAGTAGATCTCTCCTTCACTGTGGTTGTCCTCGAGGTTTTTCATTTTGTTTGTTTGTTTTTCCTTGGCGAGAAGGTGGGTTTACGTCAGAGGCATCCAAACATTTTACTGCAGGTTTCTTCTTCGATGGGTCAAAATGGTACATGTTGAAGCGTGCCGAGGACCAAACATAGTTTTGTTTTGCATTCAAACAGTTTATTTGAGAAAAGATGAAGACTAAATTGTCTTATTTTAACATTCATTCATTCATTCATTTTCTACCGCTTAATCCGTTAGGGTCGCGGGTGACTGGAGCCTATCCCAGTGACTTTGGGCCTCAGGCGGGGAACACCCTGGACAGTGGCCAACTTGTCGCAGGGTTAGACAGACAAACATTCACTCTCTCATTCACTAAGGGAAATTTACAGTGATGCCCAATTAACCTAAACATGCATGTTTTTGGAGGTGGGAGGAAACCGGAGAAAACCCACGGTGACACGGGGAGAACATGCAAACTCCACCCAGAGTGATCATGAGATGTTGATATGGTCCGACCCGGGAGTCGAACCCACGACCTCCTTATTGGGAAGCCAGAGCTCTAACCACTTGGCTACCGTGCGATTATTTTAACATGTTTTTGAAGATTGCACTGGGTTTGTTGTCCTTTGACAGTCTTTTGAACACAAAATTTAATAAAAAAAAAACAAAACTTGAGCACCCATGGCAGACCAATTTTGGTCCCCAGGCCCCACTTTGGGCACTAGTCCAAGGATAAAAGAACAGCGGATGCTCTGAGAATTATTCTTTTGCTTGTTCACTCATAACCTGCTTTGACTTGTTTGATCAACCACTGTCTCTGAATGTTTATTGTTTTATTTTCTACCATTAATGTTTGCTAAATTATTAATCTTGGTATGTCCTCAGAGACGACAGTTGTTGTGATTTTGTGCTATACAAAAATAAACTGATTTGACTGGATAGCACCAGAGGAGCAAGATTTTTATAGAATCAAGCGAGAAAATCTCCTCCAGGACTATGGTTCTAAAACTTCTTACACCATTTAGTATTTGCCTTTATATAATATTTGTATCACCAAATCTAAACTCGGACTATATCAGGCCTTCTTTGAGATCAAAATGTTTTAAAATAGACTAAATCAGGCCTGAAACAATGGCACAAGAAGAATATTTTAATCTTTCTGGCGTCTCTTCACCTTTAATCACACATGTCGTCCTGAGGCGTGTCTTTGCAAAACAATTCTGAATAAATAAAGTCTTGAACCCTGAAATCTTCCTTTGTTTCTCTAAACCTCTGTAACCTCATGTTTGTTGTTTGTTATTGCTTCGTTTTGTGCCTCTTTGTCCGTGTTCGATATGCTAATTTACCCTCTTCACAGCGAGATAAGCTCTGGCCTCTTGAAGGAGACTCGCACCAGGACCAGACCAGGATTAAAACCAGGATTAAGCTGCGTTGGCCCGGGGCTTTTTCACTCAGAACCAGACCAGGAGTTTGACCTGGAGGCAGAGACAAACACAGACTCTGAAAAAGGCAGATGCAGATTAGAGATGCACTGAAAAAACACTCACAGAATAATCACGTAATAATAAAAAACAAATTATAAATAAAAATGTTAACATGCACTAACGTTTGTTCATTTCTCCATCATTGTTCTTAGAAGAATATTCCAGAGTATGGCTTCACGTTACATTACAACACAGCTGGAATTAATAATGTTTAACGCTGTTTTTTGACGTAAAGCAAAAGCTAAACCAGATAAATAGTTCATAAATATTTCAATACAAACTACAGTGTTATAGGTAGCACAGACTTTCTTTAATTGTGAAAAAATGATGGACAAAACAATAAAAATGGTAAATGGTCTATATAGCACTTTTCCAGGCACTCAAAGCGCTTTACAATCTAGCATCCACTCACCCAGTGTACGCAGACACTGAGGCAATGTGGGTTAAGTGTCTTGCCCAAGGACACAATCTACTCTGTCGTCCCACTGTGGCACCTGGTGTTCTAACGGTCTCCCATCCAAGTACTAACCAGGCCCTTTCTTGCTTAGCTTCTGAGATCTGACGAGATCAGGCTTTGACAAGCAGGTATGGCCACAATAGAGGTTATGCAGGTGACATCACAGCATTCTAAGTGTGAGGACTGAGAGGCAAAAATGCATGAAAGTCAATGGAGAGAAAAAATGTTTTTCTCCAAAATACAGATAAAACAAGAAAAGACCAAACATGTGAAAAGAAATTCAACTCACAACAGCTCTGCAGAACACTGGATTTGTAGCTGAAATATAAACCCAAAAAAGCAGATTAACAGTGGCAGAAAAGCAGAGAAACAGCAAGACTTTAGCTTCTCTCACAGACTTTTAGATCAGTTGAACGTATTACCTTTTTCTACATAAAAATATGTCTTGAGTCTTTTTGATGAGGTTATAAAATTTAGTTCTGCAGTTGAAATGTATAAATCTCCAAGTACATTTTCTAATAATAACAATACATTTTATTTATAATGCACTTTCCATTTCAGGGAAATCTCAAAATAATGTTGCCCACGATTATGCCTCAGTCAGAATGTTTAGGAGCATTTTTCAAATAAAATGATACAGGGCCTGTCACCTGCAGAAAGATACACTATCCATCTAGTTATTTGGGAAACTTCTTTGATAAAAACAACAAAACAGGACAAGAGCAGTTGTTTGGATCAGGTCTGAACTGGTCTGACGGACGTGTGGCTCTTGAAGCTTGAGACAGTGTTTTTCTCGCTGTTTTTCACCTGAATGTAACGTGTTTGAGTCGTAAAGACAAATTTCATTCACAAATGTTGATTTAGTGGCATAACTTTTGTTTTCACACAGTAATAAACCTTTTGTAGTTAGCTGAGAACAGTGCTGGTTAGTGTTGTTGCTACAGTTTGTGACATTCAGCGGCAGCTCTTTCTGCTATCCTGTTACAAGCGCATCCCCCATGTTGAGAAACAAATAATCCCACTGTCGATAAATTGTATATCTTTGCTGTTTATGGCTTCATCTTTATTCCTGGAGTGTGGCAACATGGAAACTGATATATTTTTGTTATTGCCATGGCAACAGAGCGAAAGTTTGAGATTTAGAACATTTAAACTGCAACACTACAAATAATGTCCTTCCTTATCAAACAGACTCAAAAACAACGTTTTAACTTTAAGTCATGTTGTTTATCTGATTTTCTGCAACTGTTTGACTGATTTTCTTTTTACATGTCAGTTACAAACCCAGTATCAGCAGAATTGTTGTAGGTTGAATTTGTTGTCAGACTGAGGGGTCTTACAGGAGAAAATGCCCTGCAGAACTTTTATCGGAGAAACTGCCTCTTGCCTCCGTCTGGACTCATGACATCATCTCTGAACCCACTGACTCATGTTTGTGTCTTTAGTGAGGTTCAGTGTCACATGGGAATCACTGCTGCTGCTTGTGACAGAGCAAAGACACAAAGTCCTTAGTGTGAGAACAGCCTGGGGAGGAAAGACCAGGTCTGGACCGGGTCTGGACCAGGACTGAACCAGGACTGAACCAGGACAGAAGCAGGACTGAACCAGAACTGAACCAGAGCAGAGCAAAGACACAAAGTCCTCAGTGTGAGAACAGCCTGGGGAGGAAAACCAGGTCTGGACCAGGTCTGGACCGAGTCTGGACCAGGACTGAACCAGGACTGAACCAGACTGAACCAGAGCAGAGCAAAGACACAGAGTCCTCAGTGTGGGAGCCGCCTGAGGAACAAGAACGAGGAACAAACAAAGGAAAACCAGGTCTGGACCGGTCTGACAAGACTGAGCCAGGACTATAACAGGACTGAACCAGGGACTGAACCAGGACTGAACCAGAGCAGAGCAAAGACAGAGTCCTCAGTGTGAGAGCAGCCCGAGGAGCAAGAACCGAGGAAAAACAAAGGAAAACCAGGTCTGGACCAGGTCTGGACCAGGTCTGGAACAAGGACTGAACCAGGACTAAACCAGAACTGAACCAGAGCAGAGCAAAGACACAGATCCTCAGTGTGAGAGCCGCCCGGGGGGAGCAAACAAGAGGAAAACCAGGTCTGGACCAGGTCGAACAAGGACTGAACAGGACTGACCAGGGACTGAAACCAGGACTAAACCAGAACTGAACCAGAGCAGAGCAAAGACACAGGTTCTCGTGTGAGAGCCGCCTGAGGAACAAGAACGAGGAACAAACAAGAGGAAAACTAGGTCTGGATCAGGTTTGAACCAGGACTGGACTAGGACTGAACCAGGACTGAACCAGGTCTGAACCAGGACTGCAACAGGACAGTAAAATACAAAGTCCTCAGTGTGAGAGCAGCCTGAGGAACAAGAACGAGGAACAAACATGAAGAAAACTAGAATTAAACCAGGTCAAAACCAGGTCGGAACCAGGTCAAGCAGCACCTAATGAGGGCAGAACAGAATTTAACCAGAAGTAGACCAAACATGGACTTCAACAGGAATAAATACTGTGATGATTAGAGGTTTTTCTATGTCTTTTCATTGTTTATAACCATGTGCTAGTGTAGTAGTATCAAGACCGTCACAAAACCGTTGTTAAGGTCTTGATCTCGTCTTGGACTAGAGCACATTTGGACTGTGTCGTGTCTTGGTCTTGAGGACTTACTGTTTTTGGATTGTCTGACAAAGAACTTTACCACAGTTGATTGCAGCAGGAGTTCATTGCCCTTTCGCTGACATAGTTTGTAAAAGGACTGCATAATTACATTTTGCAGATACTGACAAATGTAGAAAATGACAAAAAATGGTCTTGATTTGATAAATATTTCAATCAAAACTGATCAAATTTGATGAATGAAAAGCAACTTGAAAAAGCTTACTAACGACACAAAAGACAAAGTCTGTCTCAGATAAACTCTTATTTATTATTAATCTTTACCAATAATTATCTTTATTTACATTATTGTAATTATATAAACAATCTCTGAATAATATTTCCAATAGATTTGAATTGCACATTTACAGAACAAGACGACATACACATTTAATTTAACACATTCGTAAAACACCATTGTCCACGAGCACAATGGAGCAGGATTGAACCAACAACTTTATGAACTAAGCTCTATGTTTATCATAACCTTATGTTGTCTGTCAAATATACTGTAGTTTAAACATTCATGAACTATCGGTAAATGAATCTGAGAACAGATAAAACCCACTGCACACTACAGGATTTTAAAATCTCACACAGTTTTGTGATAAGGTGTTTGGACATTTTGAGTAATTATTGCCTCACATTAAATCTGTTTGTAAACCTGTTTTCAGCAGCAGGTGCCTTGCGCTGTCTGCCTGCGCTGATTGTTTAAGCTCCAAGAACCTTATACAGTCTGAAATAAACTTGTCCAAAGTCACACTTAAGTGAAGCTTAGTTTGCACTAAACTGTATTTACACTTATACAGCCTCGCCTACTGCAAAACAGCAACAGCTTATGTTATCTAGTTGTAGGTTGTGACATCATCCGGTATATAGCTCTCTCGCTGGGGCTGGTATTTATCCAGTCAGACCAGGACCTTTATTGATGAGCACAAACATTGATACACAGTACTTGCAACTTTGTCTCGTAGACAACGTTCTGACATTCGAAAAGCAAACAAACTTTCTTGTCCTTGAGAAAAATTACTTAAAAGCATTAAATGCAGGAGATCCCAATATAAATGCTTACATTTGTAAATAGTAACCGGTAACTATTATTAGAAATAATAGTAAATAGTTGTTTTTGTAACATCGTATGTTTATGTAGAAGGGTAGTTCCTCTGACTAAAGAGAGGCTAAGGAATGTGGGAACTTAGTCTTGGTCATTTCAGACATGTTACTGTGACCACGCCTCCCTGAAGTCTTGGGAGAGGCAAATCTGACTTAAAATCCTTTAGTGTGGAGTACAGAGGGCTTTAGTTCAACAGTTCAGAATCTAATGCTTGAGTCTCCAACCAAAGATCTGCTCATAAAGAGTACAGTCAGTCAGTGGCCTGTGTGAAACACCAGGACACACTGGAAGATTTAAAAATCAGCCGGAAAGTATGACATTTTGCCACATTTTAAAGCTGAAGATGTTTTCAGTGAGATTAGTTTTAGGGACTTGTATCGAAATAAAAATGTCTCCACGTATATAGGATGACCATATTTTCAAAATTATAAACTGAGACACACTCAAGTGTGAGATCAGTTGAGCAAACAGTGGAGTAAATAAGTATATTCTTATGTACTTAGTGAATGTATGGCTCATTCACACTGAAACTTCTGTCAGTGCAAATTGATGCATTTTTTCTTGTGTTTTGGTAATTTCTCCATTTGGTGTTTTTTTCCATTTTGACAAAAGAAATAGCAACACTGTTAGAAAGTGTCAAAATCAGGACAACAGGGAAATGTCTTGTGTAAAACTGGGACAAATAAGTAGAATTGGATACATTTGCTGGCCTGGGACTGTCCCAGGTAATAGGACATCTGGTCACCATATACATATATCCACATCAAATGTTTTTGGAAAGGATTAGAGTACAAACTGAGCCTGATTCATGATCCAGAATGGTTGGCAGAAGTAAGAGGGTTCCAAGTTACTTTTATCTTTAACATGACCAGGAACCTGAACTCTCAGGTTAAACATATAGTATTATGGATGATTCCAAAACTCTTTGTGGAGCGACTTGGCTGGAGACACAGTCTTTAGATTCTTAAGTTTGAGTTATAGTGAACACTGTATGAATGAAACTGTTTAATGTAATAATCTGAACTCTGCACATGAACCGTACGTTCCTCTCTACGACTGTCCGACCGCCGTGGCCGTGTTAGCCACATTAGCCACGTTAGCGGCGGCCCCGGCCCTCAGCAGCTCCTTCCTGTGGGTGAGGATGAGGTCGAAGCTGGTCTGGAGCCGGTTCTGCTGCTCCTGGATCCGGGTCTGTAAAGTCCGGACCCAGCGGATCAGGGCCAGCCGTCGGTACATGGTCAGCTGCGTCTGGTGCTTCTCCATCTCCTGAGCTTTGAAACGCTCGGGTCTCTCAGCGTCCACACGGCGTCCAGCAGCTCTCCACGCTCGCCGTCTGAGTCTGAGGACTGGTCTTCATCTGAGACAGAGAGAAAGTAGAAGATGTGAGGAGAAAGAGAAGTAAAAGCACAGAGCTATTATATTGATAGAGAAAGTGGAGGGTTCTGTTGTTGCAATTTTGTGAGCTGAGAAAGTTGAAGTTCTAATTGAAAATAATGTAAAAACAAGCCACAAAAGTCATAGATTAAAGGGAGTGATTTAACATATAATATATATTTGTGGTCCTGATAATACTAAGAAGAGCACCCGTCTGTGTCTGGGAATTTTTCTTCTCAAATATGAATATAATATTCACTCTAAAACACTACACTGGGTTGTATTTTATGCTAAATCCACCATGTGTGTGCCATTACACTATATTAACACATTTCGTGGTGCAGTTGTTTGGTGGACAAATACATGTACTGCAGCTAAATGTATGAACTTCACACCTGATAGGTTGCATCCAAATGATGAATTAGTCAAAAATGGTGCTAAAACTCTCTAAACAGACAGTCAGAGCAACACACTTACGGCTTACACACCTATAGGTAAAGTTGACTTAAATATCTTTTTGTGGATCAAGTTTAAACAATGTTGGAGTATAAAAAACACTGTGCTGTATTGTAGTAGTCAAGACTACAGTAAATGAGACCAAGACCTGTGCGAGATCAAAGAGTCCAAGGCAGAGACAAGGCCAAGACAGGCCGAGACTGAAATGAGCCGCAGTCATCTAAACCAAATCAAGACCATCTTAGTAAGTGTCTTACCAGGACACAACGGCAATCCATCTTGTCATCCCACTGTGGCACCTGGTGTTCCAGCAGTCTCCATCCAAAAACTAACCAAGCCCTAACTTGCTTAGCTTCTGAGATCTGATGGGATCAGGCTTTGACAAGCTGGTATGGCCGCAGTGCTTACTGCAATTGTGTCTGAGACAGGTCACTGTGCTTCTGATGCAAATTTAACAGTGCGTAAAGACAATGAAATGTGGTCTCAGTGTCCAGGACAAGATTGAGCCCAAGCACCCTCGAGACCAAGACAAGACGGTGCGGCACGGTGGCAGAGTGGTTAGCGCTCTTGCTCACAGCAAGAAGGTCGCGGGTTCGATTCCCGCACGGGCGGGCCTTTCTGTGTGGAGTTTGCATGTTTCCCCCGTGTCTGGGTGGGTTTCCTCCGGGCACTCCGGGTTTCCCCCACCAACCAATAACATGCACGTTAGGGTAATATCTCCAGCTTTGGTAGTCCTGACAAGCCTAGCAAGAAATCTGGAGATGGGTCCCGAGCGCTGCACTGCGGCGATCACTGCTCCTGAGGAGATGCCCCAGAGGCATTGAAGGATGGGTCAAATGCAGAAGACAAATTTCCCTACGGGACAATAAAGTGTACCTTACCTTAAAGACCAAGATATGATGACTGGGATAGATTCCAGTCACCCACAACCCCTTGAGCCTTAGGCGGAGATAACACTGGACAGTGGCCAACTTGTTGCAGGGATAGAAACAGACAATTCTTCACTCTCTCATTTATGCAGTGAATCCTACTGTGATGTTCAATTAATCTAAACATGCAGGTTTTTGGAGGTGGGAGGAAACTAGTGAAATTCCACAATAACACCCAGCAAACAACAAACTTCACCCAGAGAGATTGTAAAATGTTGACTTGGTCTGACCAGGGAGGTGAACTCATGATCTCCTTTTTGTAAGCCAGAGCTCAGTTTGTCACTTTACCCAATAAAATTTTAGCAAACCGCTCTAGGAGACAGGAGCAGTCTAATCATGGCTACATTTACCTTCGTCGAGCAGACTGCTGTAGTCGTTCCCGCTCAGAGACTGCCTTTTCTCCAGACTAGACCGCGTGGCTCCGACTCCGACCCGGTCCCACCTCTCCATGACGCTCTCCTCCGCTCCGGCCTCCAGCTGCAGAGACGCCATGCTCTCCGACCTCTCGCTGAACTCCGAATCCGAGCCGCTGTCCCCCCACTCGTCCTCGTTCTCCATCTGCCTCATCTCCTGCTTGTCCTCTTCTCTCATACCCACACTGCTCCTTCTGCGCTGGATGGCTCTGAGCTTCTCCAGCTGCTTCTCCTCGCACTGCTGCATCATGAGCCTGGCCTCTTCCTCTGTGATTTTACCCTCTTCTGCTCCGTCTGGCGGGACACGACCGTAACCGTCATCTCCGGATTCGATTTCGGGAAGAGGCTCCAGAGTCGTCCAGCACGGCATTCTGGATCTGGGAGATAAAAGGTTGACGTAATTCCCGGGAGAGTTGTTGGAAGTGGGAGGATCGCGGCCGAGCGGACCCAGGTTTCGGGGGCGGATTTGGTTGCGGTTTTCGTCGTCTCTGTTGGAAGTGCCGCTGCTGCTGGTGGTGGTGGTGGTGTTGGTGGAGGACAGGAAGTTGGAGTTGCCGTCTTGGTCTTGGTACTTCCTGTTTCTCAGAGAGGAAGAGGACGTGGGGGAGAGGGTGGAGTCCACGGAGGCGGGGTCCTGATGTTGCAGCATCACTGACCGCGACTGAGCCTCACTGCAACAAAACAGAAATGTGCTTGGAGTTAGTTTATAGATTTTGAAGTGCTTACAACAAGTTGGAGTGATAATGTTTTAAGGCCAGGGACTTCTCAAGGATCTATAATTCTCCACAATGCTCAAAACTGTATTTTTATAGTTTACATGATTTCATTTGTGTCTAAACTTTTTGCACTGTGGGCCACATTTAGAAATTTGTGTGGAGCAGAGGGTATATAATACATGACTGGAAAGTGAATCATTACAATTTTTTATTTGACCTAATTTTAATGAACCACCACAAGGGATTAATTATTCATTTTAGCTTTACATGACATCAAAATGTTTGTTATTTCGACAATGAAAGAAGAATTGGTCAAATTGGACGTTAAAAACTATGGAGGGATTATTTGTTTATCAACACCGGCGCAACCTGGTATGCAGAAAGAGGCGTGGCAACAACACGAGCCTGCGCTGTTGTCAGCTAACTACAAGAGCTTATCACTGCGCAAAAACAAGCATTCTGCTGCTAAATCAAATTTGTGAATGAAATTCCATCCTGTGACCCATACACGTTACATTCAGGTGAAAAACTGCGAGAAAATCACTGTCTCAAGCTTCAGGAGCCAGACGTCTGTCAGACCGGTTCAGACCTGACCTGACCTGGCTTGTGTCCACTTTGCTGTTTTTATCAAAGAAATTTGCCCAGAGCTGAAAGTGACATTGACTGATAATCCCTCTATAGTTTTTGTAATTTGGGACAATTTAGAAGGAAGTCCGAGGACAAAAAATGTTATCCAATGGCTGCATTTGGCCCCCGGGCTGCAGTTTGGCCTTGCCTGTTTACATCCAAACGTTGTGTCTTTGATTTCGTATCGTGGCCATACCAGCTTGTCAAAGCCTGATCTAAGAAACTAAGCAGGTTGGGTCTGGGCAGGACTTGGATGGGAGACCAATGGAACTCAGGTGCCACAGTGGGACGACTGGAGAAAAACTGTGTTGTGTGCTAGGCAGGACACTTAACAGGACACTTAACCCACGTTACCACAACTAGATGTAGAGTGAATGAAAAATACAGCTTTGGTGACATAAAAAGCACAGTATAATTATAATGCAATATCATCATTAGTATAGTATATCATAAGAAGTTGTAATATTCAGGGAGGGAAGGGGGGCATATGACATAAGGACCTGGACTTCCAGACTTTGAAAACCACTGAGATTGAGCAATGATCTGTATTGTGTTTAATCTGCAGCACAGATTAAATACAACATTATTCAAACATGTATGAATCAAGTGTAAAAGTAGATTTTCCCCTTTAAGATTCATCTACGCTCCATTTATCTTGATTTTCTCTCCGGATCACAAGACCAACACAAGTGAGACCAGAGTCAGTCACATGGAACCTACATTCAAGAACAAACTCCACTGAGGACACTTACGAACTATTTTTAAATTCAGTCATCAAATGAGTTACAATAAGCTTGATTTTGTTGTTGGTTGCAGCCTCATTGTCGGTCTGAAATAAGAGAGACAAAAGACAAAGACAAAAGAGCTGAGTTTTCACGTGAAAGAACTATTTTCCCACTTTCTTATCAGTCCCTGTTTAGTGATAAAAACTACTCTGTTCTCTTGTTTGCATTCACTCAGCAGTTACCAACAGTTAACCGTGTGCTAAAGTAACAGTTCTGCACCGAGTCATTCCAGGTTCTCTGTTTCTGGTATGTTTTAGTATGTTTGAAAATTCTAGACTCAGCTCTGTACCAGCTGTTTTATCCAAAAATACAGAGAGAAATCAGTTTAAATTCTTCAAGGCAAAGTTTCAAGTCTCTAAATGCATTGAATTGCAAACTCTGGCGCCTAAGTGGTTAAAATCTGTTTTTGCAATGAAATTAACAATACTACTATTCTCACTTTCTCCTAACTTTTAGTTATTACTTATTAAGAATTTTGTCTTGGGAGTTGTGTCTAAGAAATTTCTCAAAGAAAACTAACCTAACTGTACATGAGAGAGGAGGTGTTTTGCACATGAAAGCACCAAGAACTAGTCCCAACATTCCTCCTGTCCTTGTTTAGTCAGAAGAATACCCTTTTCCCATGTTTGTGTTCACACAGCAACAGTTCCTGAAAGTGGGTCTATTGGCTTTAACATTAGCATTTGCTTTGTTGGAACAATTAAGTAAGTAATTAAGTGGTGTTAGGAAAACAAAAGTTGTCTTTTTTGATTTCACATAAAACTATGATGTACAAAAGGTAAAAACATCACTGAAAATAACAATAAAGCAAAAATTCTAGTATTCACTGCCATTCCTAGTTAGGCCACTATTTACAAATTAAAAAACTATATTTAGGGAGTTACTGCTTTTAAAAAAATGCTCTTAAGGATAAGTAAAGTTTATCTAAATGTGAGAAAGTTTCCAAACAAAGTTAACATTGTAAAGGCTTGTGTCACTAAAAGGTTCCTCTGACTGAAAGTACCTGCCCCAGAACAGGAGCTAAAAAGTCCCTAAAGTGTGGCTACTGTCCATAGTTCCTGCTCTGTGTGAACACGGCTAAAGTGGGGTCAGAAAGTACTAGAAAATGAATAAAGTTCCTACAGTGGGAAAAGGCCTAATGTGTTAAAAATGTTCACCAACAAGGGTAGTGCTAATGCCGTTGGTGTCACCAAAAGGTTTCTGGTCACTTGCACTAAAACAGAAGCTAAAAAAGTGCCCAAAGCTTGCCCCTATCTGTAGTTCTTGCCCTGTGTGAACGTGCTTAAATATACTTTTTCTGAAACAGAAAAACTACCAAGAGCTGAAAAGGTTCCTGTACGAAAATGTGACCACATAAATAAATCACGTCGTTAGAATTCACCTCACGCACTTCTCAATCTGAATCACCCTCAAACATCTGCACGTCTTTTCAAAATGTTAATGTTTTTAATCCTGACTGGAGGCTTCTGCTGTTTCTGTCCATCAAAGCTTCTCCTCTAATGACGCGCGCCCCCGGCAACGTACTCAGCCTCGGGCACGCTCACGTGGTGCTGAAGGACAGCGACTGTGCCTCGGGGGCGCGCACGGCATGTTCACAGATGTTCCACGGTCACGAGGTGGAAGTATAGATGTAGAATGCCTGCTTTTTACGCACAAATAAGAAGAAATGTGTCAATTGCGCATAAAATATCATTAACTGACTAGAAAATTGCGTCTGTTTGCACCAAAACGCACGATAAATGGCAGAAAATGGTCAAAATACGCTACCAAATCGTCCTCGCTCCTTCGTGGATGCTTGTAATGCTGTTCAAACGACGCCTGGCTCGAGAGAAAACGTGAAAAAGTCTGGCTGCTGGCTGCATTTTGGGACTAAATCTCTTTTACGCACTGGCGAAAACAAGAAACAGCCGCTTAAACGTCAATGTAGCTGTAAAAATGATAAAATATGGCAGGTGTCCGGGTTATCCGTGGTGTTATGTAAGGCTCACCCCATCTTACTGCCGTCTCCTCCGTTGCGCCGCGCTAAAATAGCCCAAATCTTTGTGTTCGCTCGTTTTTCCGTTGCGGGTTGCATAAGGCTGGCTCATGTGAACAGTATAATTAGAGCTGTTGTCCTTCTTACCTTTAAAAAACAGTGGTGATGGGAGAGTCCCGTGTTGTTTTCGTCTCCTCCTCTTGCTCTGGAGCGGATCACAGGCCCCCCGCCCATCCGCTGCTGCTGCTGCACTCCGAGCGCCTCTGGGAAAAACACAGAGACGCTGCGTAATGCGCTTCCTGCAGAGCCACAGGAAAGAATGTGAGGATTTTAGAGATGATAACAAAGACTCACATCGAGGGTGAGAGGTGGACTGGCAAATCTGGACTTGAGTTACTCTTTTGATGACTTTAAACTTGATCTGATACACGACGTGGGACTCGACTTGGACTTGGAGGTCACAACACTTAAGACTAACTTGAGTCTTGCAGAATTGTGACTTGGTTCCACCTTTGTTCGATTATTCTAAACATTTAAGACAGACCTAAATTAAGCTGATTGTCACTGATGAATTTAGTTTCAGAATAAGAAAAAATTTAATGCCATTGTCAGTGAACAAACTAGAACTTGCTTCGATACTAAAGAGCAACATAGAACATAATGGCAATGTGGTTTGAAACTAACCATCTTTAAATCCCAAGACCGAGACCACTGAGGATCGAGACAAGACGAGACTTTTCTAGGTAGAAACGGGACGAGACCAAGAGAAGTCCACTGAGACCAAATCAAGACCATCTTTGTAATTTTATACAATTACCAGTGTCTGCATAATCTTATGGTTCAAGGTTTATTATTGCAAACTGTGTCTGGGACTGGTCACTGCTTGAGTCCAAGACAAGTCCAAGACAAGACTGAGTCCAAAGCAAGACCGAGTCCAAAGCAAGACCGAGTCCAAAGCAAGACCGAGTCCAAAGCAAGACCGAGTCCAAGACAAGACCGAGTCCAAGACAAAACCGAGTCCAAGGCAAGACTGAGTCCAAGGCAAGACCGAGTCCAAGACTAGACTGAGTCCAAGACTAGACTGAGTCCAAGACAAGACCGAGTCCAAGACAAGACCGAGTCCAAGACAAGACTGAGTCCAAGACTAGACTGAGTCCAAGACAAGACCGGGTCCAAGACAAGACCGAGGCCAAGGCAAGACCGGGTCCAAGACAAGACCAAGTACAGGACAAGACCGAGTACAAGACAAGACCAAGTCCAAGACAAGACCGAGTGCAAGGCAAGATCGAGTGCAAGGCAAGACCAAGACAAGACCGAGTCCAAGACAAGACCGAGTCCAAAGCAAGTCCGAGCCCAAGACAAGACCGAGTCCAAGACAAGACCGAGTCCAAAACAAGACCGAGTCCAAGACAAGACCAGTCCAAGACAAGACCAAGTACAGGACAAGACCGAGTACAAGACAAGACCAAGTCCAAGACAAGACCGAGTCCAAAGCAAGACCGAGTCCAAGACAAGACCGAGTCCAAAGCAAGACCGAGTACAAGACAAGACCGAGTCCAAGACAAGACCGAGTACAAGACAAAACCGAGTCCAAGACAAGACCGAGTACAAGACAAGACCAAGTACAGGACAAGACCGAGTACAAGACAAGACTAAGTACAAGACAAGACCGAGTCCAAGACAAGACAAGTACAAGACAAGACCGAGTCCAAGACAAGACCGAGTACGACCAAGGATTCAAGACCAAGTCAGGACAAGACCAAGACCTTAAAAAGCGGTCTTGGAACCAACATCGGTCTCGAGTAGTACTACACTAGGGGAACGTTTTTTATGTCGAGAACCATGGCCTTGGATTTGGAGGAGCTGGTTTTCATCCCAACGCTCCACACTTGACTCAAACCGTCCAGTGCATGTTGTCCTAGTTTAGTACAACATCTGCAAACAGACGAGATCCTGCGGTCACCAAACTGGACACCCTCTGGTCCCTCCATTACTTTTTGATACCTCTTCAAATAATTTAATAGAATACTGACTGTAACCACACTCCACTTTATGACTTTCAGAGCAGAACACTTTGTATCTTATAAACAAGAAAATGAAACGCTTGAACATTCTAATAAAAGCTTGACTCAGAATCTCATGCATGACTCTTGGTTTTCAATCGCACTGAGAACTGAAGCCTTTTAAACAAGAATAAAACAATAACTGCAGCTTCAAAATCCAAGTCTTAAATGATTAAATGGAGTTTCAAAACTTGCTGAAAAACTGTCTACTCTTGCAGGTTTGTGTGTTAAATTATAAGTTATCCAAATCAAATAAAAGTGGGTATTTACTGCTTTTAACAGTGTCATGTTTTTGGACACTTCATTTATTTCCTCAAACAATCAAAAGCATAATTAGTGATTAAATCCTGCAGACTCATAACATTGTCAGCTAAGTGGAGAAAAGGAGGAACCGAGGCACTCTGATGTACAAAAGCATAAAAATCCTTTAATAAAGCAGGGACATACCGACGCGTTTCGACCCCTTACGGGTCTTCGTCAGGGCAAACAAGGCAAACATTTGTTTTTCTTTTTAAAACCAAGTCAAACCTGCTGCTTTGTGCACAAATTAAAGAATGAAAATTGCCAAAAACGTAATAATTCCTAACAAAAATTACTGCTTATCACATAAAAAAGTCAGATGAATTAGACCTATAATTAGTTTAATGTTAAGCCCATCTCACACTCCACAAACCAACTTTACCAAAAATGCATTTTGAGATTGGTTAAAATGACTTAAAACCTGGATTTTAATCTTTATTTTTGGTATTTTTCGGGTTCAGATGGTTGTATTTGATATACCTATAGAGTATGACTGGTTTCCATGTGTTTCCTGCCATGTTTTATTAAATTTCTTCTTATTTCAATCAAAATTATTTGCTGATGAAGTAAAAATTTACTTACTTCATGTATTGAAACAAATGAAATACTGTAAGTTGACAAATATCTATTAATCTAGTTTTAACTGAGACTAGAGAATAACTTTTGGCGTGATTGTACTTTTTGTACTTAAGTTTACTTTTACTCAAGTGAAAGAGTTTCAGCAGGACTTTGACTTTTACCAGAGTGTTTTTTACACAACTGTACTTTTACTTGAGCAGTGAACTTCAATACTTCTTCACAACATCACAGATCAAAAGTGTGTATAATAGTGCCTTTAACAATGTCATGTTTTTGGAACATTTATTCAGTGATTTAAACCTGAGACTCATAAAGCTAAATATTACTAGATAAAGTTTCATAATAGTTACATAAAAAAACAATGACAGAAACAAAGAGCCAGTGTCTTCTTTGTCAATTCCAAAGAACTATCTTCAGCTTCTTCACTGAACCGTGGGATTTTACAAAACTATATCATCTTGAAGGGACTTTTGATTTACATTATCCACAACTTGTTTAACTCTTGTCTTTGTGGTGAAGTGAACAGATAAACAGCCTCTGAATGCAAAGTCACGTGCAGTATTTCCTGGAACAGCGGCCCAAATGCATCGTGGGAAATGCAGGAAATGAGCGAATGAGTCCAGAATAGACCTGAGAAGAAACTCCCACAGCTGGGTTACAAAAGTGCAAATTAACTGTTTGATTTTTACAGATTTTTACAAATATATGCAGTATATTTAAAGTTTAAAAGTTTGCTTGAGGGGAATAAGTAAAGTGGAATATTTCTCTCTCTCTTCCCGACCTCGACACTGTAAAAAATCAAAAGGCCAGTAAGTAAAATGAACTAAAATCTGTGTGTTGTTGTAACCTGACAATGTGAGGACAAGAGAGAGAGATAAAGGAAGAGAGAGGAGAGAGGGGAAGAGAGAGAGAGAGAGAGAAAGAGAGTGAGAGAGAGAGGGGAAGAGAGAGAAAGAGACAGAGAGAGAGAGAGAGAGAGAGAGAGAAAGGAAGAGAGAGAAAGAGACAGAGAGAGAGAGAGAGAGAGAGACAAAGAGAGAGAGAGAGAAAGGAAGAGAGAGAGAGAGAGAGAGGAAGAGAGAGGAGAGAGAGAGGAGACAAAGAGAGAGAGAGATAAAGGAAGAAGAGAGAGAGAGGAAGAGAGAGAGAGAGGAAGAGAGAGAGAGTGAGAGAGAGAGGGGAAGAGAGAGAAAGAGACAAAGAGGGAGACAAAGAGAGAGAGAGAAAGGAAGAGAGAGAGAGTGAGAGAGAGGGGAAGAGAGAGAAAGAGACAAAGAGAGAGAGAGAGAGAAAGGAAGAGAGAGAGGAAGAGAGAGAGAGAGAGAGAGAGAGAAGAGAGAGTGAGAGAGGGGAGAGAGAGAAAGAGACAGAGAGAAAGAGAAAGGAAGAGAGAGAGAAAGAGGAAGAGAGAGAGAAGTGAGAGTGAGAGAGAGGGGAAGAGAGAGTAAGAGAAAGAGAGAGAAGAGCAGAGAGAGAAAGAGAGAGGAAGATAAAGAGACAAGAGGGAGAGAGGGAGAGAAAAGGGGAGAGAGGAGAGAGAGATCAAGAGAGAGAGAGGAGAGAAAGCGAGAAGAAAAAGACAAGAGAGGAGAGAGACAAAGAGAGACAGAAAGAGGGAAAGAGGAAGGAGAGAAAGAGTGACAAAGGGAGAAAGAAGAGAGAGAGAGGAGAGAGAAGAGGGAATGAGGGAGAAAGGAGAGAGAGACAAACAGAGGGGGGCCAGAGGCAGGGAAAGAAAGAGTGAGAGAGAGAGATGAAAAAGAGGCAAGAAAGATGAAAGGAGGGTCAGAGATACAGTGTAAGCATGAGAAAAGAGAGAGACAGAAGAAAGAGAAAACAGAGAGAGCAAAGAGAAGAGAAAAAGAAAGGTGAAAGGAGAGGAAGAATACATGATTTTAAATGACATACAGATTGCATTTTGTGTCTCTCCTTTACTGTCTCTTTCTCCAGACTGTCTCTCTACTAGCTTATCTCTGTCTCATTCTTTTTTTCTTTCCTCCCGCTCTCTTCATGCACTCTTTCTCTCACTTTCTACCCATCCCACTTTCTTTCTCTCTCCTCTCTCTTGTCTCACTCTCCTCTTCTCTCTCATAGATGGGATTCCTTTCAAAATCCAACCTCTTTCTCTCTGTCTCTCTGCCTTTCTCTCTCCGCTTCTCACATTTTGACGACACAAGTAGATTTTAATTTCTTTTCTTGTCTTTCTGTGTCTTCGCTCTGTTTCTCCAATAGTTTGACCACAAGAACTACCAAACCAAATAATGCAATACAAGATGAAACTGCAGCAGCTAAACTACACATTTAAGCTGCCAAACATCTGTATTAAACATGATCGTCCTGTAAAATGTTGCGACGTCAAACAGAAATCTCTCTCGTTGTCTTGTTTTCCATCTTGTGTTGGTGGTGGGTTTGGTCTGTGACAGGGCCCAGGGCGGTGGTGCTACTGCCTGGGCTTTGATGTATTTTTCAGTGGTTTGGGCGTAGCTGGAGCGAGGGGGGGGAGCGAGACAGGAAGCAGCCCCGGGAGGAGCAGTGTGATGGGGTGAAGTCAGAGCAGAGAGACGGAGAGAGACGGGGGACACGGAGGTTAGACGTGAGATGGTTTTTGAGCCTTTTGTTTAGTCAAAGGGTTATTAGTCAAACTGGTTCTGATGTGATGATTGTGTAGTCCAGATGTAGACCTGCCTGGCTTAGTTCTTCTTACGTTCTCTCTCCTGGTTCAGTTTATATCATGGTTTGGTCCTGGTAAATCTTGTAAAGTCGGATAATTCCCACTTGAACTTTTTCAAGTTTGAATTCTGGCCTAAAGGCACTAAGCAATAAAAAAAAAAGTGTTAAGCAGGCTGGCACACTGTAAAAAATATAAGGCAGTTTAACTTAAAAATGTGAGTACAGTTTCTGCCTTAAAGTTTTATGTTGATTAAACTCATGTATGTGAGTTGTCTGATTTCCTCTCTCTCCTTCCTCTCTCTTTCTTAATTTCTCTCGTTCTCTCCCCTTCTTGCTCTTTTTTTGCTTTCTTTCTCTCTCTCTCTTGTCTCTCTCTCTTCCCTGTCTTTCCCCCTCTCTTTCTCTCCTTCTCTCCCCTGTCTCTCTCTCTCCTGTCTCTCCTTTCTTTCATTCTTTCTCTTTCTCCCCTCTCCTGTCTCTCTCTTCTTCCCTTGTCTTTCCCCCTCTCTTTCTCTCCTCTTTCTCTCTTTCTTCACTGTCTCAGGCCTTTAGATTTTTTACAGTGTGCCTCGATCTATTTCATTTCACTCCAGCTATTAGGTCAGGTATGGCAGAACTGCAGACGATTCCCAAAAGCAAATGTACAATTGGTCAATTAGCAAACAGTCAGTGTGTCTACATGATTAGGGAAATCAGACTGGGCTATAAACCAGACTCTATTTGGTTTTCTCATGTCCTGCTGTATCAGAGTCACTACTCCATGGCTCAGACTGCATTTTGTTAAATATTGTTTCCTATTAATTAATGTTTGTAATATTGTCTACAAAATTACACTCTGATCTTCCGGGACATGTAAGCCTGTTTTAAAAAAGTTAGAACTGTGTTAAACATGTTGGACTGTGCGTGTCACTTTGTGCAGGGGCTTTATTGTTGGGATGTGAAGTAGGCTTGGAGGTTCTGAGCATGCACAGTTACATTTGTTCAGCTGCAGACCGTTACATGATGTCTGAAATTGGACTACAATTGGTGGGGACTAGGGATGCGCCGCTCTGAAACAGGGATCGGATATCGGTGCCAATCCAGGAAATTTGCTGGATCGGGTTTTGGCTCCCTGATATTGGTTCAGCGTAGATCCTAGTTGTGACTTTATTTGGACATAATGAGACACATTTATTGTCTGGTGTTGATCTAGATTCTAGAATGTCTCCTACACACTGGTACACTGGTATCGGTTGATATCGGGTATAGGCAGATACTTAAAGAGAAAGTATCAGAACTGAAATAGCGGGATCGGATCTGGAAATAGCGGCATCGGATCTGGATTTTTCTACTGTTCTACACTTCCGGTCAGCTCCTCCCCCGTTCATTACATTGAAGTAAACTACCAAGAAGTCATGCTTTAACGTCAAACGATCATGTAAATACTGTAAATACTAGGCTAACCGTCGTTTTCAGGTGCATCCAGACAAAATGTGTGTTGCTTATTTGTTGATGCACATGACCATAGCATATTTGGGAAAACCTAACTGAAATATTATTTTGCAGAAAGTCTTCTCGACAGGTTTACTTCAAAGAATAGGTCTGCCTGGGTGTACACGTGCTTTGGGAGAACTGGTTTAAATCGGAATAGGCTAGTTATTCGGTTTTCCCGGTCTCCATGTAAACACCCTAAGAGATGAAGAGAAAGTATGAGGGAGTAAAGAGAGAAAGAAAGCGATAGAGGGAGAAAGAGATAGTGAGAGAGAGAAAAAGGGGAGAGAGAAGAGAGAGGAATAAAGAGAGAGAGTAACAGACCTACATACAGTACATAAGTTTAATTGACATAAAACTAAGACAGAAATTGTACTTACAACTTTAAGTTAAACTGGCCTATAAATTTTTTTTACAGTGGATGTTTTCAGAGGACATTTGTATAAGGTCAAGAGAACAGCAGTGGGCCAAGAACAGAACCTTGTGGCAATCCGGTGTATGCACTTGATTTTAAACAAAACTTGATTATAATGTGTTTGTCATCTCTGCTCCGACTTCCATCTGAAGTCAGCCTTTACTCAGCAACACTCCATTTGTGCCAAAGTGTCTGAGGATGTAAATTGTCAAAAAGGGTCACCACAACTTCAGAATCTAGAATTAGTTATTTCCTTATGGTCACATCATTATCTCCAAAACACCTTCTCTCACCCTGACTCTCCGTAGGGCTTTAGACGAGAAGATTTGACCTTCATATTCCTCGACAAAGACTCATCGACTTCCTCCCTCTTCAGTCTGTATCCCTGTCCATCTCTAAACGTCTCTGTTACGTGAGGTTTTTGTCGCTGGCAGCAGTGAGACTTCAGCGTGTGCACAGAGGATCTTTGTTTTGTTTGCGGGGAGAGAGAGAGGAGAGAGAGAGAGAGAGAAGAGAGAGAGAGAGAGAGAGAGAGAGAGAGAAGAGAGGAGAGAGAGAGAGGAGAGAGAGAGAGAGAGAGAAGAGAAGATCGGCCTGGAGGATGTGACCCACTTCTCTCGACTTCAGTCTCTCCAGCGAACCAGGACTAAAGCACAAGCAGGTCTGACAGCGGCCCCTGGGAAAGGCACAGTCCTCCAGGGGCCACGAGAGAGAGTCAAACATCCACCAGCAGAAAAGGACATTATACAGGGCTCTCAACTTTTGATTTTGGCTTGGAGTGAGATTTTTTGTGAGGGTGCATATCATTCGTAGGTTCTGGGGTAGAGTGAGGCGCTGAAATCTACATGGAGAATTTGTAAAGCAGCGACCTAATTGGAAGTCTGTTTTTTCAGTGGTTGATGGGCATCAGACGTATTTCAGCAGTGTGGAAACCATGTTGTACATGGTGAAAAGAATGAGCGGGGGGTCTGGGGGTCCTCCCCCAGAGATTTTTGAAAAAACAGACACATTTTGGTGCATTTTGAGACATTTTACAGGCTTCAAGTGGCTGAAAAAAGTGAGACTAAAATTGTCGTATTGGATAACACTTCCAATTACTTTGAGCTTATTTTATAAAAATAAAAAATTAAAACAGGTGTTCAAACAACCAAGTGAATAAAAGATAAATGGCAATTAGGCTTCTGTTCACGTGCCTGTGGGGTCGAGTCTGGGAGTTCCCAGGAGATTTTGGTCAAAATAGATGTAGTTTCCTGCAATCCGAAGTGTTTTCTAGCAAATCCTATTTTCTAGCAGGTTTACACTGGCACAAAGTCAGCTGTGTGTTAGAAAATTTCACTTTGAAATTTCTACTTTTAGGCCTTCACATGTCAAATCCTGAGTCAGGGGTTCACAGTGGAGTCCTAATACTCTTTGTTCTGTCCTGCTCAGTGGGAGACATGTCAGTGAGGGGGCTTCAGACTGCAGCTCCTGGTTTTGCATATGTTCAAACTGCAGGTCCTGAGACTGCAGCCTCCAGCTCTACCTCTGCTGGCTTTAGAGCTGCCTCTGTCTGTGAACTGCTGCTACTTCACAGTGGACAATGCACATAGGCTCCTCCAACAACAGTTCTGCCTAAACCTTTTGTGCAGACACTTCGTGGACTTATGTTTGTTACGTTGTTTTTTCTATTCAGGATATGGATCAGGATTTTGGATCTGCATGCTCCATCACCATAATTTACTTTCTGGAGGTGAAAAGTCATTCACATATTTCAGTAGAATTAGAAAGTAAGACCACAGTTTGAGACATTCTAAATGTTGATAAATACTGGCATAATATGAAAAAACAACACTTTTTTTTATCAAAACAAACATGCGTGGGCCCTCCTCCTCCCGGGCAAATAACAGTCCATTTTGTGGCAATACAAGTCTGTTTTTTTTAAATTATCTATTTGGTGTAACAAAGACATACAAATGTCAGAAACATGAAAGTATTATAACATTGTATTATTAATTGGAAGTTTCATGTTAGCTGCTGAGCCCCCACACCCCCTTTAAAGGTCCTTAAATCCCTTTCAAACGGCCCTGCACTTCCCACCGCAGACCGTGGAAACAGAGTCAGCCTTTATGCAGCATTGACAGTGGAGCTGGGACTGTAGAGGCTCTAAAACTCTACAGACTTTACAAACATGGATCAGGACATCTGAACTCACACTTAGTATCCCTTTTACGTGTCCTGTGTCCTGGGACAGTGAATGAAATGATCCACAGTGTCCAGGGCCTTAGTGGGACTCATTTTCAGCCCGGGAAAAATTTTAATGGACCAGCCCTCTGACAAATAAAAATGTAATTGTGTGGGCTCTAGCTGTTTTATCACCCTAGACGAGATTTCAAATCACGCCCCTGATAGATAACCACTCTAGACCCTCAGACCCATAAGCCTGTAAATACAAATTTAAATCTAACAAGGTTCAGATGTAATTCAGGGGTGGTCTGGGGGAATTCTCCTACCTGGAGAATTTTTTATAAAATCAATGCAATTTCCTGTATTTTGGTGAGTTTTAGATGTGATGATCCTATTGTGTGATGTCAATTTTATATAATTAAAAAGACATGAGGCAGTTAAATAAACAAAAATACAAATAGGTCCCCCAATGAGGCCAGATTTAGGGGCCCAAGCCCCAAATGCCCTTAGCTCCGCCCCTGTAAAACTGTGCTTTAGGAGCGTCAGGCAGACTGACTCGACCTGACAGGACTGTCCTGTGTGATCAAAGCAGGGAAAACACGGGAGCTGCTGCTTTTGTAAGGTTAGTGTTTGTTTTATGTCACATTCAGGGAAAAGTAAAAGTTGTAGAGAACTCTTCAAACATTTCCGCGGTGCGCCGTTTTGCGCGATTTTCTCCGCTGTTGTTTACACACGTTATCTTTCACTGTACATTCTGGGCCTTTTCTCCGTGAATATAAGGCTGATTTGCACAAACTATGGATCACTATGAAGCTTCAGTTTCACAGAATATCACTGGGAGTTTGAAATGCGCCTCAAAGAAACGATCTGTCTGTTAAACAGCTCTGATGTGACGCTGCCCTGACAGTCGCGCGCAGCTTCCCGAGGGAGGGAGGGAGAGAGAGAGAGAGAGAGGGAGAGAGAGAAAGAGAGAGAGAAAGAAAGAAAGAAAGAGAGCGATCTTAAGACAGCGCATCTGAAATTCAGAGGCACTGCGCGGCCGTTCTAGGCTCTATACATTTGAGACTATTTAATTTTGGTTTAAAAAAAAATTGTGTCTGATTTTTCAGCGTGAGAAATGCCAGGTGTGGCGTGAGAGCGTGTGAAGGAGGTGAATTGCGTGTGTCACACGGTCATTGCGTGAGAGTTGAGAGCCCTGCATTATATGAGGGTTTAGACAGTGCAAAGATTTCACATTTTTCTAATTTTCTCTCAGTTTGATGTGATAGTTTTTGTGGTAAATGTTTATCATTTTAAGGAAATGAAAAGTTGAATTGTCTGTGTAATGTGTATGATTTTGGCCCAGTTTTACAATGTGGTTGCTAGGTAGCATTTGTAAAATTACTTATCATTTTTATTGGACAAAAGATAATTATAAACCTCATAAAAACAGACAAACTGGGCAAAATGCTCAGTGAAATCTTAAATACAATCACTGTGTTTGACTGTCATAAGCAGATTTTTGGAGCACATTTTTTAGGCACTTATGTAAAACACTTTCCAATGAGTTGTGTTCATGTTGTGGTTAAAATACCAGAAGGGCAAACTTGATTCTAAATGTTTAAAATATAACATCACTTATTTTCAGTCTGGTGATTTCTATGACTTTACCTAATATCTTTTCTTATTCAACAAACAGTTGCATATCGAGCAGGACTAAGGAACCTTGCTTTACTGATGTTTAGATGTAGTCACAGCAGTTTGTCAGGTCTCAGAAGCTAAGCAGGTTGGGTCTGGGCAGGACTTGGATGGGAGACCCCTGGAACACCAGACATCATAGTGAGACAAACAGAGAAGAAATAGTTATTGTGAAGGTTGATTAGGATAATGTGAAATTACATTAAACACAATGGCAGAGATGCTTGTACCAGATTCTAGATTTGCAGCTCTTTTCCATCTGTAGTCCTGGAGAGGGGAAAGGGAGGCACACTGGACATGTTTTTACTGGTAGGAGAAACCTACGCAGACACAAGGAGAACACGCAAACTCCACATAGAAAGGCTCCGGGCCTCCTGGGAATCATTCTGAGAAGATTCTTGTTATGAGGCTAGAGTCTCAGCGTGGCCCAGTAGTTTTGTGTGCTGAGGCAAGACACTTCACTCACACAGATCTGGTGTGAGTGTGAATGGTTGGTGGTGGTCAAAAGGCTGCATCAATTTTGTCAGTCTGCCCCAGGGCAGCTGCGGCTACAGTATCATAACAATATAACAATATTTAGCCAATGAAAATCAAAAAAGCCAAAACAGTTTCTACAACAGTAAAAAGGCAAAAGGACAATTGCCCCAGAGGATCTCCCGTCTTTAGATCAAGGCTATTCATCTTTATTTTCTGAGAGTTTGGTCTGGGTTAGTGCATAAGAAATCAATACTTTTAGCAAAATTGGGGGTTGTACAAAAATATCCATTGTACAAGTGTAACCGGTTATTATATTACATTATAATTACACAAAATTGTCTCTGTTGCTGTTTGTTCTACATACCTGGCATCCAGTTTGTGCTCATTGTGGTCTGCCCATGTTTCTTCTTCGTGTGTCCCTACAGTGCACTAGTATAAATTGAGGGTCGGAGCTCCCTCTGCCCTTTTGCAAACCCCTGTGGTGGAAAGGTTGATCATCCAATTTTGACTCTGTTCACTTTTACTGTAATCCAGAATAAATGGAGACCGCCTCCAATCGCTCGGCGGTGTCCTGTGGTTCACTCCTGCACCAACAATCATAAACAAGCAAACACAACGCAGAAAGAAACACAGCAGTCACACAAGATCTGTTTTAATAATGTTAAAAATGAATGTTTGTCTTGCTCTACAGAATTTCTAAACCAAACAAGGACCAGATCCAGAAGTAAGCCAGGGTCAAATTAAGTCTGCTTCAGACTTGCATCAAGAATGATTAAAAAAAAAAGAACCAAGTCAAGTCTAAGGTAGTTGCCCAAAATTTACTCTACAATATTAGGAAGATGGGTTAAGGTAAGGTAAGGTATACTTTATTGTCCCTGTAGGAAATTTGTCCTCTGCATTTGACCATCCTTCAATGCCTCTGGAGCTTCTCCTCAGGAGCAGTGATCACCGCAGTGCAGCGCTGGGGACCATCTCCAGATGTACTTGGTCAGGACTACGTAGCTGGAGATATTACCCTAACATGCATGTTATTGGTTGGTGGGGAAACCGGAGTGCCCGGAGAAAACCACCCAGACACGGGAGAAACATGCAAACTCCACACAGGAAGGCCCGGCCATGCGGGAATCGAACCCGCAACCTTCTTGCTGTGAGGCAAGAGCTCTAACCGCTCAGCCACCGTGCCGCCGGATGGGTTCGGTGGAAGATGGGTTGGGGCCGGATCAGATCTTTGGAGGACCGATTTGGCTCCTGGGCCTTAAGTTGAATAGCTCTGCCCTTAGATCGCCTTTCTAGGTAAGAAGTGGAGATTCAAAAAACCTGCTAGGCAAAAGAGAATAGTTTTTAAAAAGTTTTTATTCGGAGTAAATCGCATGAGTACGTCACAGTAGTTTGCTTTAACTTTGTACTTTTTACCAAATACTTCATATTTTATTCACAAATTGATACTTAATTGGAGCAAAATTATAATTTCCAGTAACACAGGTCTTACATTGTAACTGCTATGTTGCAATTAGAACAACATTAAAGAATCACTTATTAATGTTCCTCTTCTAAACGCAAAGGTTAAGGACTCAGAATCTTCGCTTTAGGACACTGGGCACAATTTGAAACCAGCCAATTGTCCATGTCCTGAATAAATCATTTTAAAAACAATATGAACTCCAATGACACGTGCAGCTTTATGCTTTTTCCTAATTATCCACCGGCCCGGAGCAGTTTCAGCCTTCAAAGCTGATAAAAATAACTAAAAACACGGTTTAAATGTGTTCGGTGCTAATGGGGTGTAGTGGCGCCCCTGCTGCTGTCACCTCCGGACTGCACTCGTCATTATAAAGTCAATGAGGTGAAAATGGCGTCTCTAATGCGCAGTGTTAAAGAGACACGTCATTAGTCCCGAAATGACCATTAAGAGACAAACAGGCCGGGGTTAAGTTTTATGTAATTAGAGGCACAAATAAGTCTTCTGTTTTAATGAAAAGTTTTAATTTAAGTTAACTTAAATCTTTATGTTGATATAAATTGACAATGTAAAAATCAAAGATTTCAACTTATTTTTTTTTTTTTTTTTTTTTTTTTTTTTTATTTAAGAGACGTAGACAAATACATTGACATACTAGACAACACAATAGACATAACAACAATAACAAACACAAAGCAAACAAACAAACAGACAAAATTGGGAGGGGGAGGGGGGGGGGGGGGGTAAAGAGTTGGCAGTTTTTTAACTGAAAAAATAAATAAATACAAAATCCAGATTGTCAACCACTTAAGGGTGCTGTCACATAATAGCTCCTGTTGGTTGTAGTATTTTGAAGTGTACAGTGTTTGTTTCTTTTAATTATTATTAATTTATGTATTTAGTTTAATTAATTAATCAATCAATCAATCAATCAGTCAATCAATCAGTCAATTAATTAATCTGGTAACCACCAATTAATCAATAAATTAATTATTTTTTTTTTATTTATTATTATTATTATTATTATTGTATTTATCTCTTTATATTTTTACTTTTATACTGTAACAAAGCAAGTAGTTAACTTCTGTGAAAGCACCTTGTGGTTCTTTTTAAATTGTTTCATATAACAATATACATAATATATATTTACTTTTGGTTTAATGGAAGACAACACCAAGTCAAATATGTTTGTTTGCGCCTTGCCCAAGTCACCAAGAGCAAGTGCTGCTTGTTCCATGGAGACAAGTTCCAGATATTCTGCTTTCCATTTGTCAAGTTGGAAGCAATTTGGTTTCCGCACTTTCCAGTTAATAAGGATTGTGCGTTTCACAGATAAAAAGGCGAGTGCAATAAGTTTTTGTTTAATTTTTGAGTCCACTCCTTCGGCTTTTTTGCCCAGTATGGCTGTGGCTGGGTCCAATTGGAAATCAATATTCAATATTTTGCATAAATATTCTTTAACCTCATTCCAAAAAGTATTAACCTCTTGGCAATACCACAGTTGATGCATGAAAGTTCCAGTTACACCACAGCCGTGCCAGCATAAATCTGAGCTCGACAGCTTCATTTTGTGAATTTTCTGTGGAGTGGTATATGATCTGAATAGAATTTTAAGTTGGATCAATTTATATCTAACACACTTTGAGATATAGTTTGATTGACTTAGTATAGTTTCCATTGATCATTTGTCATGTTTACATCAAGATCATTTTCCCATTGCTGTATAATAATTTCTCCACGGGCAAAGAAATCACAACATAGTAACTTATAAAGATGAGAGGTTGCTTTGCGACCACAGATTGCGGATTGGAGCTGGTTGTCAAGGCGTTCATCTTGCTTATTAAGTATATATTTGCAAGAATTGATTTTAGTTGTAAATATTGGAAATAGTCTCCATTATTTAGGTTAAAGAGTGTCTTTAGCTGATTAAATGGAACCATTTCTCCCTCGTGTTGTATTTGATCCAATGTGGTGATGTTTTTATTTTTCCATGTGTTATTATTAAGTGGTTTGCCACCAGCTGTAATAGGTGATTGTTCCAAATAGGACACGATGGGAGAGACGACCATCGATCTTAAGTTGTTTGTGGATGGATTTAACTATTTCGCAAGAAGAAATTATTAAAGGTTTTTGAGTGTTTTATCACATTTAGGATTGTACCACAAAGATGAATGTTAATATTTTTGCACGCATTCATCACCATTTCTCCTCCAACCAGCTCCAACTCCCTTCTTGGGGCATTGTCTTTTTTATAAGCCCAGCAAAGTGGATACTGTGCATTAAAGGCCAAGTAATAGGAGTAATATCGGGGACACCCAAGCCACCACCTCTTCTGGGGACAGTCAGTTTTTTAAGGCTGATCTTTGGTCTTTTTCCTTCCATAAAAAAACTGTGAATTGTTTATTAACTTCATTAAACCATTTTTTGGGGGGAATTTCATTGGAAATTGATGAGAAGAGAAAGATTCAGTCTTTGGTAGTATGTTCATTTTAAGAACTTCTGCCCGCCCCCGATAGAGAGAGAGGTAGGTTTTGTCCATTCTCCTCAAATCTTCTTTAATTTTATTTAGAAGCTATTGGTGCATTCAATTCACATATTTTTTCAATTGGAAATTTAATCATGATACCGAGATATTTCATCCCCTGTTGTTTCCACACAAGAGGAGTTGCAGCCAAAAGTTTCTGGTTTTGTAAAGTGATTTAATGGAATAGTTTCACTCTTGGACCAATTAATTTTGTATCCAGAGAATGACCCAAAGTAATTTATTGTTTGAGAAGATGGGAAATAGACTCTTGTGGCCTGGTCAATGTCAGTAAAATGTCGTCAGCAATTAAGTTTATCTTAAAAATATGCATCATAAGAGAAATGCCAGCAATATTTTTGTTGGCCCTTATTGCGCAGGCAAGGGGTTCGATAGCCAATAAGAAAAAAATCGGGGAAACGGGACAGCCTTGTCTGTTTGATCTGGTTAACTCAAAAGATGGGGATANAGAGGTGACAACAACTGCAGCGGGTGACAATGGTTGACTATCCTCAAATAATTTGTGACGCTTACATGTTCACTTATTCCAACTGCAAAATAGGCCTAGAAATTTAATGATTGATAGTGGCTGGCTCCAACTCGAGTCTCGAGTCCGGGGATATCGTCGCTGTTGGTCTAGCAACTCCCTGCCAACCAACTAACTTCATAGGAAAGTCAACAAAATCACAACGCAGAAGAAACGAACGCAGTCCAGACAAAGACTTGTCTTTTTAATAATGTTCTTAAAAAATGAGATGTTTGATCTTGTGCTTTCTCTAGCGAGACAAATGAAATTGGTCATTCTTTAATAACCCAAAAATTCAGAGTGATGGACATTTGAGATATTTGTCAGGTTATAGATAAGTTACCACGGGTCAAGAAATTATATGTATCGTGACTCACGTCGACTATGCATCAATGGTAAATTTGAATTAAAATAAAAAAAGCAACGTCAAGTCAATGTTAATGGTATAAAGACATTGGCAATATTTACTCTACAATTCATTACGTGCAAGATGGGATAAAAGGAAAGACAAAACAAACAAATAGCGTTTTTCAGTGAGCTTAATTCATTGGTTAACGCTGTACAGGGAAATTTGTACCTTTGGTATTTTGTATCGTCCAGTTACTATAATATTTGTCCTCTGCGAGCATTCTACTTCTCAGAGCAGTGAGATTCTACTACGCAGTTGCAGTAGCTGGGGATCCCATCTCCAGATAGTACTTTGGTCAGGAAATACCGTAAAGCTGGAGGATATTTACCCTAACATGATCATGTTATTGGTTGGTGGGGGAAACCGGAAGTGCCACAGGAGAAACCCACCCAGACACGGGGAGAAACATGCAAACTCCACACGGACAGGCTCGGGCCCATGCGGGAATCGATACCGCAACCTATTCTTGCTGTGAGGCAAGAGCTCTACCGTCTCAGAATTCCATGTGCCGCCGGATGGGTTGGATGGATAGATGGGTTGGGGCCGGATACAAAGAATCTTTGAGGTACCGATTTGGCTCCTGGGCCTTAAGTTGAATAGCTCTGCCCTTAGATCGCCTTTCTAGGTAAGAAGTGGAGATTCAAAAAACCTGCTAGGCAAAAGAGAATAGTTTTTTAAAAAGTTTTTATTCGGAGTAAATCGCATGAGTACGTCACAGTAGTTTGCTTTAACTTTGTATTTTTACCAAATACTTCATATTTTATCACAATTGATACGTTAATTGGAGCAAAATTATAATTTCCAGTAACACAGGTCTTACATTGTAACTGCTATGTTGCAATTAGAACAAAACATTAAAGAATCACTTATTAATGTTCCTCTTCTAAACGCAAAGGTTAAGGACTCAGAATCTTCGCTTTAGGACATGGGCACAATTTGAAACCAGCCAATTGTCCATGTCCTGAATAAATCATTTTAAAAACAATATGAACTCCAATGACACGTGCAGCTTTATGCTTTTTCCTAATTATCCACCGGCCCGGAGCAGTTTCAGCCTTCAAAGCTGATAAAAATAACTAAAAACACGGTTTAAATGTGTCGGTGCTAATGGGGTGTAGTGGCGCCCCTGCTGCTGTCTCCTCCGGACTGCACTCGGTCATTATAAAGTCAATGAGGTAAGAATGGCGTCTCTAATGCGCAGTGTTAAAGAGTCACGTCCATAGATCCTCACCGAAATGACCAATGTAGGTAAAGACTAGACACCAGAGGTTACTGCGTGGTTATAGTTTTTTATGTAAAACTGATTAGAGTGTCACTAAATAACATCTTCTTGGTTTTTTATTAAAGTTTAGATATAGTTTTAATTCTGTAAGTTAAATCTTACTGAACTGCTTTATGTCTGATAATAAATTGACAATGTACAAGAATCAAAAGACTTTTCAACTTAGTTTTTTTACTATTTCTTTATGTAAAATTTGTTTTTTTTTTTGTGTGATTTGATGTTTTTATTGTTTTTAACTGACGATAGTAAGCACAATGTAGGTTTTACATAATATAACCTATAATTCTAGACAAACAAAACAAATTGAGATAATATATCGTCAAATTTTCAACACAAGAAACAACCATAATCTCTCAACACAATATTGGGAGGCTAGTGAGTAGGTCCATTGTTACTTTTGGTATTATTATAGGAGGAAAAATGGGAGAGTTAGGAGAGGAAGTGTGGGGGGGTAAAGAGTGGTCCTCATTATATGTTCTTTCATTTAAGCTGAAATCAACACTAAATAACAATAATTCTGGAGAATACCTAGTAATTGTGTCAAACACATCGTAAGGGTGTTGTTTCACTAAAGCGTTGAATGCTATAAAGGTCTTTGATATTTTGAGTTATACAAACTATATATGAAACCAGCTAGTAACCGAATAGAAATAATAATTTTGTTTATGCATATATTATTAGTTATGAGATAATGACTTTTTGCTTTGTAAGAATTATATAGACGCTTTATAATTCTAATTATATCAACTTGTAAATCGTCCGTACTAATGTCCACAGGCCTCAATTCAATTCAAGTCAATTGAACTATAATTTTACTTAGAGATGAAACCAATTCGAGATCCACTAAAACTTTATATATCTCACTATATTTTTTATATATGATTGATTTTCATTATTAATATATTATTATGTATTGTATTTATCCTTCGTTTATTATTTATTTTAACTTTTAATACTGTAACAAAGCAAGTAGTTAACTTCTGTGAAGGCACCCTTGTGTGGTTTCTTTTTAAATTTGGTTTCGCATATAAAATATACATTAATATTATATTTATTACTTTTGTTTCATGGAAGACAACATGAAAGGTCAAATATTAGTTTGTTATATGCGTGTCTCTTGACTCGCGAGAATCAGTGCATAAGAAGATCGTAGAGGTGCTTGACCTTGTTTCCATTGGAGACAGATGGTTATTTCAGATACTGTGGTTGCTTTCTCGCCTATGTTATAGTATCATATGCTATTTGGAAGCATTAGGGTGTGTAATTGTCCCTTGAACAACATTAATTCAGATATAACTAATTGTGGTGTCACTTGGGTTTGTTTCTGACCAGTATATATAATGGATTGAGATCAGATGGATTATAAGTTTAGTTGCAGAACAAATATAGATTACATTGATTCTAGATCACACGTTCTCAGCTGCCCTTAGTTTTTACGTTTTTAGAACCAACCTAGTAATATGATGCGTGTTATAATATTAGCCGTGGAGTCTCTATATTTAACGCAATTCTAACCAGTAGTTTTTATACAAATGTCTTTTTGCGCATTAAATTTAAACCTGCTTACCTTTACCGTCAGTTCCTAAAAAATTTGTAATTAAGATCGTGTTCTGTGTGTGGCATAGTATGCACGAGTTTGATGTATGAAAAGAAATTCCAGAGTTTACACCAACATGTCATAGAGTGCTAAGTCCATTAAGTGTCCCATAATCTGAGTCTGAAACAGCTTCAATTTGTGCATTTTTCTGTGAGTGGTATATTGATCTGAATAGAATTTTAAGTTGGATCATTTATATCTAACACAGTTTGAGATATAGTTTGATTGACTTAGTATAGTTTTCCATTGATCATTTGTCATGTTTACATCAAGATCATTTTCCCATTGCTGTATAATAATTTCTCCACGGGCAAAGAAATCACAACATAGTAACTTATAAAGATGAGAGGTTGCTTTGCGACCACAGATTGCGGATTGGAGCTGGTTGTCAAGGCGTTCATCTTGCTTATTAAGTATATATTTTGCAAGAATTGATTTTAGTTGTAAATATTGGAAATAGTCTCCATTATTTAGGTTAAAGAGTGTCTTTAGCTGATTAAATGGAACCATTTCTCCCTCGTGTTGTATTTGATCCAATGTGGTGATGTTTTTATTTTTCCATGTGTTATTATTAAGTGGTTTGCCACCAGCTGTAAATAGGTGATTGTTCCAAATAGGACACGATGGGAGAGACAGACCATCGATCTTAAGTTGTTTGTGGATGGATTTAACTATTTCGCAAGAAGAAATTATTAAAGGGTTTTTGAGTGTTTTATCACATTTAGGATTGTACCACAAAGATGAAATGTTAATATTTTTTGCACGCATTCATCACCATTTTCTCCTCCAACCAGCTTCCAACTCCCTTCTTGGGCATTGTCTTTTTTTATAAGCCAGCAAAGTGGATACTGTGCATTAAAGGCCAAGTATAGGAGTAAATATCGGGACACCCAAGCCACCACCTCTTCTGGGGACAGTCAGTTTTTTAAGGCTGATCTTTGGTCTTTTTTCCTTCCATAAAAAACTTGTGAATTGTTTATTAACTTCATTAAACCATTTTTGGGGGAATTTCATTGGAATTGATGAGAAGAGAAAGATCAGTCTTGGTAGTATGTTCATTTTAAGAACTTCTGCCCGCCCCCATAAGAGAGAGAGGTAGGTTTGTCCATCTCCTCAAATCTTCTTTAATTTTATTTAGAAGCTTTGGTGCATTCAATTCACATATTTTTCAATTGGAAATTTAATCATGATACCGAGATATTTTCATCCCCTGTTGTTTCCACACAAGAGGAGTTGCAGCCAAAGTTTCTGGTTTTGTAAAGTGATTTAATGGAATAGTTTCACTCTTGGACCAATTAATTTTGTATCCAGAGAATGACCCAAAGTAATTTATTGTTTTGAGAAGATGGGAAATAGACTCTTGTGGCCTGGTCAATGTCAGTAAAATGTCGTCAGCATATAAGTTTATCTTAAAAATATGATCATAAAGAGAAATGCCAGCAATATTTTTTGTTGGCCCTTATTGCGGCAGGCAAGGGTTCGATAGCCAATAAGAAAAAATCGGGGAAACGGGACAGCCTTGTCTGTTTGATCTGGTTAACTCAAAAGATGGGGATATGAGACCATTTGTTTTTACAGAGGCTGTAGGATTACTATAAAGTGATTTAATCCACTGTATGCATTTTCCACCAAACCCATAGCTTCCTAAAATGTGAAATAAATAAGACCATTCGATTCGATCAAATGCTTTTTCAGCATCGAGCGAAAGGGCCAAAGATTTCAACTTAGACTTATAAGTTAGAGAGAGAGAGAGAGAGAGGAAAGAGAGAAGAAGAGAGAGAAAAGAGAAAGAGAAGAGAGAAAAGAAAAGGGGAAAAAGGGAGAAGGAAGAGAAAGAAGAAAGAGAGAAAGATAAGAGAGAGAAAGATAGGGAAGAGAAGGAGAGAAAGAGAGAAGACAGAAAGAAAGAGAAGAGAAAAAAGAGAAGAAAGCGAGAACGAAGAGAGAAGAGAGAGAAAGAGAAGAAGAGAGACAGAAAGAGAAAAGAGAGAGAAAGAAGAAAGAGAGTGAGAGAAGAAAGAGAAAAAGAGAGAAAGAGAGAGAGGAAAGAGAGAAGAAAGAGAGAAAAAAAGAGAGAAAAGAAAAAGGAAAAAAAGGGAGAAGGAAGAGAGAGAGAGAAGAAGAGAAAGATAAGAGAGAAAGAGAGAAGAGAAAGAAGAAGAGAGAAGACAGAAAGAGAGAAGAGAAAAAAGAGAAGAAAGAGAGAAAAATAGAAGAAGAGAGAAAAGAGAAAGAGAAAAGAGAGAGAGAAAGAGAGGAAGAGAGAAGAGAGAGAGAAGAAAGAATGAAAGGAAGAAGAAAGAGAAAAAAGAAAAAGAGATAAGAAAAGGAAAAAGAGAGGAAGAGAGAAGAGAGGGAGAAGAAAGAGAGAGAAGAGAAGAAAGAGCAAGAGAAGACAGAGAGAAAGGGGGAAAGGGGGAGGGAGAATAAAGAAGAGAGAGAAGAGAGAAGGAAGGAGAAGAAAGAAAGAGAGAGAAGAGAAGAAGAGAGAAAGGGGAGGGGGAAGAAGAGAGAAAGAGAAGAAAGAGAACAAAGAGAGAGAGGAAAGAGAAATAAAAGAAAGAGCGAGAAAAAGAGTATAACAGAATAACGTGACAAGTCAAGAGAAGAAGAGAGAAAAAACTGTGAAAAAAGAAGAGGGAAGAAAGAGAGAAAGAGAAAAAGAAGAAAGAGAAGAAGAAGAGAGAAAGGGGAAAGAAAGAAAGAGAAAGGAATAACAGACAAGACGTGACAAGTCATTAGTCTCAAAATGACCATTAAGAGACAAACAGGCCTCGTTAAGTGAAGTGTTTTGAGTTTTATGTAATTAGAGGCACAAATAAGTCTTTTTTTAACTGATATTTGTGTTTTAACGAAAAAGTTTTAGTTTTTAATTAGACAAAAGGTTAAATTAATTAAATCTTAAGATCTTTAAGGGGGGGGGGGGTAGAAGAGAGAGAGAGAGGAAGAGAGAGGAAAGAAAAGAGAGAGAAGAAACAAAGAGAAAAAAGAGAGAGAGAACAAAGAGAGGGAGATGGGGGGAGAGAGAAAGAGAGCAGAAAAATAGAAGAAGAAGAGAGAGAAGAGAAAAGAGAGAGAAGAAAGAGGGAAAAAAAGAGAAGAGAAAAGAGAGAAAGAGAGAAGAAAGAAAGAGAAAAAAGAAAAAGAAAAGAAAGAAAAGAGGAGGGAAGAAATGGGGAAGAGAGAAAGAAGAAAAGCGAGAAAGAAAAGAGAAAGAAAAAAGAAAGAATGAGAGAAGAGGGAAAAGAGAGAAGAAGAGAGAAAAGAGAGAGAGAAGAAAGAAGAGAAGAAAAGAAAAAAGAGAAAGAAGAAGAAAAAGAGAGAAAGGGAAGAAAAAAAGAAAAGAGAAGAGAGAAGGAGGAGAGAGAAGAAAGAAGAAGAGAGAGAAAAAAAGAGAGAAAGAAGAGAAGAAAAAATAGAGAGAAGAGAGAAAGAAGAAGTCGCGTCATTTCCCTCGTTGTTTCCTGCCGCTGGTTTGGACGTTCGGATTCACTAAACAGAGCTAAGGCTTCTTCTCTCAGCTGTCTAGTGCTCTTACTGTTGACTCCTGACGACCTCCTGACGACCTCCTGACGACCTCCACTGATAAGGAGCTATAGAGGCTAGGAACCAGGAGCTAGGGGCTATAAATTAGGGCTATTCGGAACCAGGGTCTGTCTCTCTGTCTCTGTCTCACATTTTCACTAAAGTCACAGACGAACCTACAGACAACAATCCAATTCCAGGAAACAGTTCTTCAATGAAACAGTTGTTAAAACTGTAAATGTGAAACAGTTTATCATCAGAGACATTATAAAAGGACAGAAGCCCCGCCTCTGAGTCCAGGAACACACCCACTCTGCCTGAGGACACGCCCCCAGAGGCTCTGAGCCAATCACAGACTCTTGTTAACTTCTTGTTGTGCCGCACAGAGCACTTTCCTCTGTAGATCCTCAGACGCCAGGACAGAGCATTGTTTCCAAACCCACACTCTTCTCCAAATCCTCTGCGACTGATTCTTCTGTCACTCACTGCTACATCAACCCCCCCCTCCCCCCTCCAGTCCACCTCCCAGTAACAGCGCCCCCTCAGGCCAGTGGAGCTCAGGATCTGTCTCCAGACTGTGAATCTGTCCTCATGGTCTGAATAATCCTGATCCTCCTCCACATAAGTCACAGTCAGTTTGTCCTCAGAGAGAATCAGACGTTTGTTCACTGTGTTTGGATCCAGACAGAAGTGACCGGGCGTCTGAAACACAAAACACACGTGAGAGAAGTGACGGGCGTCTGAAACACAAAAGTAACAGGGAAAGTTGAAGAAGAATTTCTTCAAAGACACAAAAATATGGATAAATCAGACTCACATTTCCTCAGACCTGGAACCAGGAACTGTTCTCCTGCAGGAACCAACCTGCAACACACAAGAACAGACTGTAGGGGCAGTGTGGAGTCACAGACTGTAGGGGCAGTGTGGAGTCACAGACTGTAGGGGGCAGTGTGGAGTCTCAGACTGTAGTGTAGTCTCACCTGACAGACTGTAGGGGGCGCTGTAGAGCGGTCAGGAGCTCTGCTGAGGGGCTGGATGGTTGTAGCTCAGGTCTAACTCTGTCACACGGGAGTGGGCGGAGCTTAGAGCTGAGGCCAGAGCAGCCCCGCCCCTTTCTGACACCAGACATCCAGACAGCCTAAAGACACAGCATTACACTCATGTGGACACAAGGGGGCAGTGTTACGCTCATGTGGACACAAGGGGGCAGCATTACACTCATGTGGACACAAGGGGGCAGTGTTACCCTCATGTGGACACAAGGGCAGTGTGTCTCATGTGTCTCACCTGAGAGTCTCCAGTCTGCAGGGGCGCTCTTCAGTCCCTCACACAGCAGCTCCACTCCTGAGTCCTGGAGGTCGTTGTGACTGAGATCTAAGTGTGTGAGACTGGACGAGCTGAGGACTGAGGCCAGAGGACCACAGCTGTGAGGAGACAGTCTACAGCCACTCAGACTGAAGACACAGAGGGACATTAGAGACATTAGAGACAGTGTGAGGACAGAGGGACATTAGAGACAGTGTGAGGACAGAGGGACATTAGAGACAGTGTGAGGACAGAGGGACATTAGAGACAGTGTGAGGACAGAGGGACATTAGAGACAGTGTGAGGACAGAGGGACATTAGAGACAGTGTGAGCAACAGGAGGAGACATTAGAGACAGTGTGAGGACAGAGGGACATTAGACAGTGTGAGGACAGAGGGACATTAGAGACAGTGTGAGACAGAGGGACATTAGAGACAGTGTGGGACAGAGGGACATTAGAGACAGTGTGAGGACAGGGACATTAGGACAGTGTGAGACAGAGGGACATTAGAGAGAGTTGGACTCACAGGGCTTTGGTGGAGGCTTTGACCACTGGCAGCAGACCCAGCAGAGCTCTCTCTGGGCTTCATATTTCCTCAGGTCAAACTTCTGCAGGTCTGAGCGTGAAGACAGTAGGAGGAAGGACATGGCGGACCACTGAGCTGGAGACATTTTTATCCCGGAGACCGATCCTTGTCTCATGTACGTCTGTAACTCCTGCACCAGACTGAGGTCGTTCAGCTCGTTCAGACAGTGGAGCAGATTCAGGTTCTTCTCCACAGAATCACACTTCTTAATTCTCTTCTTCAAGAGCTTCACTATTTCCTGATGCCTTTCAGTCTGTCTCACTTGTTTTACCTCAAACTCTCTCAGCAGCCTCTGGTTCTCCTCCAGAGACAGTCCCAGGAGGAAGCGTAGGAACAGGTCCAAGTGTCCATTTGGACTTTGTAAGGCCTGGTCCACAGCACAGTGGTACAGGCCTTTGGTTTTAAAGAAATCTCTAAACCTCTTCTTCTTCTTCAGCAGGTTTTTTCCAGAGCTGTAGAAGGTGTGACGGACGTAAAGAGCAGCCAGAAACTCCTGCACACTCAGATGGATGAAACAGTAAAAGTGGTTGTCGTAAAGGCCCATCTCATCTCTGAAGATGTCTGTCAACATGCCTGAATAACATGCTGCATCTTCAACTTTCATCCCACACTCTTCCAGGTCACTCGTGCAGAAATTCAGGTGTCCTCTCTGCAGCTGTTCAAAGGCCAGTTTTCCCAGAGACAGAACCATCTTCTTGTTTTCCTCAGACCAGTCAGAGTCCACCTGTTTCTGCTCCTTCTCTTTATATTTGATGTTCTTTTGTTGAGCTGCAGCACCAGGAAGTGGACATACATCTGTGTGAGGTTCTGGGGCAGCTCTGGTTTCTCTGTTTGTTCCAGAAGCTTCTGTAGAACTGAGGAGAGGATCCAGCAGAAGATCGGGATGTTACACATGGTGTCGAGGCTGCGGACGCTCTTGATGTGGGAGATGACTGTTTCAGCCTGGTCTGTGAACCTCTTCCTGAAGTACTGCTCCTTCTGCAGGTCAGTGAACCCTCTGACCTCTGTTACCATGGAGACGCACTGAGCAGGGATCTGATTGGCCGCTGCAGGTCGTGTGGTTATCCAGAGGAGAGCGGAGGGAAGCAGTTTCCCCCTGATGAGGTTTACCAGCAGCACGTCCACTGAGACAGACTCTGTGGGGTCAGTCAGACCCGGGTTCGGCTGAAGTCCAGAGGAAGTCTGCACTCGTCCAGACCGTCAAAGATGAAGAGCACCTGGAGCTGTGTGAAGCTGCAGAGATCTTTGGATGTACTGAAGAAGTGTTTCACCAGCTCCACCAGGCTGAACTTGTCGGTGAGCACGTTGAGGTCTCTGAAAGAGAACGGGAACAGCAGCTGCAGCTCATGTTGGTCCTGCCTTCAGCCCAGTCCAAACTAAACTTCCGAGTCAGAACTGTTTTCCCCACACCGGCCACGCCCTTCGTCAGCACACGTCTGATTGGGCCTCCCGCTGGGCTCTGGCCTTTGAACAGGTCAGTGCAGAGGATGCCAGGCTCCGGGTTGGACCAGCTCTGGATCTGATGAACCTCGTGTTGAACACTGGACTCTGCAGGGCTCAGGTAGAGCTCTGTGTACACCTCTGACAACAGCTTAGAGGGTCCAGTTGAGGAGATTTTTTCACATATTGTTTCAAACTTCTCCTTAAGTATTGCCTGACATTTGCTCTGATACTGAGCTGCGATTTCTGTGGATAAGACAGAGTGTATATTTGCAAAACATCACCAAAATCTACTGCCTAAAGGGTCTTTCACACCAACACAACCCATAGTCACTGTCGGTACCGGAGAACAGATGTTTCTAATCTTATCTCACAGATTAAGCTCAACTTCTATTTCCCTCTACAGTCCAGCCTTCGTACTGCGGTCGCTGTCACTCTCTGTCTTTGTTTTCCTCTGACCAAATAGTAGCCATTCTTCTGCGTCCCGTTTGACCCCGTGTAAAGAACAACAATCCATGCTCGGCTAAATATTGTTTTTCCGTAAGCGTCAGTTTCGGTTTTCCGCACTATATTCCTGCGCACTGATTCACTGGTTCTCCTGTGGCCACGGGCCAATCAAACAGCTGCATTTACGGCAACTGGCGACGCCGACTTACCTACAAGTCTTCAAAAACCCACCCCCATGACTTGCTCCGCTCCTCTGACCCCGACAACCCCCATTTACACCACAGCCCTTTCCGCACAAGAACTTGGACAGTTGTAGATTTGAGTGTCTTTTTGGCTCTCATTCAAATACAATTTGAGCCACGGCTTCGAAAACTCGCCGCGTACGCTGTTCGAGTGCGGCCGATGAGCGACAACGCGAAAAAAAATTGTACATTTACTTGAAAATCACATTTTTGACCAAAAAGACAAGTGGAACCGAAGCGCTTCACGGCGGGCTGTCTCTCCCCTGTTTACGCAAAGCCTGTCCTGAGCCCCTCGAATTTTGGGCCAATCGGAGCACACAGCCCATTCAGAAAAATAAAAAAATAGCTCAATGCCTCCATCGTGTGGCCGAAAGGCGGTATCGCAAGAGACACAGCCCTCAGAGAAGGTTTATCCCTGAGGGCTGTCCGAGAAGGGCTGCCTCCCTTCTAGAAGGGCTTGTGAGCGAAATTTTTCTAAGAAAACACAACCTGGTAGCTTTTCGGGCCCGTCTGATTTTTTGACGGTATCTTTCCCATTCAAAACACACAGCCCAAGCGGAGATTGCCCTTAGGGGAGTGTGTCTGTTCCAGAAGCATCTGCTCCAGTGTCGATGCCTGGACCTTGGATGCCACCTAATCCTGAAAACCTGGACCATTCTCACTGCTTCACTCCTGCCTCTCTTTGAATGGCTGTCGTCGTCCTGCTAGATGAATCGTTTCCCTCTGCACTGGTCTCTGGCTCCACTGCTTAAAGTTCAAATCGTGTCAGTCCTGGTCACATCTAGAGCCTGTCCGTCCATGAGAGTGGATCTCTCTTTCACTGTGCTTCTGCTCCAAGTTTAGAGTTTTTCCCTGGTGTGTTTTTTTCCCTTGCTGAGAGGGAGATGCTCTGGGACAATTATCCATCTGCCCGTTGCTGTCAGACAATCTGCCTGTTTTTCCTAATGACTGTTTCTGATTGTCCAATGCTTCTGCTGGTTTTAACCATATTGTTTTATTTTCTAACTTTGCAAATCAATAACCATGTGAAGTCCTCTGAGATGACGGCGGTTCTGATTGAGTTGATCAGGACTAAACCAGGACTCACCTTTAGGTTTGAAGGGAAACTCTGACAGCTCCTTTGCTGTCTGGTTTTTGTCCATTTTGCCGAGGATGTCAGAGTGACTTGGATGCAGTCGAGTCCGTAGGTCTTCATGATTAAGTCCACAGTCTTGCTTCGGTTTGCAAACTCCAGGTCGCTCACTGAGATCCTGGAGAGACCATCCGGGACCTGTCTGTCCTTCAAGTACCACTTAAACTTCTCAAAGTCCTCAGACTTCAGATTCTCAAGGGCATGGAGCAGGACCTCACTCTGAGTCGACATCTCAACAGGTTGTTCAAGGGAAATATCTGTGAAAAGACACAGATGTTGATCTGGATGTACCCGGTTATACCTGATCTTTTCACATCTCAGATTATCAATGACACAAATACAGTCACTTCAGCTCAGACATACAGCTGAAATATAATAAAATAATGTCTTCTGACGCAGACTGTAGTGACCTTGTACAGTCTGTCCTTTCACTTTCTCTGATTAGACACACGGGAGTTAAACAGGATGTCTGTTTAGTGATGATACACTGAAAGCTCCCATCGTTCATTGTTTTAAACCAATGTAACTGTCACAACACCTAATCCTGATATTTCTTTTCTAAGTGTGATGCTTTTGGTCTCTAAGTATCCCTTCCCTTCAGGGCCTTGACAGTGATGCACTTGTGTTAACGTCCTCCTTATGTTAGAAGTAAATATTGACCAAATTATAGTCAAGTGTCTAAAATATTTGCTTATTAGTGAATATTTGGCTGCACATTGGAAATTATTTCTATATGCATTTCTGCAATATTATTACTTTTAATACATTTTTATACAGTAGTTTCTGTTGTATTAAAACAAACTTAAACATGTTGGAAAAAAACCAAAAATAGGAATAAAACAACAACAAAGTGTCCATCTGTTAGGCTTTTTTTTTTTTTTTTTAATTTAATTGACCTTTATTTAACCAAATGTTTCAATCCAAAATAGCATATGTTATACAAAATAGACTTAACGGTGGCTAGATGCATTTTAGTTCAACAGACTCAAATGAAAATACTAAAAGCCATGATTTTAGACACTTCAGTCAAGAGACCTGTAAAATGCACCAAAACTCACCAGAATTGACCTGTTTATTCACCTGTCTGTCATCTCTCACTGTTAAATCTCCACCACTGCTAAAGTAAGTGTGACACTCTTGTAGCACACTAGAAGGAGGCTGGTCTAAAGGAACCGTGAGTCACAAAATCACAAACTCTTGCATAGGGGCCCATCAGCAAAGTTTGTACCCAGGGCCCAGAATTTGGTGCTACGCCCCTGAGGTCCAGACTCCAGAGGCTCTGCTACGTCACTCACACATTACACAGGCTTTCTAATAGGAAATGTATACTTTTATAATTCTATTTTCCTCCCTGGAGTCAGTCTGAGTGATTCACAAACAGACGTGTGATAATTCAAAGTCTGTGTCTGTGACTCGAGGGTCAGGCTGGTGCAAACAAGAAACTACTACTTTATCGTCACTTTTTATACATTACTTTTCATTTTTGCAAAGTCTCTGTGACTCTGAGCTGCTTTTTAAACCTGTTTTATTCAAAGTTTTGAGGCTGGATTATGTTGGACACAATACATAAAATTTTTGCTTTGTCAAGTCTATCGTCTCAACAAATAAAGTTTTCATCAGTGGAAAAGCTTTGGTTTGTCTCAGGATCAAGTCTGAGTTTGGTGAGGAACATTATTTAATGTTTCTGCTCTTTTCTGTGTTTTCTCTCGTCCAATCATCAAGTCTAAAGGAGGAACAGCTGTAAGGTCTGCTCCAGGGTCCAGGGTGAACGCTGGGACAAAAGTGGCTCACCAACGGGTCGCTTTGTGCAGTGGAAACAGCACAGGACCGTACCGTACTAACCCAAGCCGAGCCTATGTAAAAAGAGCATAAGTGACCAGACAGTCTCTAGTACAATTCGTCTTTCTTACCTTTAAACATAAGCCCTTTCACACATTGGACCTGTTAAAGTACCGTGTCTTGTTTCCCGGTATGCCTCACCATTTGCCCCATTCATATATGCAAATCGTCCCAGAACAATACCGTGTCGTCACCATTCACATCTGACTCGGCAACATGGAATGCTTTAGGCACAAACTCGCCTATAAAGCACATTTTTCACTTTTAAACTTGTTTGAAAGGCTTTTTTAACATTTAATATTATTATTATAATTTAGTTTGGATTATTTTGCAAGATGCTTGGCTAAATAATGGCTTATTATTTGCGGGGAGAAATGCAGGGATCGTATTTGGTGTGCGAATGCAGCGTACAGAGGTCCGTAGGAGGGCACCGCATAATGTTGCTGGATGGGCATTCCTGAGACAGCGGAGGAGCCGCCAGCTCTCACTTTACCTGCCGGGGAGTGCGAGTGACCGTTGGAGTTCGTCCACACACTTGGGCACAGCGAGAATGGACTGTGGACACTGCCCAAGAGCGCGGACATCGAGCAGAACCCATTGGACCTGGATAAACAACGCGCTGAAATGTACCGCGCGCACGGAAGAAGGATACGACTCCGTATTGTCTGAACCGGGACTCGTGCGCTCGCGGGGAGGATACGGCTCCGTGCTGTCTGCACCGGGACTCGTGAGCTCGCGGAGAGGATACGGCCCCGTGCTGTCCTTACCGGGACTCGCGCGCACGAAGGGAGGATAGCCAATAGCCCGTCTGTACCGGGACTGCAGTGCACAAGACGAAGGAAGCCCTGCAAGAAGCCGCACACTGCCGTGGTTTGGCGAACCAGGACCGGAGTCTGGTTTTGGGACAAGCATGCCTTTTACGCAGGATGTCAGACTGCATTTTAGAAAAGAGGCTTTCTGGACTTCACTCTGACCACGCATAAATTCGGTGAGTTTGCAAACGTATTTTATAGCCTTTTAGTAAAATCAAAAAAGTGTTTTCTTTGTGACAAGGTCAGCTGATTCAAGAGTAGGGCAGGATACATCGTATCACTTTTAATCCCTCAGATATAAGGCTGGTCTGAAGCGCATTACTAGCAAATAGCCTATGTGTTTCTGGCTGTGAGTTGTTCTGTTGCCATGGGGATTGCACCGGCAGTCACATTCAGCTTTCACACATGTCAACACGGGACTAGTCCCGCGACTGTTCCCGGTAATGTTACTAGGTATCGACACGGATCAAATGCCAGGACAAAATATACCGTGTCTCCGTTCTGGAGCCTTTCACACTTGACCACATACTAGGAACTTTACCGTGTAGGGGTCTATGTGTGAAAGGGGCTATATTGTGTTAGTTCAGGGCTCTCAACTTTTGATTTTGGCTTGGAGTGAGATTTTTTGTGAGGGTGCATATCATTCGTAGGTTCTGGGGTGGAGTGAGGCGTTGAAATCTACATGGAGAATTTGTAAAGCAGCGACCTAATTGGAAGTCAGTTTTTCAGTGGTTGATGGGCATCAGACGTATTTCAGCAGTGTGGAAACCATGTTGTACATGGTGAAAAGAATGAGCGGGGGTCTGGGGGTCCTCCCCCAGAGATTTTTGAAAAAACAGACACATTTTGGTGCATTTTGAGACATTTTACAGGCTTCAAGTGGCTGAAAAAAGTGAGACTAAAATTGTCGTATTGGATAACACTTCCAATTACTTTGAGCTTATTTTATAAAAATAAAAAATTAAAACAGGTGTTCAAACACCAAGTGAATAAAAGATAAATGGCAATTAGGCCTTCTGTTCACGTGGCCCTGTGGGGTCGAGTCTGGGAGTTCCCCAGGAGATTTTGGTCAAAATAGATGTAGTTTCCTGCAATCCGAAGTGTTTTCTAGCAAATCCTATTTTCTAGCAGGTTTACACTGGCACAAAGTCAGCTGTGTGTTAGAAAATTTCACTTTGAAATTTCTACTTTTAGGCCTTCACATGTCCAAATCCTGAGTCAGGGGTTCACAGTGGAGTCCTAATACTCTTTGTTCTGTCCTGCTCAGTGGGAGACATGTCAGTGAGGGGGCTTCAGACTGCAGCTCCTGGTTTTGCATATGTTCAAACTGCAGGTCCTGAGACTGCAGCCTCCAGCTCTACCTCTGCTGGCTTTAGAGCTGCCTCTGTCTGTGAGCTGCTGCTACTTCACAGTGGACAATGCACATAGGCTCCTCCAACAACAGTTCTGCCTAAACCTTTTGTGCAGACACTTCATGGACTTATGTTTGTTATGTTGTTTTTTCTATTCAGGATATGGATCAGGATTTTGGATCTGCTGTGCATGCTCCATCACCATAATTTACTTTAACTTTCTGGAGGTGAAAAGTCATTCACATATTTCAGTAGAATTAGAAAGTAAGACCACAGTTTGAGACATTCTAAATGTTGATAAATACTGGCATAATATGAAAAAAACAACACTTTTTTTTACAAAACAAAATGCGTGGGCCCTCCTCCTCCCGGGCAAATAACAGTCCATTTTGTGGCAATACAAGTCTGTTTTTTTTAAATTATCTATTTGGTGTAACAAAGACATACAAATGTCAGAAACATGAAAGTATTATAACATTGTATTATTAATTGGAAGTTTTCATGTTAGCTGCTGAGCCCCCACACCCCCTTTAAAGGTCCTTAAATCCCTTTCAAACGGCCCTGCACTTCCCACCGCAGACCGTGAAACAGAGTCAGCCTTTACGCAGCATTGACAGTGGAGCTGGGACTGTAGAGGCTCTAAAACTCTACAGACTTTATAAACATTGATCAGGACGTCTGAACTCACACTTAGTATCCCTTTTACGTGTCCTGTGTCCTGGGACAGTGAATGAAATGATCCGCAGTGTCCAGGGCCTTAGTGGGACTCATTTTCAGCCCCGGAAAAATTTTAATGGACCAGCCCTCTGACAAATAAAAATGTAACCGTGTGGGCTCTAGCTGTTTTATCACCCTAGGCGAGATTTCAAATCACGCCCCTGATAGATAACCACTCTAGACCCTCAGACCCATAAGCCTGTAAATACAAATTTAAATCTAACAAGGTTCAGATGTAATTCAGGGGTGGTCTGGGGGAATTCTCCTACCTGGAGAATTTTTTATAAAATCAATGCAATTTCCTGTATTTTGGTGAGTTTTAGATGTGATGATCCTATTGTGTGATGTCAATTTTATATAATTAAAAAGACATGAGGCAGTTAAATAAACAAAATACAAATAGGGTCCCCCCATTGAGGCCAGATTTAGGGGGCCCAAGCCCCAAATGCCCTTAGCTCCGCCCCTGTAAAACTGTGCTTTAGGAGCGTCAGGCAAACTGACTCGACCTGACAGGACTGTCCTGTGTGATCAGAGCAGGGAAAACACCAGAGCTGCTGCTTTTATAAGGTTAGTGTTTGTTTTATGTCACATTCAGGGAAAAGTAAAAGTTGTAAAGAACTCTTCAAACATTTCCGCGGTGCGCCGTTTTGCGCGATTTTCTCCGCTGTTGTTTACACACGTTATCTTTCACTGTACATTCTGGGCCTTTTCTCCGTGAATATAAGGCTGATTTGCACAAACTATGGATCACTATGAAGCTCCAGTTTTACAGAATATCACTGGGAGTTTGAAATGCGCCTCAAAGAAACGATCTGTCTGTTAAACAGCTCTGATGTGACGCTGCCCTGACAGTCGCGCGCAGCTTCCCGAGGGAGGGAGAGAGAGAGAGAGAGAGAGAGAGAGAGAGAGAGAGAGAGAGAGAGAGAAAGAGAACGATTTTAAGACAGCGCATCTGAATTCAGAGGCACTGCGCGGCCGTTCTAGGCTCTATACATTTGAGACTATTTAATTTTGGTTTAAAAAAAATTGTGTCTGATTTTTCAGCGTGAGAAATGCCAGGTGTGGCGTGAGAGCGTGTGAAGGAGGTGAATTGCGTGTGTCACACGGTCATTGCGTGAGAGTTGAGAGCCCTGTGTTAGTTATACCTGTGAATCCTGGGCTAAAGACTTCTGTCCCGGGTCGAGCAGGAACACACACAGAAGCGCTGTGGGAGGAGGAGCTTTAGCTAAACACTTGAACAGAAGCTACACACGACGACTAAAGTGTTGTTGCGTAGTTTATGAAACGGCAAAACACTCACCTAAGTTTCAGGTTTTGTAAGTGTGTGGTTTTGGAGCTCTGACATGTCGACAGTTTAGGAACAGCCACAGCAGCAGCCGGAGGAGGAAGTGGAGCGTTTGGGCAGGAAGTTGCTGGAAAACATCCAATGGTCTGTGTCAAGTGGTCAGCTTGAAACTGTTAAGTTAAACACAATCTTTTGTTTACTAGTTTGTCTCTCACATACTTACAAATGTGCAGCTGTTTTCCGGCTCCAGCGTCTGGTTTTTAATTAGTTTGGCCAAAAAGGGAAAGAAAGAAATAGTAATAGAAAAACTGATCTCCCTTTTTAACATGGACTTGAGTCTTGTTGGTTGGATTATGAACTTTTTATCAAGCAGGACTCAGTGTGTTAAACAGAGAAACTTTTCTACTCCAGTTTCACTATTATGATTTTGAAATGTCGTTTAATAAAAAATCAATGCAATTAATTTAATTATACAAGTTACTCAAGTGACTCAGATTGTAACGAGTAAACTTAAGTAATGAGTTACACAACTTAGTTACAGAACAATGAAATGTATAATGAGTTACTTCCAACACTGTTCAACATGAGGCCCAGGGGCCAGATCAGGCCGTCCATATGATGAAATCTGACCCACAATCCATTAAACAAATCTAGTTCAGTATTGGAATTTTTTGTCAAATTAGTGCATTAATTGAGATGAATTAATTACAAACATATTAATAGAGTTAATTTTTTTAATCGCATTAATCTATTCTTTAACTTCATTGTTTCCATCTGTGAGTTACAAAGTGACATAAGGGTTGTTCAACTTGACAAAAAAACTTCCTAAAGTCTTATTAATATCAATTATTATATTACCGTAATTTCTGGCCTATAAGCCGCTACTTTTTTCATCAGCTTTGAAGTCTGCGGCTTATACAACAGTGCAGAAAAATTATAGATTCTCATTGACCTACTATTAAAAAGTGCGGCCAATATAGGCACTCTTATCACTTTTCTTATTTAAGTTTAGTTGGTGCGGCTTATATTCAGGTGCGCTCAATAGGGCAAAAATTACAGTATATTATATTAATATTTCTCATCTGCACCAGTTATGTAATTAAATTGGATAAAAACAAAACAATAACACTTGAGTGTTTTTCTCAGCAATTTTTAGGTGAGATTAAAAATAGATTAATTAATTACAGGTTAATTAATCTCTTCAATCTTTTAATCGCTTGACAGCACTAATTAAAACCTTGTTTTTTCACACATCAGTTGTATTAGAATCCAATATTAAAAGTTTAATGTCACAGGCTTGCAAGTTGTGCCTCAGATCCACAGCTCCGTTGTTTTTTTTTTTTGGCAAAACATCCGAATTACTTCGTAGTTCATAAAGCTGCAGAAAGAGGTTTTAAAACAAATGTAGTAGGTCTTATTACTCAACAGGTTTTAATGTTTTTCAAAATGAGGCTCAGAAAAGAATAAAGAAAAAGAATACTGAGTTGTGATCCTTAAGGATCCTGATATAAAGATAATATGGTTTAAATCTAGTCTGTCATGTTTACTAAATAACTGCAACAATATCTAATCTTATATTTTTATAAATTGTCATTGTTTTGACATGGAGAGCATATTTCAGTGAATGATTTTTGATGTTTGGTTGTTTTTTTTTGTGTTGTTGCTATTGTTAGTGTTCTTAAAAAAAACAGACACATTTGATTCAAACCAAAAAATCGGTCCTGTATTTTTTTAAATATATTTTTATATACTTCAGTTTTTTGTATTTATATATGATATTAAGTGTTTTATAAAATTATACCAGTTCTTAAGACTTATTAAAGTAATTTAAGAAGAATCGATTCAAACACAAGTACTAGTCTTTAAATATACTTTTATTTACAAGTAAAGAAAAAAACATTAAAATCTCTAACCATAAAACAGATGAGGTTTATTTACATGATAAAAACTTTGACACAGACACACAGTTTGAGGCAGTTCATTCAAAAGCACAAACAACAACACGACAAATTCAAGTAAATTATACAGACGGTTTGAAGAAGATGTATCACTCGAAAATGTAACTTTGACTTTAAACAAATGCATTACGTTCCAGCCTTTCATTGTTTAAGTCAACTGAATGGCAGGTTAAGTTAGTAATGTTCATATTTTATCCTAATTTGACACTGAGGTGGAATGTGTGACCAAAAACTTAAACTTGGACTTGAATTTAGAAAAATAAACTGCTAATAATGTCAAAATAATCAAATCATTTACGAAAAGCACTGTTAAATGCATTTATTTATTTAAAGTCCAGTTGTAAAAAGATGCACCGGGCAGTGTCCTTGTTGCCACGGCGACGCAAATGCAGTGGCCGGAAAGTTCCACCAATAACGGTTTCTTGCATTTGTTTCGATGTTGCGCATCTTTGTGGCTCAGAAATAACCTTAACAAGTTTAAAAATGTTGTGCCTGATTCTTTTCACGTATTTAAGTCAAATGTGTTGTTTTTTTAGTGCAGGTGTATCGCGAAAGATGTGTAAAGTGAACCCTGGCTATAATCACATGTTTACCCTAAAATCTTATAATAGCATTACTTATTAAATACAGGATAAATACTCGGAAATATTTGTAGTTTTTATTAAAATTGTGTTTTAAAGAAATACCTGGAGGCTGCCATTTTGCTTTGGTTATGACATCAAATGGTTGTCTGTGTCTTCTGGTGGTTGTCAAGGTAACAGCCTGGGGAGCAACTATGGTAGGAGCAACTATGGCAACAACAAAAAGCAACCATTTGACATCATCAACCCCAGAATGCATTGCACCTGGACAATATGGCTGCTGCCAATGGCTCCAAACAATGACATTTTATAAAAATGTAGAGGTTAGACATTGTTTGCAATTTATTTTAGTAAATATGACAGAACTAGCATTTAAGCCAGATTTATCTTCATAGTCAGGGATCCTTTTAACTTTTTATTTTTTGTGTTTTAGCCTCTGCAGAGCCTCCACAGTCTGGGCATATGTTACTTTTGTTCAAGGTTTTAGACAGATCAAACAAAAATGTCAAAAGCTGACAAGTCTGCGTATTTATAGGAACTTTGGACTTCCTTATTTGGAAAGTTGCTTATGAATTTTGACAGTCAAGGATTGTCAATTTTAGCTGGTTTTCAAGTTTGAGCCATAGAAATATCCCCACTAATGACAGAAATATGAAGCACAAAATGTGTTTTAAAGCCTTTATTAATGATAAGATAGTTTAAAGGCTTGTCGCTTATTAATCTCTGAAAACACTGGAAATTAGTCACAATTTCTGTTTGCCTCGGTTGCAAAATGAGCTGTGGTGCAAGTGGAATCATATCGCGATATTCTACAGTTCAACTTATCCACATGAATAATATACTACGATATGATATTGCCCAGGCCCATTTCATAAACCTAAAATTTGGTCACATGCTTCAAAATTACGCGGCCCAGTGACCATGACCCAATGAAAATCTGGTCTTGTGACTAATAGCAAGGCTAAATATTAGCTAAATAATTTAAGTAATTAAAACCAATCTGGTCGAACTACCTACTTTAAGATTCATATTTTAAATTCCAGTTGCTTTATTAACTGAGTAAAATGAATTAGTTTTGTTTGTCCATGTTTTTAAGAATCAGGCAGAGCATCTTTAAAGTCAAACTGCTGAATATAGTGCATCTTTAATTATTAGTGAACATCTTCTTTGTCCTAAATGCTGGTGTTTGGAGACTTTATTCTGATTGTTAGTTTACACATTTAAATCGAGCGGTTTATAAAAGGTTTGGTCGTTGAGTGAGCGTCAGTGTCCAGGAAACTAAAAACACTTCTCTGAGAGCCGCTGGAGGCTGAAGCTGGAGGTTTATTCTCTCGACAAATCCTTTTAGAGGCAGAGTTTAGGCTGTCGGACGGACCGCGCTTCTTCACCTGGAAATACAGTGTTTGTAGATATTTATACATCAAAGCAAAGTCCTCGAAGTGTGGAGTTTAACATGAAGATGAAGCCATAAGAGTGTGGGCTTTGGCTCCATCTAGTGTCCTAAGCATTAAACTGCAGACTAGGGATGTCAAGATTATTAAGTTAATCAGTGATTATTCAAGTCACAATACAACAAAAACAATCCAACTACTGACTTACTTTAAAATGTCAAATAGTTAAATTACATTTTTAAACAAAACAGTGTCGCTACACAGTAAACATTATTATTTTTTATTTGTATTTGTCTGTTTTTGATGGTTTATAATTGCCTTTTGCAATTATTACATATGTAGAGGTAATTCCACAACTGTTACCTAGCAACCACATTAAAAATCTGGACCACAATTCACAAAAATGACACACACCATGATTCTGACATATTATATCCAAGATAATTACATTGTCCCTCACTTTGGCTTAGCAGGCCCTACACTACGAAACTAGACTTTAGTGAGGGTTTAGTTCTGGGTTAAACCTGGTCTGACTGTCCTACGAAAAATGCAAGAGAGGAAATGGTAATGAAGAGAAATATGGAAATTCAAAAGCCGCGACGTATTCTTTTATATCAATGTGATGCACGTGGATTTATAAAGAGTGATGAATCTTATATGTAAGACTGAAAAATCCTATTGTTTAATCATTCTGTGTGATGGTTAATAAACACTTTCATAGTCACTTTGTGCACATTTGGCTGTGCGTCTTTACACATCATGACCACAATGATTGTCTGAGCTAAGACACAATCATTAGTCAAGCTGTTCGATCTGTTAAATGTTTGGTGATGTTAACTTCTGTGTCTGACTTAGATTTTAATACCCGTATATTTCACTTCATGTTTGACGTTTCCTCACGTTTGAAGTCCACAGCGTGGTTTTTCTGATTGGTCAGTTTGCGTTAACCCTGCCTCTGCTGTGTGAATGGCTTCATTGAGAAAGATCCAGCTGTGAACTTGTTTCGTAGGACATTTATCCAGAGAGGCTCATGTCTGGTTTCGTCAACCAGGTAAGAGAAACTTATCCAGGATAAGTTCACTGATGTTTGTAGTACAGGGCTCTGAGCTGCTTGGGTTGTGTATGCGCGCTATGGGCCTACATATTGCAGATTAAGAGGCTCGGTTTGCCACAGCAGGAGATCAAAACTTGACTAAAATAATAAATTTTAAAGCGTCAGTAGATCCCTGAATGTGGACGTTATTAATACAATATAAAGCTTAAAAAACGCATCTAAACATTCACAAGCTTGATTTCATAAAACTGGTCACAAACCCACCTCTCCCTCCTCCTCTCTCCCTCCCTCCCTCCCCTCTCTGTCTTTTTCTCTCACCTGTTTCTTGTCTCAGCCGCAGATCCGTCCTTCTCTGGAGAAAGCGTCTGGAACAGGAATCCTCTGGAGTTTCTCGGAGCCAAAGGGTTTCCGTCGGAGATGGAGGCCAATTTCTGGAGCATGGCCTGAGGCTGACTGAGCAGGGAGCCTCTCTCACCTGCAGCAGAGAAAACAGAGGACAAAACATTAGACTGGAGATATATGTGAGTATTATAGAAGTGCATTGGTTGCATTCATGTTTGTGATGACAGGGTTTCTGGAAGACCAATTTAAGACTTTTTAAGAAACATAAGACCTATTTACGAGTCGTGACCAGTCTTAACATATAATTCTATATTTTGTTACAGTTATGAAAAATCTAATGAATCAACAAAAAAGTAATTAATAAACTATATTCCATGTTTTTTTTTTGTTTTTTTGGACAAAATCATTCTAAGTCACGTGAAATCATTTTTACTCTTAATTTCCTTGATTAATCACCTGTTAAATTTGTTGATCAGTCTAATATCTTGATCTGTGGTTAGATTCAGATTTTTTACTTTTACTGCATATGTCATAATATTGCAACAAAGCTCAATTACTCCTTAAAATATTGTATCAATCCATTAATTGCTTCAATCATCTTGTAAGGAAAAGAATTGTTTTTCAGATTTTACTGTCAATCTTAGACTGATGGAATCTTCTTCCAGTTTCTATTCATTCCTTGACATCTTTTCCTGTGTTTAAAAATAATATTTAGAACAGACAAAGTATATCTGTAATTGCTTCTTAATCACCTCAATGTACTGTTAACAATGTCATGATTTTGTTTTGCCTTGGTTGTCATTGTGTAGGCAACCTAGTCGTATATTTCTGCTTTAGGGGAGGTTGAGGTCACCTCTGAGAGCCCTGTGTGTTAGTGTAAAGTGTCTGTGAATCTTGTTTGTGTTAGTATTGTACCTGTGTTTTTTATTGCTGCTTTATTCTTTTCTTAGAGGACCTCATCGAAAAAGAGATGGCCCATTTCAAGGGTTAAATCCTCTTAATAAAAATGTCAATAAATAAAGCAAACCGAGCATTCCATCAACTACATAATAGAAGAAACACCAGTTGTGTTTTATTAATTTTTCAACAAAGCTGCAGAAATGTGAAATAGTTTAAGAAGAGAAATTGCTTCATAAAATTCTACGACTTGTGCAAACATTTTTAAAACATACAATGGCAAATTGACTTTTTTTAGCCCTTATATTCAAGCTAGTCTATAGTCTATATGTTTTTTGGGTGTTTGTAAAAATCCCTGGAAGAAAAATGAAGAGAAAGTGGAAAGGAAATTTACCGGTACGTTCTGTGTAGGTCTCTGGAAAGGATTCAGTGCAACAGTCGACTTTTTCTCAGCTGGAGCAGCAACAGGAGGCTCTGGAAAAGGAATCAACATTTCAGATAAATTTCACCACTTTGAACAAAACGAAAAGTGAAAGTATTTGTGTAATTAAAGAACTTGGTTAGGCAACTCCAAACTTTAGGTTAAGACACTGCAGATCATTTTGTAACTATTATCATCTTTGGCCCACAGAAACAAAGAGAAAGTGTCAGCAGTCACCTTCATGGACCAGAGTCAGGACTAAACGTGGACCAGTGTCAGGGCTAAATGTGGACCAGAGTCAGGGCTAAACGTGGACCAGAGTCAGGACTAAACGTGGACCAGAGTCAGGACTAAACATGGACCAGAGTCAGGACTAAACATGGACCAGAGTCAGGGCTAAACGCGGACCAGAGTCAGGACTAAACGCGGACCAGAGTCAGGACTAAACGTGGACCAGAGTCGGGACTAAACGTGGACCAGAGTCGGGACTAAACGCGGACCAGAGTCAAGACTAAACGCGGACCAGAGTCAAGACTAAACGTGGACCAGAGTCAGGATTAAACGCAGACCAGAGTCAGGATTAAACGCGGACCAGAGTCAAGACTAAATGTGGACCAAAGTCATGACCAAACGCGAACCAGAGTCAGAACTAAACGTTGACCAGAGTCAGGACTAAACACGGACCAGAGTCAGGACTAAACGTGGACCAGAGTTAGGACTAAACGTGGACCAGAGTCAGAACTAAACATAGACCAGAATCAGAACTAAACGTGGACCAGAGTCAGGACTAAATGTGGACCAGAGTCAGGATTAAACGTGGATCAGAGTCAGGACTAAACGCGGACCAGAGTCAGGACTAAACGCGGACCAAAGTCAGGACTAAACACGAACCAGAGTCAGAACTAAACGTTGACCAGAGTCAGGACTAAACACGGACCAGAGTCAGGACTAAACGTGGACCAGAGTTAGGACTAAACACGGACCAGAGTCAGGACTAAACGAGGATCAGAGTCAGGACTAAACATGGACCAGAGTCAGGACTAAACGTGGACCAGCCAGAAAAACGTGCACCTTTCTTGTCCAGTTTCTTCTCGGTGAGTTTTTTGGCCAGCTTCATAAATCGACTGTCCTCGTCTACAAACTTCTCCTCCTCTTCTGCGTCGACATCGACCGACTTCCCTTTAGTTTTCTGCTCCGACTGAAACACAGAAACATTATAGACATTATTTGACTGATAAGAATCTAACACTCCGAAATGTCCAAACACTTAAACTACCTCTGAAGTTTTGGGCTTAAGAATATATGTTTTTACAGCAGAACTCTTGTCTGACCTGTTCCCGGAGCCACTGCTCTCGCTCAAGTCTCTCTTTTCGTCTCTGAACTTCAGTCATGTCCACATCTTCATCCTCCTCGTCTTCCTCCGCTCCGTCTGCTCCTGCTCTGTCCAACAGGAAACCATCGTCTGGAAGAAAAGACTCCTTCAATTCAATATATCCTGACCTAAGTCCTATTCACACTGGAAGGGACAATCTTGTATAGTCCTGCAGCTGCAGCTCAAGTGTTCAGAAAATCCATGTCTTCACCTTCCACCTATCCCCACCCATTTGTCTGTATTTATTGGCGATTACTCAAAAATTTGGATTCTGAATAAAACATGTAGACTTCAAAAATGTCATGTAGCCCCTTTCCAACAAATCTTGCAATGAAGAGGCGGCGCTTATCAGTTCTGCATTTTTGAACAGGAAGTCAATGGACCAGTTTCTATTTCTAAGCACAGTTAGATCATTTTTGTGTTTTGCAATGAACAAAATGTGAATAATGATCTACTATGCCAAAGTTTCTTCCGAAATATAGAGAAAAATCAAGTCTAATTTAAAGAGAATATTTTGCAGTGGCGGCCAGAATTCTGGCATGGCGGGCACGAATGATGCAGCAGAAACACTGCTTAACCTAAATAAATGGTAATAATTTAGTTCAAATCTGAAGGTAAAAAAGACGCAGAGTCGTTATGAATCAATGTATAAACAGTTCACAGATTGAAGACACTGACACACACATTCACACAGGACTAGAATTCCCAGAGGAGAATAAGAAGAAAACTTTAGAATGTTGAATTGTGTAAACCAGGGCTTTTCTACATCAGGTCCTGCAACCTATTAAATCCAGCCAACGACCCAAACTTCCAAATACCTGAAAATATACAGTAGCCTACTTGTTTTTACCGTTTAATCCTGGGTCAGGCTTAGTGTATGGTCTTGTATTTCTATCAGATTTTGTATTTTATTTTCCACAAAAATCTAATGGAAAAAGTAGTTACTTTACAATGTTGAAGCAGATCTAATGTTTAATATTCAATATTTCATATGACCCCAAATAAAATAAATTTCTATTGCGTATAAAGACCTTTAAAATATATATTTTTGTCCAAATGAAGGTTAAAATATGGTAACACAAAGCTTATAGTTGAAGACATTTTTACAAAGAATGTATTATTGCACGAGAGCCAAGTGGTTAGAGCTCTGGCTTCCCAACAAGGAGGTCGTGGGTTCGACTCCCGGGTCGGACCATATCAACATCTCTCTGGGTGGAGTTTGCATGTTCTCCCCGTGTCACCGTGGGTTTTCTCTGGGTTCCTCCCACCTCTAAAAACATGTATGTTTAGATTAATTGGGCATCACTGTAAATTTCCCTTAGTGAATGAATGAGAGAGTGAATCATTGTTTGTCTAACTCTGTGACGAGTTGGCCACTGTCCAGGGTGTTCTCCCGCCTAAGGCCCAAAGTAACTGGGATAGGCTCCAGTCACCCGCGACCCCTAACGGGATTAAGCGGTAGAACATGAATGAATGAATGTATTATTGCTAAAAAGTGCTAGCTTTTTTGTTTTGCTTTAGTAATTCATTGGTCTTTGGTATAAAAAGAAACCTTTTTTACGTTCACTTTAGAGTCTGGATAGTAGTCCTGTTATTGACTACGATTATCAGATTTTTTTGTTGACAATTAGTCGATTGTTGCAGCCTAAAATGGTGGTTTTCTGCTCATCTCCGGCCCAGAGGTCAGGTCACTAGCTCTGGTGTAAACACATGTTAACTGTTTCTTACCGATGTTTTTCCACCTGAAGCGTCGAGCTCGTCCCGGTCCGTCTGAGTGCAAATCTCCATCGGCCAAATATCTCTCCTGATACAGCCTCAGTCTGCGCTTGTCGTCGTCCATGACCTGCTTCCTGAAGAAAACAAATCAAAATGACTTAATATGGGACACAGAACAGGCACTATAATTCAAACAAGAAACAAAAATATCATGCAACAGTCAGAGTAAAATTGTGATATATTTGTTTGTCTGTGCACTGAAAATTTAGCCTTTCATACATCAAAATAAATAATCAGGTGTAGGTCTAATAGTGTAAAACATAAAACAGCAGCAAGCATACAAATAAACCACAGATATTTAGTGTGTAATAGTTAAAATAAAACCATATTCTGGACTCACATGTGGATCTTGTTGACCTGGTCCTGCAGCTCTTCGTCCGACGGCAGATCTTCCAGAAGTTCTTCCTCTTCGTATTCACTTCCTCCTCCATCGTCCTCATCCTCGCTGCCCACGTCTGACCCCGACAGCTCCGCCTCCGCCTCCAGGTAATCCACCAACCGCCTGAAGCACACAATTAAGTATGCAATGAAACGTCATGACATCAGTTTAAAAAATGAGGTAATTTAATTGTGGTTCTAAAGCTGCAACTTACAGAATATCTTGAACCTGGCTGTTTAAATATACAAAATAGTGTTAAAAAGAACCCCGAATATTTACATAAATAGATCGAAAATACTTCGCGTAGGTATACTTACTAAAAAGTAGAACTTAAAGTAAACAAATATTCGCCGTTTGACGTAAAATTGTCATGTTTACAACAACTTCCTGATTTTACGGGCGCCGCCATCTTGAGGTGATGACGCAGAATCGTGTGGCGCACTGGCGCAGTGAGCGTCAGTCGTGAGTGAGACGCACGCAACAGTTGTCGTTGATCTGGTTAACAGGAGCGTCAGTAGTTTTTTCGTCGACATGTAAAATGGTACAATGTGTGGCTTTTGGTTGTGATTTGGTCTCGGGAGGAAACAAGGAGAATGCGGTAAGCTTTCATAACCTTCCTCGTAGTTACACGATTCGACGTCATACTACCCATAATGCACTGTGTTGTAAACAGTGATGGCGTCTTCCGTGAAAATATATTTCTTAAAAGTTTAATAAAACGGTAGATTTTTCAGATTATTTTTGTGTGTATTTATATCTTTGATGATATAAGGAAAACTCGAAAACAAACATTAAAAATTCTCGGGTTCCTTTTAAGCTAACAACTGGCATTCAACTATACTTTTTCCCAAGGGCCAGATTTCGCTGGAGATAAAAGATGCAGTACCACTTGACGTCACACAAAATGAGTAGGGTCCAGCTGTAGACTGCAAGATGGAGGCGTGTCGTTAGAAATAGGCCTGTCGTGAGCAGTCTTTGCATTAGGTGGCGATATTCATATCAACTCTTTACGATAAAGACGCCAGAGACGGTGTAAAATTTAAAACCTCGGTGAATATACGAACTCTATAGATGGAAAGTTGAATAATTTAATTATTATTTGTACTTTGGGAGCATTTTCACCCAAATTACGTTTAGTATTATTTAATAATAATGGTGGCATTATTAATATTTGACTCAATAAATACATGTCTTTGTTAATAGTTGTTTTATTAATTACATACTTTTTATTTTGTCTGATTGTACGTGTTTTCCAGTGGTTAGTGCTGATAGTCAGGTCCAGAGGGACAGAAGCGAGGTGGTTGCCATGGTAATGAGTTTATAACTGTTACTAAACTGTTATATTTTTATCTTAACCTTACCCAAACCTTTTTCCTAACCTTAGCCATCACCCTAACCCTTCTCCTAAACTTAACCGTTCTCCTAAACTTAATCGTCGTCCCTCTGGTCCAGCTATAACGTTTTCTAGCACCGGAAATGGAGCAGCTCCACTTCCGGTCGAGCTCGACTCCGCGTCGGCTTTTAAAATAGATTTTTTTAAGATGCTTATTTTAAATTACACCCCCGGTTTATATGTCTTTTACCAGAGGTTTGGACATTTTTTGTATGAATACGGTTAATATATTCGGCAAAATAACATCATTACTGTCATAAGGGGGCGTGTCGTTAAAAGTAGGCGTGCCGTAAGGGGGCGTGTCGTTAGAAGTAGGCGTGTCGTGAGGGGGCGTGTCGTGAGGGGGCGTGTCGTGAGGGGGCGTGTCGTTAGTACGGCGGGCTGTTCTGCGGGCTGCAATCAGACATACTTGCACAAAACATCACATTCTATCCGTTTTAACATTGTTTTTTAACATTTTTTGAAATATTGCCCACATTATTCCACAAAACGACCACCATAGAACTGAACCAGAACTATGCTAGGACACGACTAGCACAAAGACATAGTGCACCTTTAAAACAATAAACTTGACTGATTAAAGTTAAATAGATGTTTGGCTTAAAATGGATAAATGGTGCATTCTGTTTACTTACATTTTCTTCTTTTTCTTGGATTTCTCTGGAGCAAACACAGCCTCCATCTCCTCCTCCTCCACATCATGGTTCTCATCATCCTCTTCTTCCTCCTCTTCCTCTCCGTCGCTGCTGCTCTCTCCATCTTCATCCTCTTCATCCTCCTCGTTCTACAGGACAGTCATAGTTTAACATGCTGATTGTTTTAAATAATCAGTATTATTAATGAGACACGTACCTGGCCCGTCTGACTCTCCTCATCAGAGAGAAACTTGAACTCATAGTTGTCCTCTTCCTCGTCTCGCTTTTCTGTTTCTGGTTTGTCAACGCTACAGAAAAAACAAAACACAAAACATTAAAACATTAAAGGTTTTGAATTATGATAGACATTTTATAAAGAAAGTAGTTTACCTGTTTTTGTCTGGTGATGCTTTCTGAGGACCTACAATCAGACAAAAACAAGTTAGAAACCCCATTTTGGTAACACTTTATAACAACTATAATAGCCCTGATAAAACCTTTATAAAGACTGAATTCTTAATGAACAAATGACTAATAGTGTAGCCAAGAACACACTGATTGAGACCAAGACCTTTCCGAGACCACAGACTCCTAAGACCAAGACAAGACCAAGACCCCAGTCCATCGAGAACAAATCAAGACCATCTATATCATTTTTAGTGTCTACATGATTGTATTGTGCAGAGTAGGACTGGGCAATATTGTGATAAAAATCTAATCGTGAGCTCGTCTGCTTTTGGGTGAAATGGTCATATTGTGATTTCTTATTTCTCTATTTGATGCATCTGTCTGCTCAAATAAATTTACTATTTTTTCCAATCTACTACTCTTCTAGTCTCAGTGTTGCCAAATCCAAGTCTTGTTAGCAACTATGGGCTTCTTTTTTTTTTTAAAGTTTCTTTTTGACCGCACTTTTAGGCCATAAAAGGAATGAAGCGTATCAATTTAAATAACTGAAACATGGATTTTTAGCATGTTGTCATGTCTAGAAGTCGCTATTAATGTAAGAGAAACACGATATGGCAAAATCCCTAACACTTGTTTTTTACAGCACACTATGTTCTAATTAATCAATTCGTTTAATAACCTTTAATTAAAGAGCTACAGTTGCTTGTTTCTCTCTGAAAATCTGGCAACACTGGTCAGCTTTTGAAAGTTGGAGTAGCTGTTGATAGTGAATCGTGTTTATCTCAAAGACGATAGGAAAATAAACGATCTACAAGAATCTGGATAAAATAGAAATCATGATCTGCCTCCAAGAAAATCGTGATATTAATTTTTTGCCATATTGCCCAGCCCTAGTGCAGAGCTTAGTGCAAACTGTGTTTGAGACAGTTCAGTGCGCTCCTGCTGCAAGTTTAGCAGAGTCTAATGAAAATGTGGTAATGAAATGTGGTCTTGATTTCTGAGACAAGACAAGACCGAGTAAAAGATAAGACCGAGTCCAAATGTGCTCAAGTCTGAGACGAGACCACGGCCTTAAAAATGTTGACTTAGTTTAGTGTGATAGTCTTTGTGGTAAATGTTTATCACAGTTGTACAGCAGTTAAGTTGCAAATTATGAAAAAATTGACAAATAAAAGTAGAAAATTGCAGGTCGTAATTTGGAGTTCTAAAACAGAATCCTCCACATATGTCGTCAAAAATCGCCAAAATGCAAAGACAATTTACACAAAACTGACACCGTTTCCTGGAGTTTAAAACAATTATTTAACACAGTTAAAGTTTTAGAAATAATAATAATTTGTCACATTGTCACTCATGTGTTACTTTTGCTGATTTTGGCCCAGATGTGGTTGGTTGCCAAGTAACATTTGTGGATGTGATAATTACTGAACAAAAGACAATAATGAACTTCACCAAAACAACCAAATTGAGTAAAAACAAGCTAAATGTTCAGTGAAATCTTAATCCTAATCATGTTTATTATGTAGTCTAACCTGTCAGACGAACTTTAACTGTTATTCAGCAAATATCATTATGGAAAACGCTTCAAATTTTGAATCAGTGGCAAAACTAGACCGATTAAATGTGTTTTTTTAGCTTTTGACCCAATTCGTCAAATAAGCTTCTTAAAGACTTTAGCTAGCTAATTTGCAAACAGCCTTTAAAGATTATTATTATCCAGCAAAGTTTCACAGATATCTGATCCCAGTACTGTATCGGTGCATCCCTAGTACGAACCCTAAATTTAGTTAAAAACACATGTTCTTTCTACTTACTTTGACTTGGGAACTTTCCAGAGCAGAGACCCAAAAGCTCCATCTCCGGCTCTTCTGTTTCCTCCTTTTTGTCTGATTTTGCGTCTCTGTCTTCAGCCTGAGTCTGTGGAAAAGCCCCTGAACACAGCCCCATCAGTTCATCCTCTCCCTCGCCCCCCTCATCTGCCTCTTTCTGCCCCGTAAACGTCCCGGAGCAGAGTCCCATCAGCTCGCCCATGTTTGCGTCCATAGCGTTCTCGTCCAGGCTGCCCAGGATCAGCTGTCGTTTGTGGGATCGAGGTGCTCCGACTCTGGGGCCGACGTTGAGGAAACCGTCTGCGTCCAGGAGCTGCGAGTGCGGGTCGTCCTCCAGGGAGAAACGGCCCAGGGATTCTCCGCACAGATTCGGCCCAGACGCCTCACCTCCGAGCGGGCCGGAGTCTGCGTCGGGAGAGGGAGGAGCGTACAAGTCCTGGGAGTCTTCCACGGGCAAACACAACGAGGGCTCCGACAGTTTACCAGAGCTCTGAAAGGAAGAGAAAAAAAAGAAAATTATTACGCAAACTTGACATTTTACAAACCATATGCAACACTAGGGATGCACCGATCCGATACCTGGATCGAATATCGGTGCCGATCCAGGACATTTTGCTGGATCGGGTATCGGCTCTATGATATCGGTTCAGCCGATATCGTGGCTGTGCCTTTAATTGGACATAATGAGACTAATTTACAGGCTGGTGTTGATCCATAGCAATTCATAATATTGGGCATTTTATTCAAATTAAGTTGTTATGTTGTGACTTGCACTATAAACAACAGTTACATAACACAATATGACCAAATGTATTAAGTTTTTATAAGAAAAAGAAGCAATTTCAGTCCTTCCACTAGTATCGGTGGATATCGAGTATCGGCAGATAGTTAAAACCAAATATCGGGATCGATATCGGAACAGAAAAAGCTGGATCGGTGCATCCCTATGCAACACCATTGTGTTTGCTTCCATTTTTTTTTTTTTTTTTAAATTCAAATCTCAAATGAAGCTTGGACCAAAATGACTGAACTCAATAGTTTCCATTTTTAGGCCTGACTATCTATGTTCTATATAAAAAGGTTTTTAGGCTCTAACAAAAAGGGATTTTCGGTCGATGTCACATTTCGCCCTACTGCACATCCTTTATGCGGAAAGAGACACTCTGTCTGGTTAGCTGGGCAAGCTTCCTTGAATAAAACAACAAAATGAGACGAGAGCAGCTGTTTGGATCAGGTCTGAACCGGTCTGACAGACATTTGGCTCTTGAAGCTTGAGACAGTGTTTTTCTTTCGTTTCTCACCTGAATGTAACTTTTAAGGGTCGTCGGGTCAAATTTCATTCACAAATGTTGATTTAGCAGCAGAACTTTTGTTTTCTCACAGTGATAAGCTGTGTTAGCTGACAACAGCCCTGGCTCAAGTTGTTTCTCCAGCTTGGTCAATGAGCGGCAGCTCTTTCTGCATATCAGGTGCGCGCGCATCACCCGTGTTGATAACAAATAATCCCTCCATGTTTACATTCATTCTTTTACATTACTTTATTTAGTTAGTCCACCAATGTGTCTTAATTGGCTGTCCTTTTAACCTTGCCAGCCAGATGGTTTCTCTCACAATAGTTGTGAATTTACAAACTTCATTTAGGCCCCACCAGGCGATTGGTTTGTAGTCAGAACCACTAGTTTAACAGATCAATCACATTGCAGCAGGGCTGGTTGAGGGGAGACGACAGCAAGTAGCGCCTAAATCAATCAAAACAAAGATGGATGTACGTGTTTCTGCTGCTACGGAACTGTTAGCAGAATACACAGTATTTTCTTTTTGAAAAAAAAAAAAAAAAAAGAGTAGAGAGGTGTTCGTGTGACACTTGTTCTGTTCTCACTAGACACGTTACGATTTGTGGCTGTGACTGGGGGCAAAGTTCCATATAAATAATGTAGAAGAACTAAAATCAAAGTTCAACACTTCAAATCTACCTGGGGGAACCAGGTTCTTTAGAGTTCAATTCAAAATGTTAGTGCTTGTTTTCAGAGCATTAACTAGGTTGACACCTGTTTGATTGAACTGCTCTGTGTATGCTCCTGTAAGAGCCCTGAGGTCATGTGACCAGCTGCTTTACATTGTTCCTGCTCCAAACTGAAAAGCCGAAAAGTGACCTAAACTGTGGAATGGCTTTCCTCTAAGTATTTGATGTCTCCAATATAAACTTTTAACATCTCGACAAAAAGCAGCTTTTTAGACTGGCTTTTGAAATAAAATGAGCAAGACGTAGCTAATATCTTTTTACTCTGCCTTGCTTATCAATTTATTATCTTTGCATGTTTCATAGAGACACACAGACATACAGTATATAGACTTAAAAACACTGGTATTCTTTTCGGCTGTACTCACTTTGGAGGCGGAGCCGAGGAAGCTGGGCCTGAACAGGCAGGGCGAGGGCGACCTGAACACCGACCCGGACAGGCCTCTGGGGCCCGCGGTTCACAGGCTGATACGACGTGAGCATGGAACCAGGAAGCTCGAAACTGCTGTTGTGACTGTTGTCCTTCATCAGCGAAGACGAGTCATCCTCCTCTGGACACGAAAGAAATATGAGACAAGCTTCTACTGGTAAAATGTACAAATAAAAGTCAAATAAAATCCAATTGATAACAGTAAAGGAGGGGGTCTGAGGGTCCTCCCCCAGAAAAGTTTTAATAAAACAGATCACATTTTGTTTAATTTAGAGCACTTTTGGGAGGTCTCAGAAAGTCTAGGATTTAATACATTGCAATGTTAATGTATGAGTAACATTAACCGAGAAAGACTTACAAAAAAGCTGCAGATACCTTAAAAAAAAAAAAAATGACACTATCATTGTCCATTATAATTTCTAAATACTGTATTTGTTGCTCACCCATTTTACTGCTGCTGTCTTGTCCAGAGGTTCCAGGTCTCCTTAAACCATCACTGAGACAGAAAAATACATGACTGTTAATAAAAAAAATAAATAACAAATGATCATTGATATATCATTTTTGTATGTCAAATTTAATTGTACTGGAAAAAAAATATACTTTTTGTGGACTGTGAAAACTTCTTTTGCAAAATATCTAGGTTTTATCTAGTCCATTACCTAAAAATGCTAAAAATATAAGCAAAAAATAGAAATGGCGTGAAAAAATCTTTTTAATTGCTACTTTAATGATTAGCACAAAACAAGCTCAGATTTTAAGATGTTTTTGTTGAGTTGTCTGGTAAAAAGCATGGTTTAATAAAGTTTTGTATGGTAAAAAATCTGCACATACTTGGTTCGTGAGCATGAGTTTCCGGGGAAGAGAAGAAGCGTCCCGTCGTGTTGAGGAGGTCCGGAGTGGGCGGAGCTCGAGACAGGACGCCGGAGAAGGACTTCTGACGCTGGGCACGACACTTCCATCCTCCTCTTCCTCCTCCTCTGGTTCTCCATCATCTCCTCCCAAAAGATCATCCACTCCCTGAGAAGACAACATAAAAAATGTTACGTAATGTGCCCCTGACCTTATGTTTCACACGTGTTCTAAGAGTTTCCTCACCTCTTCCTCAGAGTCTGTCATCTCCTCTTCCTCTTCCTCCTCTGCGTCTTCTTCTTGTCGAGTCGGTGCAGTTCTGCTTTTCTCGCTCTTTCCTCTTTCCTCCTCTGGGCCATCGCCAACTGCAGACGCTCCTTCAGAGACAACAGCTTCGCTCCTATAAAAGACAAAATTAGTTAATTAGTTTCTAGTTATTCCATTATTGAGCAATACAAATCTGTTCACATTTCAAACAAGTCTAGGAAAACTGACTGAAATAAGAAATACGGTTTGTAATATTTTGAAGTAACATGAGAAATTGTCCTAGTTAGGGGTGTTGGAAAATATCGATTTGGCGATAACAATACCAAAATTCCGATATTGATATTTTTGACAACGTCATGCATTTTAATGAGGATGTTTGTTTCCTGGATTTCAAGTGATTTCAATTTCAATGTCAATAGTGGTTTTAAAAATAGCATATTCAGCCAGGACAGTAGAGGGCAGCACTGTCTTTAAGAAGGCTGTCTAATGTTAAACCTTGGCACACAAATTATCACTTTATATGATATAAAGAGACAAGTGGCTTATTGTTTTAGAAACTTGATTAGCTTTGTGTTGCCATTTTCAATACTGTCAGAGAAAATCATTGAGTATCAATACTGTCATTGATTATTAACAGAAAATATACATTGTAATTTATGTGTCTAATTTGTTTTGACTCATCAAAAAAAAAAAAAAAAAAACAACGTTAAAGAAAAATTGCAATATATCGTTGTGGCCTCTGTATCGGGATATATTGTGATGTATTGTATTGTGACGTGTATTGTAATACATTTCGTATCGCCAGATTAGAGGCAATGCACACCCCTAGTTGAGCACAAGTTCTTTGGTTGTTCTTAGACTTCAGCCAACACTACATCAGCAAAGTGATTTATTTTTCTTTTATAAAATTTCTCGCATAGATATCTTGTTTATCTGCAGAGTCTCCAAACAAATTATGCTTTAAAAGTTTTAAACATGTCAAAAGAAAATACAAAATAAAAGTGTAAAAAAAATGCCGCTTTTGCAATAGGCTAAAAGGTTTGATTGTAGCACTAATTGCTTCCACAAAATTTTTTTTTAAAGTAAATTGACTTGAGAAAAAAATTGCCATAGTGTCTCATCTAAAAAACAGCTCTGAAAAGGGACGCCTTACATATTTTAGTTTAATCAGTTATATTCTTGTACCTGTTTTAGAGGGTGTGGGCTTCTCTTCTCCCTCTTTCACCGTCACTGTCAGAGTCTCCGTCTGCAGCTCCTGTTTCCCGGTGGAGCTGGTCTCTTTCTTCACGATGCTCACCTGCAGGGGGCGCTCTTTCTGAGGCTGAGTCGGAGCTTTGACGTGACGTAGATAACGAGCCTTCACAACTCCAAACCTGAAGAGAAGGACCAGGACGAGACAGAAAACAGAATTTATCATACTTAAAAGTGAACTGCACAACTTTTCAAATGTTCTTGTTATTTAGATGCCTTTGTTACCGGTGTTTTTTCTTTGAGCGACCTTGAATGGTCACAAAACAGACCTTTATTTGGCCTCTGTATCTTTCTATGGAAAAAGATGTTCCCTAAGCAATATATTTTCACACTATGTCACACATTTATCCCCTTTCAGAATGTCCCAAAGGATGGTTTTAAGTTGCTATTATTTCAGAACTATGTGGTTGACTTTTATCCTTACACAGTTACACAGTGCACCTTTAAATATAGATTTTGTTCAAGGTTGCATCTCGTTGGAACTCAACATAAGACCTTGCTCAGACTGCACAGATTACATAATTAAAAATGGTCCAGATTAAGTTGGTGAGAACCATTTTGACCGCAGTCCTTCACAGGCTTTTTCCTTTATAAATTGTTTGTTGTCTCTTGACCTTGTGATTTCACACGTGAAACTTTCAAAACATGCAGCCACAAACACAAGAGTGCTGAAGTGACACGCTGAAGAATTCTGACACACAAACTTTCAGGGATTTTACAGCTTAAACATTAGGCTTGACAAGACTTTTCCAAAACTAATCCCTAACATTTCCATGACATTTCTTAACATAGTTTTCAATCAACTCTCGGCTTCATTGTTTATGACTCAAACACAAAGATTTTAGGGATGTCTTGACATAAAATTATACATTTCAAATAATTCAGCTACATTTCACTTGAAAAGTTGTGAATTTCATTGCAGTTTTAACAAAAAAGCAACATTTCTCAGTTTTATAAAGCAAAAGCAATGCATGAGATTTTCTATTATATGGACAGATTTTCAAAAACTTGACTTTTCTCCCCAATTTATTTTTGAATCCAATATATTTTTTAATTTTCAAAAACCAAAAGAATTCAAAAACTTTTTCAATGATTGAAATGACGATTGTTTATGACATTTCCTGGTGTTCTATGAGTGTAACCTTATACTTTGGCAGTCAGAATCAGCCTGAGAAGTGGCGTAGAAATCTGTCCTGAAGTCACCTATACCTGGAGAAGAGTTCACCCACCACAGCATTTTACAAAGTTTCCCATAAGTACCAAAATGTAGTGTCTAAAACAAGCTCTTAAAGTTAACAGATAGTAAAAAGGGATGATAAATGAGAATTGGAATCTATCCATTATCAATGCCACTTTGAGCCGCTGCACCTTAAATGCCTTATCAACTTTGACCTGCGTTGCTTTGTTTTATTACGAGCACAAGTATTACCTCTGGAAAATTCTACGACCTGTGCTGCACCTCATGCTGAGCCTGTGTGGACACAAGGGCTTTTACGCATGAAACACACAGAAAACAGACAAAACAGCAGCAATGAGGCGCTCATGTCTGTCTGGGGCACACGATATTATAAACAATCTGACACATGTTTATGCCTGTACCTCTGAAATTAAACCTGGGATTTTCATGCTGCTTTACACTTAGGCAGGTAAAACCCTTACCTGAGTTTGGTTGAGGTGGATCGAGCTGCACAAAGCTCCTTCGTCTGGACACAGTTTGGCCACAGGAGGAGGCTCCAGTCCCAGCTCTCTCAGCCGCATGAGCTTATCCTTTTGGGCTTGACTTCTGTCGTCATCTCCTCCTCTTTTACCTCCTTCACTCCTCAACACAAGCATCAACTAAACACACTTTTTCCTCAGTTGACACTTGATCATTTTGACTCTCCACTGCTGCTACTTCTTCTTCGCTGTTTAACGTCTTCCAGTAAACTCTCGGACAGAAACAGCAGCGGTGCGGATGCTTGCTCCTCGTCCAGGCTGGTGGAGGAGGCACAGGGGGGATTGGTGGGCTCTTCAGCTGAGAGAGAGAGTCTTTCTGTGGGGAGGAGGTGGCGCTGGTTGGGCAGGTCAGGCTGGACTGGGGCAGGTCTAAAGGTGGATTTGAAGGGTCTGGTTCAGCGGGAGTCTGGAGTGTTTCAGATATAGAAGGAGGAGGAGGAGGAGAAGCAGGAGCAGGAGGCGGCACCAGCATCATGGCAGAATATTTTGTAGATCTAGAAAAGACACGAGAACATTTAGCACAAATTTTCAATCTGAGCCTAATTTAGTAGAAAAACTAGGTGGATTTCTATTTTCCAGAGAACAAGACATTTTCAGTATATGTAACTAAAATTATGTAAAAGTTATTTATTCAGTGACAATTCCTACTGTATAAGCCGGTGATTCTCAACCTGGGGATCGATACCCACATGGAAGTCGCGCAATTATTTCAGGGGTCCCTGATGTTCATTGATGCATCTTAACCAAGGTTTGACCCCATGATGACATTGACACAGCTGATATTAAGATATAGGCCAGGGGTGCCCAAACTTTTTCAGCTTGCGAGCTACTTTAGACTGAGCGCAGCCTGAAGATCTACATATGGATTTATATTATTTTAATAAGTTAGCGCTGATGAAAAATGTGATTTATAGACTAGTGTATAAATCTATTTAATAGTATAATAATATTTTACTAAAATGTAAGTAAAACCTACAATGTAACAGTTTTTTTAAAATAAATTATTGTGGCTACAACAACAAAAACCACAGCCATTAAAAATTTTAGCTATCGTCTCACTTGTAGCTCTTCAAACTATTGATGACTGATTACCATGGTAACACTGAGGGAGGGGCTTAAGAAAGTCTCATTGACCGCATCAACAACAAACGACTGTATGGTTCGACAACACCAGCTGACGAGGAGTAGATTCCCTTCGGCACGATGTCTCCAGGTCCTGCTCCTCTCTTTCTCCTCTGCTCC